>JZKD02S2052838.1:96410-113725 GCA_000966675.3 Picea glauca | reverse complement strand
TCCATGAATATTAATAATAATTCATGTGTACTTGGTATTTTGGCCTTCATGTAATATATCCCTCCTCCACATTGACTAGAGATTATGACATAGGTTATTCCATGGTGTCAAGGTGCATGAGACACTTATATGACACTTTACGACACTTAGGGCGAGGTACCTAGGTGTGCAAATTTAATGTGTAACAGGGTGTAAATCATCTTACTTCCCAAGGTAAGTATCCTAACTAGGGTTTGAAATTGAGGGGTGTAAATCTTCCTACTTCCTCAACAAAACCCTTGCAAATAACTTTATAATCTTGATAATTAAGGTGAAAACTAGGATAGGGGTGTATATCCTTATGACCCTTGTCTAGCCTTAGCCAAAACAAACTTAACTTGAATTACCAATGATAATAACAAAGTAAAGAACCATACCAATCCAAGAAAAGCCTTAGCATGCCAATGTAAGCCACCACAATAAGCTAGAAATTACCTCCAAGAGATAGTGCACCATCATCATCATCATCACCATAACCAAAGAAACCATTCCATGGCACAAGAGATAAGAAGAACTCCAAGTGTACCAAAAATTTCACTCCAAGTACTTCTCAGAAGAGGGAGAGTTATATCAAATGAGATCTTATGATCTCTTATTTATAAAAAATGTCACTAAGATAGTTTTTCCACATAACTTGGGGTAAAACACAAGACTAGGGGTCAATAACCCTAATCTTGCCCCTTTTTACAAAGTAATATTAAACAATTCACTTTAATTTCACTTTTTTCACAAAGAAAACCCTAATTTAGAAAGACGTCACCCCTTTACGGGATGTTTTGGAAGTTGTCGGTGATAGAGGAGTGTAGAAAGGCTTCCCAAAGCCACATGTCAAGCATCAAAATCACTTCCTTCATGGTCAAAGCCTCAAACTCCTCAAAACATCCTTTTTCTAATGCATATCAACCTCACCACCAAACCCTAGCCCCATAGATGATGTCATGCTCCTAAAGATGACGTTTTTCCTCTTCTAGGAATAATGTTTGGCAAGTAGGGCCTAGGTTATGTCGTGCAATTCATCTTATAGGCCTCCAAAGTTTCATCTCTCTCATCCGACATGCGGGCTCTTGGCATCCTCCTATGGGCTTCAAGCCCCATGGAATCTCAAGCTAGTCTTGTTCCTCCAAAATTGTCCACCAACTAGGTCCTGCAAAGACAAATAAGCACACCCTCCAAGGATATCAAGTCAAAATATCATGATAAGTAAATCAAGTCAATAAATGAGCCACCTAAGCATGTACATCAAATATACCATATCAAACAATTAAGTGCTCAAAGACATTATTGGACTTATCAAGCTTGAATATGGGAGGGTTGAAGTGGTTAGAGTCAAGACTCAATGAATATGGGTTTCATGACATACAAGGGGTTGTAGTGTCTCATTCATGGGTGCCTTTGTAGAGGGTGTGTGGCACCTTTGTTTGTGATGCAATTTTTCCAAGCCCATTGTTTTTTCATTCTTTGTTTTTTTCAAATTTTAGGGACAAGTTTAAGGTCATTGTCCTAGCGTGGTGTCTATATAATAACAATGTCACTCACAGACACCTAGTGGAAATGAGAAGGTTGGATCGTGATGTGACCCCCTTTCTCTCAGCCATGCAACTGAGATCCATTACCCTAGCTTGGTAACCAGATGATGGTAATGTCATACCACTAGGTATCCATGAACATGATAGGTCGGCTCATGATGAGACCTCCTATCATCGAACTCACCATTTAAGCATTCTTAATCATTATTCTTGTGGGTCCTCATTTTCTTACAAATAAGTATTTCATATCTTTCTAGGGGATCCCTGGGAGAAGTGTCTAGAAGGTTTATACATAGGATTTTATCTTTTTCCCAACAACATTCTCTTTGGGCCTTCAGCCCCTTCTTTCCACAGAATGAGGGACAACCCCTGGGTCAATACACCCTAATACTCCCAAGAGATAAGGAAATGGGGATAAATAGTGATGGGAAGTGGTAAGTATGGTCAGGAACGGTACAATGGCTCTTCAAGGAAGTTCCTAGTAGAAAACCCATCCCCAAGGAAGACCACTTACTAGGGCACAATGTCAACCACCAAGGTGAAGTAGGGGAAAAGGCATAATTTCCAATCATATATCATGAAATATAAAGCAATCTAAGATACAACATACTCAAATTCCTTAATTATTGAAAAGACACTCACCATGATACCTGACTTGTACCTCATGGATCAAGGCCCATTGCCTCTCAGAAGCTAGCTAGTGCAGTTGATGCCATCTGAAAATATATGATCTTTGTTGTAGTGAGAAGGGTCTCCATATATGCAAAAGGATATTGCTATTCATGTAGTCTCTCGGCACTCCATATCTGCAACATGAAGGCCTCGAGACATAATCTCCTTAGTTATGCACAAATTGGGGATAACAAGATTGATTGCAAGTGATACACAGAGATCATGTCGCACTGGTCATGGGGTTTGATTTTTTACTCGAAGGTTACAACACAACACTTGGTGGAATGCTTTAAAATATCAAAAACCCTCATGGTTATGATTCTGATCAGGGAAATTGTGTGGATTGATGACTATGAAGTCACATTAATTGAGGTCAATCAGTGCATCGTTGTGGTCCATATTCTATTCAGGATTTTTACTAAAGAAGACAAAGTGGAGAGGTATGTACATACATGTGACATGAGGTATTCTTTGAATATAAACCTCAAGCTTCCCCTGTATGAATTTATTGTTTCCGATGTTGTATATTTATATGTTATGTATTGCAATCCCGAATTATTGTTCCCCTCCCAGGAAGAATCTGTTGAATATGTAGAGAACATTGTACATAGAATTATGATGGAACATAATGATTCAATAAAGATGAACAATGAAAAGCTTCGTAAAAAAATGTATATTTTCTTTCTTATCTTGGCCTACATTGTTAGGAAGGAGAATATTTGTATGGTCGTGTCTAGGCGTTGTAATTGTGTTGTGTATGTTGATGAGACAAAATTGTCGATTTTTATGTGCTTAGATTTGGAAAATGTTGTCGAAGTTTTTACTGTGGACATTGTGGTGAGTAATATTCATGTAGTGGGATGGAATGTGTTGGGGGAAACATGGCCTTATTTCAAGCCAAATTGGGGCAATATTATACATGAGAGGGGGTATAGTTGAGTTGTCAATTTTGTGCCCACTAAGTGAATGTAAGAAGTGCATAAGTATAGTTTTCCTATTAAAGTGAAGGGTTGCTTCAACGTCCATCTTGTGCCTAATAGTGAGCACTTGAGTCATAATGAGCTTAGAGATGATGTGTAGTTTTTACAACCCAATGGGATTGTACCAACTTTCGGGTTGGAAGGTTTGGGTTTGGAGTGAAAACAAGCGGATTTGATGATGAAGTATTTTGTAAATTTGATTGATGAAGTGACACAAAAGTGTAGGTTGTTGAAGGGTTTTCTTCGCAAGGTTGTTACCACACGACCAATGAAGGCTCAAGATGTCGAAGAAGAGGGAAGTGAAGATCTAGATAAAAATTAGTTGCAAACAATTATGGAGGCACTATTTGTATGCATCAAAACCAACATATTAGAGCATTGCATGCACTTGTTTATGGGGTGGTCTGTCCCAGGTTCTCTTTGGTCCTTCTTATTTCCGGTTTTATTCTTGGTTATGTGTTAGTGGTTTCTTGCTCTCTCTTTTTCTATCAATTTTTTTGATACTTTGATACGAATAATGAGGCTTTAGAAGATGTTGAGTTACAATACTTCGTCAAAGGGCTTGCATGGTCCACCAATCACATAAGCCTGTAGGAGGCTTTCAGTGCATATGGAAAAGTCATGGAATCTAAGGTAAGACTATTATTTTTGTTTTAATGGTTATGTTTTCCTTGGATATGTTCTCTTTGTAATGGTTAAGATTTATTTTGGGGGTTTTAATGGTTTTCTAGTTGGATTTAATGGATCTTGTCCTTTTCTAAGGGGTTTACTTGATATTTGTTTTATATAGATTTTTAGTGGCCGATAAATGACAGATCCCATGGATTCGAGTTTATGTTCTTCAATGATTTGTACTCAATGAGGGATGCCATTGATTATTGATGGAAGGAGAATTGTCGTTAACTCGCCCAAATCCAAAGGAAACAATGTTGGCTCGCATAGCTACCATGGTGGTGGAGGTGGTAGTGGTTATGGTAGCAACTGTGATCGTGACAATCATGGTTATGGTGGCGATAATGGTGACTGTGATTCTCACTATGTTGGTGGTGGTCCTAAGGGTGGTAGATAGGGGAGATAATAAGCATGATTATGATGATGATGATGTGTTAGGGTTTTTTTTTATCTACAAGTGGTCTGATGTTTTGGTTTTGTAATAATTCTATTGGGGGTAGAGCTTTATGTTGATAATTGTCCCTCAACATGGTGCTTTGATGTTTTGTAAAATCGTGTCATTTTTTTATTTGGATCACTATGGCTCTTGAAGAGCTATATAGAAATGGAATATATGGTTCTAATATTTTATAATGGCACTCCGAGTATGAAATATATGGTTCTTAAGATATATTTCTTATCATGGTTTTTGTTGGTGATTGCAGCTATGTGAGACATTCTCCAGCTTACAAACCTGAGAGAAAGCCCCTGAGAAGGGTGTATGGTTCCTATCTGAGACAAATTTGGAACGTAGAGATGACCTCCTTCATACAGAGAGTTGAGAAGAACTCCAAATGATTCTCCTATGTAACACAGTGAGAAAAGTGATCTGCAAATCTGGATGTGCCTGTGGCTGAGCACAAGGTGAACGTGTGAAATCCCAAAGTGTTGGGTGCATCATCATGAGAACATAAATGAAGATGATGTATTAGCCTCCTCTGAGCAAAAGAGTTGACAAGAAACTCCAGATGACTCTCCTGTGTAATGAAGTGGGAAAGAAGATATGTTGAGTGGACATGCTTCTGGATGAGCACAGGTGAACGTGATCCTAGTGGTCGAGCACTAGTGAAGAAGTGGTTCTTCTATGTAATGAAATGAGCCAGAGATATGGAAATCCCTATGAATGTGCCCCTAGTGGATGAGCACAAGTGGGTGTATCAGATCCCTTTCTATATTGTTCAAGAGTCGGGCCTTCCTGTAACCCTAATTATAATGTAAAGGGTACAAGTCGACCCCACCTTAATGTGATTGGTAATTAATGTAAAAGATAATTAATCTGGTTAATATTAATTATATTATAACCTAGTGAGGTCGGCCCTGTTGAGGCAGTAGACACTTCTATTGACAGGTTCAGGATATTATAAGTAAAGGTAAATTCCCTATTGAGGAATCATATCTTTCACACAAGTTTGGAAATTTCAGCAAGTACACCTTCTTGGGAAAAGTGCACACCTCTCTTGGGCACTAGTATTCTAGGGTTTAAGCACCCTCTTGTGGGATAGGTATTATTGGTGGTGAAGGTCTTTCTCTTGAAGAATATAGCAAAGGATTTGGTTGGGTTTTCTTCCATTGTTAAGAAGGGTTTCCCGAGATACTTCTTGTGTTCTTGTGCATGGTGTTTCTTCTTGTGATCTCGGTTGTTGCAACATTATTGTTTATGGTTAATACAAATGAAAAAATGGAATGAACTAAATGCTTAATCTAGATTATTGAAAAATCAACATGGTATCAGAGCACAGGTCTTGAATTGCACAAACATTTTCCAGCCAAATCCTCTCTCACTTCTGCAGAAACAGTACGGCCCTCCTAGGGTTCCCAGAAAATCCATACGGCCTACTCTTCTGAGGGTTTCCAGCACTTGAAATTTGGATGTTGAGGCCAAAAAGTACATATATGTGTACGGCCTCCTTCAGTGCACCCCCAGCAACTCTCAAATCACAATTCCGAGAATTTTGACTTTTGTCCCTAGGGGTTCACCAATTTTTGCAAAAAAATTCAAAATTGTGTTTCTGCAACTCTTTGAAGAATATCTTCAACTTACTAGGGTTATAAAAATTCTCAAGGCTTATTGTTGGCAATCATAAGTCCATCAAAACCTAAAATTTCTAGCCTAGCCTAGCCGTTAGGTTTTCTAGCCTAGTTGACAAGGGTTTTTGAAGAATCCAAAAATGAGCAAAATCGAGATGGAAAGTGTTATAACCCTATAAATTATAGGATCAACTGTTGATTGTAATTTTGTTCCTTTAGTGTTTTTGACTTGCAGATCTTGCTGCATTCTACAAAATAAAAGAAAAGAAATGAAAGAAAAAAGAAATAAAAATAAATGAGAAAAATAAAAAGAGGGCATAAAAGAAAATGGATAAAGCCCCATGAAATGATAATGACTTGATCCATACAGTTTAAACATGGCCAAGTCTTTTAAATTTAAGTATTTAGGATTAATGAATAAGCTTGTCTATATTGTCTAATCTTAGCCAAGTAAATTAGGTTAGCTAGTGAATAAATTTGACCAAACAGTCTAATCTTGGTCAAATAACCCCAGGGTAGAGTATTTTCTTAGCCCAACAGTCTAAGTTGGGATAAAGGTGCAAATGAGTAGGTTAGGACATAGGTTAGTTAGTTTATCTTCAATAAAGTATGTAAGATGATCGATGAAAAATGCATGATTTTGATGGTGAAATGTTTTTCTAACCCCGTCGTGACAAAAGCAAGGGAAGCAGCACACAAAACCCATAAAAAGGTCATTAAGCCTAAGTTTTGCCTCATATACTGAATTGCGCCCCGGAGATTAAAGATCGAGCCTAGATCTATGACTATGCTTTTGGCACCCAGATCTATGACTCTGATGAGTTTTCAGACCCCCTCACCCACCCCCCCGGACCGTTCTACCTTTAACATCGATGGGGGGGGTCCAAAAAATTGATTAAAGTGTGCGCTCAGATCTACGGTTATCTCGCCAGTGCGCAAATGGATGGTCCACAAGAGATTTCGGACCCCCCCGACCATTCTACTTTTAACAGTGGGGGGGGTTTGACATGATCGTTAAAGAATGTGTTTGAAACAACAGTTGATCTAGCTTTGTTCAGATCAATGGTTAGCAGGAGATCCCAGACCCCCCCAACCTTTCTACCTTTAACGACAGAGGGGGGGGGTTCGGAATGAAGTAGTGTCCAGGTGGGCCCCATCCCTACTTGGCATCATCTCATTGCATCTTACCTCCCCACTTCAAACATTTACTGCTTACCATTTTTCCAACTCACCACCGTCATCCAGAGATGTCACACCCCAAAACCACCCCTTCCAAGTCCCATTTCATGACCCCATCACCATGTCCCCTCCATCTAACCATTACGGGTCATATATTTTTATTTCATTTCCCAATCACCATTATGCACATCAAATGGGTACACACATCAGATGTCCTTCACCTTGCCTCCTCACACTCTAAAGGACCCGTTGGCCATTTATTACTGGCCACATACCCGTTGTTCACCTGACCTATCCTTTTTTCGCCCAACGGACACCCGTTCACTAAATTCCAACCCCGTTTCGATCATTCACATTCCACTCATACTCCCTGTGTATTAGAGACTCATTTTCCTTCACCTCTGCAACATCTCATCCAACCATAGTTTTCGCCTACTAACATGTGTTCAGTGTGCAGGTACTGGCGAAAATCAATGGCACCCAAAAGTAAAAAGTCAAGTGTGGAGGAAAATCCATTTCTCCCACCTCCTGTCGATCTCGACTGGATCCACTAGCAGACAAAGACTATTTAATCTCAGAAACTAGGTCCAAATTTGACTTCGTTGAGCTACAGTCATGGTTTAAAGACACCTTCATCGATCAGAGCGATGAAACTGGGCTCTGGCAGTCAAGTTTCCCTCTGTATCTTTTTCCCCAAGTCCATCATTTTTCTGAATTCACCCTCAAATGCCAAGCGCACTACCTCCCTGATCAGAGAGCCATAGTATCTTCATCTAGAGAAACCTTTTTACTTATTATACCCGAGGCCATCGATCAAATGATGCAGGTACCCAGAGTTGAACCCCTTTCTCCCCTCACAATTTAAATTCTAACAGAAATGTATCAGAACCTGTCTTTTCCCCAAAGAGCACAAATTTTTGAGTTGTTCCTCCCACAAGATGCCCAATTTCCTAAGAAGAATCCTCCGTATCATTCCTCCATATTTTCCGAAAAGGGAAACCAGATTATCTCAACATTGTGTTGTTTGCTCGGTTATTTCTCAGATGAATGGGTGGATGAACCTATCATAGGTTTCCTGTCCATTTTCTCTGTTGAAGAGAAATTTGCCACCCATTTTGATTACAGCGTTTTTTTGGCCGAAAACCTGCACGAGCAATTGGCAAATTTCCCTACAGAAGGCATGTTCTGGTATTCTTCAATACTGTCCTACATGTTTATGTTCTATCAAGCAGACAATTTTTCCCTTTTCATGCAGAAAATGGACAAGGACAGAAAACAGAAAGCAGTAACTCTATGGACGTCGTTGCACAAAAGAAACTCCACTAAGTTCAGTTTCAAATAGTTCATCGAATTGTTTTATCACCCAGTAGTAAGAATGCTCAGTGGAAGACCAGAATTGAGGATAAACGAGGAGATCCAAAGAGTTCTGCACCTTTTGGATCTCGCAAAGACCGGGGACTGGTTCCTATATCAGAATCACACAGAGATTAGAGTGTATGGGTGTGAACTAGCTCCATACAAACTGCCCAAGTATGTGCATGTTCGAATATTTTCACTAGAGTATATTCGTCAGATGATAAAATCAGATGACATTCATTTTGTGTCTCTGAAGAAAAACAACAGATGAGGATTAAAGGGCAAATAGGACCATTTATCTGCAACACTCGAGCTTCTAGGGAAGAGGCGGATAAACTATTAAAAGAAATGAAATTCAGCACCAGTTTCATTTGGCATTATGATCCAAGTGAGATCATTATAGAGATGAGATCCAAAAACAAAAGTTCACCTTATGCTCACACCCTCAAACCAGAAATTGAAAAGTACGTGAACTAGACAGAGTGGGAGGCAAATACTCTGGTAGATACTGAACAGCAGGAATCTCCTTCAGTCTCTTTTTCACATACTACCACTCCACAGGTACCAAAGGAAAAAATGCCAAGAAAGGATGCCTCTCCTTCAATCATTGAGGTATCAGCAGAATATTTGCAGGTATACAGCAAAAGACCCAAAACCACTCATGCTACTCACATGTTTGGTGAGGAAGAGCCTGACTCTGCCAAAGTGATTGAGGGAAAACATCAGGTGGTGTCCACTTCTTCTTCAAAGAAGAAGACGGATATAGTTGTGACCACCCAAACTCCACAAGGATCCGTACCTTTGAACATTTTTGAAAAATATGACATGATTAAAAAGAAGAACCAGATGTTGACCAACAGCACCTACGCTCAGTTCTGGAAGCAAACCTCCACATCACAACACAGACTGTTGTTATATTTTGACATAGAGAAAGGAAGAATGCATCTGGCATTTCTGCAAGCACAGGTGCCTCAACCCAAAGAGATCACTGACTACAAAAGGTTGACTATTGTTTTTGACACCAAACAAGTCCATCCAGCTGACTAGATGGATTTGCACTACCTTGCCCTGTAAAACGAATCTTCTAAAAACTGTCCTTTGATCTCCATTTTTATAAAACATACCCCATAGCCCAATGGAAGCGTAAGTAACATTCAACCATTTTATTAAAAAATACAAACAATTTGGTACTATTCTTTTTTAACTAGCCTAAGATCTGAAAATCCAAACAAATCTAAATCTTACAGAGAGATCCCTCTCTGAAACTGGTAAGGCTAGATCCCAGTTTCGAAGTGGTTGGTTAAGGTTACCTCTTGTAAATTTCTTCTGCCCTTTTACAACCTCTGGGAATTTACAGAGTGCTAACATAATTGATGACCATACTAGGGAATCTAAACAGATTTCCAATCCTACGATTTATTTTTCTATACAAAGAAAACCTTATTTTTGAACAAGTCATAAAATCCAAATATATTAAGAGATAATGTTCAGAGGTTGTTAAAATTTGTATATAATTAATTTAAGTTTTTATTAAAAGAAAAATAAAATAAAAAATTAGAATTCTAGCTCCCAAAAGAAATTTTACTAGATCTCATCCAGATCCAAAACCTCCAACTGCAATAGACAATCCCAAGAAATTACTCAGAAAGAAAACCGTTACGGAAGGTTCAGGAATTCATAGTCCCCTTTACAGAACTCCTTCCCTCCCAAATAAATTGGTTGCCCTTCAAGATATTGAGTTTGATATCCCTTTTGAACAAAGCCTTTTTAGAACAAAATCAGACAGCTTTGTAAGTGAAATTGTGTTGGATCAAACCATCGTGCAACCTAAGACTCCTGAAATTCTCTCACCCAGGGCAGACATTGATCAACTTTATCTATAGGAATTTGATAAATTAGAAGATTTGGTGGCTAATCTTGATCAAGCCTTGGACAGAGCTCACTTCCAGCAGTCGGTCGAACTTTCTTCCTTAACGATTGTTGCAGCCTCTGTGAAACCTCAAACAATTCACTATGCACCCCCTAGCCCTTCGACCTCCATTGCATATGTTACATCCCCTCCAATCATACAAGTTATAGTTCAAGCTCATCCACCAGCTATGGCAGCAAGATATGCTCCCTTGGTGTTGGTTTCTCCTTTGCATGCCATGCCTCAAGATTATCAAACTAGACTCCCTCAGTATGACAATACTGGTTTTATTAATGCACAAGAACATGTTGACAAAATGAATGATTATTTTATTCTGCAGGAAGTATATGAAGCTGATGTACAAATGAGATTATTTGCACAAAGCCTGACTGGGGATGTTAAAAAGTGGTTTAAAGCCTTAAGTCCTGCTTCAATAACTGATCTTGTCGCTTTTCACAGAAGTTTTCTGGATAGATGGGAGGTTAAGAAAAATCCACTACAAATATTATCAGAGTATTAGAACATCAAGAGGAATCAAGGAGAAACAATGCAGGATTACTGCACCAAGTTCAATAACCTTTACAATGCCATCTCAGCTAACATAAAACCCCCTCAAGGTTTAGCACTAATTAAGTTTCCAGATGGATTTGAAATTGATATGTCATATCAGCTAAGGGAAATAAATTCAACTACTCTGGAATACATGCAAGAAAGCGCAGTAAGCGTGGAGGCTAACCTACTAGCTAGAAGGGCCAGGCAGAGAACAGAGAGGAGGGTCACAATCAAAGAGGAACCTTCCACTTCCTCTTCAGATGCCAAATTAGAATCTTTAGCCAGAGCGATGGAGAGAATTATGGAGAGACTTACTATAGCTGAAAGAAATCCTCCCAGGGATAACCAAGCTACTCCTCCAATTCGTAACCCAAACTTCAGAAGAAATCTGCCCCAAATTCGACAGAGATATCCTAGGGATCAAAGAGAACAGAGGGGGCCAGATCAGCAGATCAGACCACCCCTCCAGGAGAATTACATTGATGATGGAGAGGAGGTACTTGAGGAATTTGATGATACTCATATAAACCTCATGGGTGTTCATGATGATGAATCCATTTTCCTCACCCAGGAAGAGCATGAGATTTTTCTTCTTTCACAAACAGAGGTAAATGAGGAAGCAGATGAAATAGAACAGGAGGCTTTTGAGAATGCTATTATGGAGGTACACAGGAAGTATAACATGAGGAGAAAGAGAGAAAATGACAACCCTCCAAAGAAGATTGTTGAAACAAAGAAGGGTAATGAAACAAAGAAGGGTAATGAAACAAAGAAAATAGTCGAAACTAAGAAGACCTCAGAAAATCCTCCCAAGAAGATCCTTGAAAGAAATAATGTTGAATATTCTACACCAAAATATCCAGAGATTCTACAAACAGAAAATCAGACAAAAGTTTCATAAATCAGTCAAACAAGCCAACCAAGGGCATCTGGATATAGATTTCCAACAGATAAACCAGAAGTACAAACCTTAAGCAAATTTTCCAATGCATTCATCCTTGAAGGGGAATTAGCTAAATTGAAAATTCCCATTCCCCTCTCCGAGTTAATGAATAAGAATGCTTACAGGTCGCATGCGATTAAAGATTTAAGCATCAAACCTAAGATAGGTACTACGGCCTTGAATGTTGGATCTGCAAATCATTCAAACATAGTCAATCTTGTTGATGACCGACCAGAGCTCCTTTTTGGTCCTGAAGTATATGGTCAGACTGATAATGGGGTCGTCACACCTTTTTACATCAGCCTAAATATCCACGACTTGATATTACACAACGCTATGTTGGATTTGGGTGCCTCTCATAACCTGATGCCCAAGGCAGTGATGGAAAAGTTAGGACTCAAAGTCACCAGACCCTACAAGGATTTGCATGCTTTTGATTCCAGCAAGGTTAAATGTATAGGCCTAATCAAAGACTTATGCATCACCCTAGCCCAAATTCCAGTAAAGAGTATGGTAATGGATATAGTAGTTGTGGACATTCCCCCAAAGTACGGTATGTTACTATCAAGGTCATGGGGAGATAAGCTGAAAGGAACTCTACAGCTAGATATGTCTTATGCCACTGTTCCAGTTTTTGGACAACAAAGAAGACTGTACATGGAAACTTTGATGAAATACATGGTCAGTAATCAAGAAAAACCTCATAATTACCCCCTTTACTCGGCACACTCCGACCTGGATTCTTTCATCTTATACAATGACGGTGACCTGGAAGGACAAATTTCCCAGCTGGAAAGTGACACAACTGATCCAAAGGAAAATAAAGAAATCATTGAGGCAAGAGAGGTCGAAATTGTGGAAAGTGAGGAACTGCCAGCAGATTTTTGGAGCATGGACTTCAATGGTGCAGTGAGAAAAGAGGGAGCCGGAGCTAGAGTTTGTTTACATAATCACAGATCAAGATATTCAGAGAGCCATTCCTACAAACTGAACTTCCAATGCACTAACAGCATATCCAAGTACGAAGCTTTAATGCTCGGCCTAAAACTATTGAAGAAAGTTGGTGCCAAGTAGATAATGGTAAGGGGTGATTCTGAATTGATTATCAATCAAATCAAAGGTAAGTATGCAGCGAAACATCCCAGACTTAGAGCCTATAGGAATGTTGTTTTGGATGCTCTTCAATGCTTTACTGAGATTGACTTGCAGGTGATGCCTAGGGGACAAAATATACTCCTAGATGGGTTGGCTACATCAGCAGCTACCTAGAAAATCCCTTTTTCGCCCCACTCACAAGTACACAGTGGAGGTGAAGTGCAGACCAACCGTTCCTGACAACATCAGATATTGGCAGGTATTTGGAAATGACGATCAGATCGAATATTTTCTACAATGTAAGAATGATTTCGAATGTACAAACATAGATTTAGAAAATGATGATGAATTTGTAAATAAATATGTTTTTAAGAATGGTAGTGTAAATAAAATAGTTGCTGAAGAATTTAATGAAAATGAGGTAGATTTTGTTATTCTGCAGTTGAAAAATAATGTGTTACCTAGAGGTTTAGCTCCATTGGAAGACTTGTTTGATTTTAACGATGTAGCCAAAAAAACAAAAATTGAAGCTAGTGGTAAAGAGGTTGAAGAGTGCAACATAGGAACAGAAGAAAACCCCAAAATGATAAAACTGTCTAAATCTCTGCCACCGAAGAAAAAAAAGAAAATACATTGAACTTTTTAAGGAATATATAGATGTTTTTGCCTGGGGCTATGAGGACTTAAAATCCTATGACACAAGTATCATACAGCATCGGATTCCCATAAAAGAAGAACACAAACCTTTCAGGTTGAAACTTAGAAGAATCAATCCCAAATTGCTTCCCTTGAAAGAGAAAGAAATCAAAAAGATGTATGATACAAAAATTATAGTTTCCTTGAGATTTTCCAAATGGGTTTCTAACCTAGTTCCTACCAGGAAGAAAACCGGTGAGATCAGACTTTGCATAGATTTCAGAAATCTGAACAAAGTCTATCTTAAAGACAATTACCCGTTGCCCAAAATGGACCATATTTTGCAAAAGGTAGTTCGGTCTAGTAGGATTTCTTTATTAGATGGTTTCGCAGGTTACAACCAAGTCCTGGTTCACCCAGAAGATCAAGAGAAGACAGTATTCACCACACCCTGGGGAACCTTCATGTATGTGAAGATGCCTTTTGGCTTGATGAATGTTGGTGCCAATTTCCAAAGGGAAATGGATATTGCTTTTGTGGATGAACTAGGAAGATTTATAGTCATATATCTGGATGATGTGACTGTATACTCCCAGTATAATGAAGAACATTTGCAGCATCTCAGACACGTTTTTGAGAAATGTAAAAAATTCAGGATTTCATTGAATCCAAAGAAGTCTTTGTTCGGATTAGAGGAAGGCAAGTTACTGGGACACATAATCTCCAAGGATGGAATCAAAATCGATCCTAGTAGGATAGAAGCCTTTCAGAAGGTGGAATACCCTAGGAACTTAAAAGTGCTACAATCATTCATAGGCAAAATAAATTTCCTTAGAAGGTTCATACCCAACTTGGTCGAACTTCTTATGAACATCACTAACATGTTGAAAAAGGACGCAAAAATCAAATGGAACACTGAAGACAAGTAGTCTTTTGAACAGGTAAAGCATGCACTTACCCAAGCTCTAGTTCTTATCATTCCAAACTATTCCAAAGATTTTTATCTTTTCTTTTTTGCATCTCATCCCACTATAGCAGCAGTATTGTTGTAGAAAAACAGTGAAGGGTATGAGCAACCCATAGCGTTTTTCAGCAAAGCTTTAAGAGACGTTGCATTGAATTATAATATTATGGAGAAACAATAATTTTCTCTAGTAAAGGCTATAAAGGATTTCAGAGTCTATATTCTCCATTCTCACACAATTGCATACGTTTCAAACAAAGTGGTAAAAGATATCCTAACTCAGGATAATCCAGATTGTAGAAGAGGGAAATGGATTGCGGTCATTCTGGAATATGGCATTGAAATAAAGCCTACCAAATTGATCAAAGGACGGGGTTTGGCTAAACTAATGGCAAAATCAAATTGTAATGATCTAGATATCAATTTCTTGGCTGCAGTTGACGAACAAGAAGAGCAGGCAACTCCAAAAGTAAAAGAGGCATTCTTAAACTCTCCCTGGTATGCAGACCTCATTTTTGTACTTCACAACCTACAAGCTCCTCCTGGTTTAACTAAGACCAAAGCCAGATTTATCAAACTGAAAGCATTAAAATTTTGTATTCTAGAAGCTAATCTTTATTGGAAAGATCCTGGTGATATTTTGCTTAATTGACTGTTGAAAGACGAAGCTGACAAAGTTCTGCAGGAGATTGTGGACATCTGAGTTGGAAGACCACAACCAATAAAATCTTAAGAGTTGGTTTCTATTGGCCTACATTGTTCACTGATGTTCGTAACAAAGTTACTTCTTGTCATAAATGCCAGGTTTTTGGAGGTAAAAATAAGTTGTTGCCTCTTCCCATGAAACCCATATCAATTGAAGCCCCTTTCCAGCAATGGGGTTTGGACTTTATTGGAGAAATACACCCATCCTCTTCAAGCCAACACAAGTGGATCCTCACAGCCAACACAAGTGGATCCTCACATCCACGGACTATTTCACCAAATGGATCGAGGTTGTGCCATACAGGAAAGCTACCAACTCTGTTATCATAAAAAATTTAGAAACTAATATCTTATCTCATTTTGGGTGCCCCAAGAAAATTATAGCTGACAATGCATCGTCTTTCAGATCCAAAAAACTCATATATTTTTGCATCCAATACCACATTACGTTGGGGAATTCCACAACCTATTACCCTCAGGGAAATGGGCTAGTTGAGTCCTCAAACAAAAGTTTGGTGAATATCCTCAAGAAAACATTACAAGAAAACAAGAAGTCTTGGCATAATAAATTGGTTTTTGCACTATGGGCAGATAGAATGAGTAATAAAAGATCAATTGGTATGTCTCCATATCAACTAGTATATGGAACTGAGGCGATTTTTCCTCCTTCTCTGGGAGTTCCAGTTATGAAATTATTGCAGGAATCTCAGGCAGAGCCTAATGATATTCAAAGAAGAATAAATCAAATGATTCAGTTACAGCAATCCAGAGAAGAAGTGTACAATAGAACTGAAGTGATCCAGGAAAATATAAAAAATATTTATGACAAGAGAACCAAAGAGGATAACTTTGAATTGGGTGATCTAGCTTTGAAATGGGACTCCAGAAATGAAGATAAAGGTAAACATGGAAAGTTCGATAACTTGTGGAAGGGTCCTTACACCATTCAGGCCTACAGAGGAAATAATTCTTTCCTGCTTAATAATAATGATGGATCATACCTGCTAGGGGGACTTGTAAATGGCAGGATGTTGAAGCATTATCTTCCGCCTCAGTAGAGAGATCACCATTCCCTTACCATTGTACATATCGTTTATTTACAAGTAGTTTGTGTGTAGGTGATTTTGTTCAGGTGTTTGAAGCCTACGGAGAAGGCCCTAAGACACTAAAGAATGTCATCAAAATTTTAAAAATAAAGCAAGTCAGATAGCAAAAGAATCTCTAGAGGAAGTTTTTCAAGACAACAAGAAACAGGATTCTTGGCACCTCACAAGGAGGGTACCATACCCAGGTGGAGCCACTATTATAACCCTATAATTTATAGGATCAACTGTTGATTGTAATTTTGTTCCTTTAGTGTTTTTGACTTGCAGATATTGTTGTATTCTACAAAAGAAAAGAAAAGAAAAGAAATGAAAGAAAAAATAAATAAGAAAAATGAGAAAAATAAAAAGAGGGCATAAAAGAAAATGGCTTAAGCCCCATGAAATGATAATGACTTGATCGATACAGTTTAAACATGGCCAAGTATTTTAAATTTAAGTATTTAGGATTAATGAATAAGCTTGGCTATACTGTCTAATATTAGCCAAGTAAATTAGGTTAGCTAGTGAATAAATTTGACCAAACAGTCTAATCTTGGTCAAATAACCCCAGGGTAGAGTATTTTCTTAGCCCAACAATCTAATCTGGGCTAAAGGTGAAAATGAGTAGGTTAGGGCATAGGTTAGTTAGTTTCTCTTCAATAAAATATGTAAGATGATCGATTAAAAATGCATGATTTTGATGGTGAAATGTTTTTCTAACCCCGTGGTGACAAAAGCAAGGGAAGCAGTGCACGAAACCCATAAAAAGGTCATTAAGCCTAAGTTTTGCCTCATATACTGAATTGCACCCCGCAGATTAAAGATCGGGCCTAGCTCTATGACTAAACTTTTGGCGCCCATATCTACGGCTCTGATGAGTTTTCATACCCCCAGGTCGTTCTACCTTTAACGTCGATGGGGGGGGTCCGAAAAAG
>JZKD02S2052838.1:84498-95929 GCA_000966675.3 Picea glauca | reverse complement strand
ACATTACCCGCTTACCATTTTTCCAACTCACCACCATCATCCAGAGATGTCACACCCCAAAACCACCCCTTGCAAGTCCCATTTCATGACCCTGTCAGCATGTCCCCTCCATCTAACCGTTACGAGTCATATATTTTTCTTTCATTTTCCAATCACCATTCTGCACGTCAAACGAGTACACACATCAGATGTCCTTCACCTTTCCCCCTCACGCTCTAAAGGACCCGTTGGCCATTTATTACTGGCCACATACTAGTTGTTCACCCGACCTATCCTTTTTTCGCCCAATGGACACTCGTTCACTAAATTCCAACCCTGTTTCAGTCATTCGCATTCCACTCATACTCCATGCGTATCAGAGACTCATTTTCTTATGCCTTTTCAACATCTCATCCAGCCATAGTTTTTACCTACTAACGTGTGTTCAGTGTGCAAGTACCGGCGGAAATCAATGGCGCCCAAAAGTAAAAAGTCAAATGTGGAGGAAAATCCATTTCTCCCACCTCCTGTCGATCTCGACCGGATCCCACTACCAGACAAAGACTATTTAATCTCAAAAACCAGGTCCTAATTTGACTTCGTCGAGCTACAATCATGTTTTAAAGACACCTTCTTCGATCAAACCGATGAAATTGGGCTTTGGCAGTCAAGTTTCCCTCTGTATATTTTTCCCCAAGTCCATCATTTTCCCAAATTCATCCTCAAATGCCAAGAGAACTACCTCCCTAATCAGAGAGCCATAGTATCTTCGTCTAGAGAAACCTTTTTCCTTATTACACCCAAGGCCATCGATCAAATGATGCAGGTACCCAGAGCCGAACCCCGTTCCCCCCTCACAATTGAAATTCTAACATAAATGTATCAGAACCTGTCTTTTCCCCAAAGAGCACAAATCTTTGAGTTGTTCCTCCCACAAGATGCCCAATTTCCTAAGAAGAATCCTCCTTATCATTCCTCCATATTTTCCGAAAAGGGAAACCAGATTATCTCAACACTGTGTTGTTTTCTCGGTTATTTCTTAGACGAATGGGTGGATGAACCTATCCTAGGTTTCTTGTCCATTTTCTCTGCTGAAGAGAAAGTTGCCACCCAGTTTGATTACAGCGTTTTTTGGCCGAAAACCTGCATGAGAAACTGGCAAATTTCCCTACAAAAGGCATGTTCTGGTATTCTTCAATATTCGCCTACACGTTTATGTTCTATCAAGCAGACAAATTTTCCTTTCTCATGCAAAAAATGGACAAGGACAAAAAACCGCAAGCAATAACTCTATGGACGTTGTTGCTCAGAAGAAACTCCACTGAGTTCAGTTTCAAACAATTCATTGAGTTTTTTTATCACCCAGTAGTAAGCATGCTCAGTGGAAGACCAGAACCGAGGATAAATGAGGAGATCCAAAGAGTTTTACACCTTTCGAATCTCGCAAAGACCGGGGACTGGTTTCTATATCAAAATCACATAGAGATCAGAGTGTATGGGTGTGAACTAGCTCCATACAAACTACCCAAGTATGTGCATGTTCGAATATTTTCACTAGAGTATATTCATCAGATGATAAACTTAGATGACATTCATTTTGTGTCTCTGAAGAAAAAACAACAGATGAGGATTAAAGGGAAAATAGGATCGTTTATCTGCAACAATCAAGCTACTGGGGAAGAGGCAGATAAACTATTAAAGGAAATGAAATTCATCACCAGTTTCATTTGGCGTTATGATCCAAGTGAGATCATTGCAGAGATGAGATCCAAAAACAAATTTTCACCTTATGCTCACACCCTCAAACCATAAATTGAAAAGTACATGAACCAGACAGAGTGGGAGGAAAATACTCTGGTAGATATTGAACAATAGGTATCTCCTTCAGTCTCTTTTTCACAGACTACCACTCCACAGGTACCAAAGGAAAAAAGGCTAAGAAAGGATGCCTCTCCTTCAATCATTGAGGTATCAGCAAAATATTTTCAGGTATACAACAAAAGACCCAAAACCACTCATGCTACTCACATGTCTGGTGAGGAGGATCTCTACTCTGCCAAAGTGATTAAGGGAAAACATTAGGTGGTGTCCACTTCTTCTTCAAAGAAGAAAGCGGATATAGTTGTGGCCACCCAAACTCCACAAGGATCTGTACCTCTGAACATTTTCAAAAAATATGACATGATTAAAAAGAAGAACCAGATGCTGACCAACAGCACCTATGCTCAGTTCTGGAAGAAAACCTCCACAGCACAACACAGACTGTTGTCAGATTTTGACATAGAGAAAGGAAGAATGCATCTGGCATTTCTGCAAACACAAGTGCCTCAACCCAAAGAGATCACTTACTACAAAAGGTCAACTATTGTTTTTGACACCAAACAAGTCCATCCAGCTGACTAGATGGATTTGCAAAGACAGACTAGAGAAATGGTTTTCTAGACATTGGCACATGCTTCCTCTACGGCAGCAAAGTTACTGGTATCTCTAAACAATGTTTAGACCCAATTGAATTTGGAAAAGATATCCTCTTTTGCAAGGATAAAAGAATAAAATCCTTAGAGGAGTTGGTGCTCAAGATTGGGTATGATCCCTCGAATTTAAAAGCAACAGAGGAGATGTTAAATAAAAAGAATGTTGACATTGCATCTCTGAGAAAACAGCAGAAATTGCCACCGACAGAGGATTCACAAGCTAAAGAAATAGCTGAGGCAGAAGACGAGAAAGAGGAATTGTTGAAGCTAATCATGCAGCAGAACGCACAGATACAGAAAATGGAGGCAGAATTGGAAAGGTTATTGAAAGAGAAGGAACAATCAACCCAGATGGAATTCATTCCATTGAGTGCAGTTCCCCTTTCGTAAGTCAATACAATAACTGTGCCAACAACCACTATAGCAGAAATTCCATCGGCAACACCATTGACAGCACTGGAAAAAACTGTGGAGCTAGCAAAGTCCATGGAGGAGATGACTCTGCAAGGAACATAGATCAATAGGCTAAAAATGGAGGTTGAAAGTCTCCAGGAACTCAAGTCTTCCTTCCAAACAAGATACAACATTGAGAGACAAGTATCACAGAAGCTCAAGTAGAAAATACAGTAGCTTCATAAACAAACAGTGGCAGGTAAGACATTAGCAGAGGCTAAGGAAAATATCTGGACAGATATCTCCAACTCCATAAATGAAATTTGGCCCATGGAGCAAATCATGTTTGAGCAACATGATATGGTGCTAAAGAGTAGGCAGGCCATCGACAGGATAAGAAGAGAGTTGGGTGAAATGCCCTCGGCAGCTAACGAGATCATCAAGTTTCTAAATTCAAAAACCAAGGAAGAGCTTGAAGACCTGAAATTTGAAGATAGAACAAAGACTATCCTCGAAGTCAAAAGAGTGTTGACCAAAAGAGGATTAATGTTGCAGTTGGAGGAGAAAGCTCAGAACATGGACATTGGAGTTCAGAGATTTTTAAACAAGCTTGAGGCCTTACAGAAAAAGGGCCTTCCTGGCTTACTTGTCCCAAATGATAAATTGATGACTTTATCTGATTATAAGCAAAATATTGCCACCATGGCCAAAGACAGTTCCAAGTTCTTAGGGATACAGGGCAGCATCACAGGCAAAGCGTTCTTGGAGACTTTGCAGCCTGACCTCAGCATACAGCACGAAATCAAGTACATTTTCCTCACCAAGCTGACTTTTTCTATATATCGAGATGGATGAAATCTACTGTCGGCTATTGAAAGCTACCATCATCGGTACACAAAGATGGGATGAGTTGTGCGAATTGATTGAGTAAAGATAAAGGTCTCGTCCAATTCAGCATCCAGCGCAGTCAAAGTCATATGAATGACTCACCAATGGTCTTCTCCAAAATCAGCATGAGAGATTCGACGCATCATCATCAGTTCCTATATTTCTGCATCTTGTTATCTAGATAGTTAAAATTAGCATCTGCCACGTCCTGATCATTGATGACAGGGTCGCTTGTAATTTCGATTATAAATACTTCAAACTTTCAAGTACTAAGGGTGGATATCTACGCCCAAGCAATTTGTGATCGTTGTAATTTTTATCAACAGATTATTCCAGTAATACAAAGAGACGTTTCACAAGATTCCTGCATGTTAGCTGTTGGTGAATTTTCCTCTGTCTTCGTAAAAAGTTTTCTTTCTCAGTTATCATGTTGTTTTTCTAATCTAATCTTTAAAAGAAGTTAAAGTTGTATAATTTGCCATCGCGTACTCTGTTCCTAATCTTTTATAGATTTAAATGTTTTCCTTCTGATGTTATAACAAAGAAATTCTTAATTGTTTTTTTGTTTTAACTGATATCTCACCTTTTTAGCAATCCATCATTTTATTTCTAAAGAATCCAGCAGTTGCATTACCTTGCCCTGTAAAACGAATCTTCTAAAAATTGTCCTTTGATCTCCATTTTTATAAAACAAACCCCATAGCCCAATGGAAGCGTAAGTGACATTCATCTATTTTATTAAAAAATACAAACAATTCGGTACTATTCTTTTTTAACTAGCCTAAGATCTGAAAATCCAAACAAATCTAAATCTTACAGAGAGATCCCTCTCTGAAACTGGTAGGGATAGATCCCAATTTCGAAGTGGTTGGTTAAGGTTACCTCTTGTAAATTTATTCTTTCCTTTTACAACCTCTGGGAATTTACAGAGTGCTAACAGAAAGAAAGCTTGATGACTCAAGAAAACTAAGTTCCAGAAAGACAAAACCTCAAAGAAATGAAGACACCAACATCTCAACACTCTTAGGTATGGTCCCTACAAATGATAATACTTGGTTAATTGATAGTGGTGCTTCAAGGAACATGTCTGGTCTTAGAAATCAACTAACACATTTCATTGAGAAAGAGACACATATACATGTTGTTCTTGGAGATGATGCTAGATATAATGTAAGAGGAGTTGGAACTTCTACCTTCCAACTAGAATCAGATATGCAGCTCAAATTAGAAGAAGTGCTATATGTACTCGGATTGAAGAGAAATCTTGTCTCTATTTCTGCCTTGGAAGACAAAGGCTACAAGATTACTTTCTCAGAAGGAAGAGTCCTTGCATGGCACAAAGACACTCATATAAGCTCTGCCAAGGTAATTGGTGTCCGAGAAAACAACTTGTACAGATTAACCATCAAACCAGTTCAAGCCTTGCTACATGACACTATCATATTAAGTGAGCTATGGCATAGAATAATTGCTTACATTCATTATATATCTCTTCCAGCTCTAGGGAAAATGGTAACATGTCTACCAGAAATACAGATCCATCATAAAGGTGGTTGCAAAGGTTGTGCTCTTGGAAAAAATGTGAAAGGATCATTCTCAAGCAGTGACAATAGATCTAAGGAAATCTTGGACTTAATACACTCAGAAGTATGTGGCCCAATGATTATTGCATCTCTGAATGGGTACCTCTACTATGTATTCTTCATAGATGATCACTCATGAAAAACTTGGATTTACTTTCTAAAGAACAAGGATGGAGTCCTTGCAAAATTTCAAGAATTCAAAGCTCAGGTTGAGAATCAAACCAGAAGAAAAATAAAAATGCTAAGATCATATAATGGAGGAGAATACACCTCCAAAGAATTCAGCATTTTTTGTATTGAAGCAGGGATCAAGAGGGAGTTCACAGTTCCTTACAACCTTGAACAAAATGGGGTTGTTGAAAGGAAAAACATAACTATTGTTGAGGCAACTAAAGAAATGATACATGATCAGAGTCTACCTATGACTCTATGGGCAAAATCATGTATAACAACAGTATATGTTCAAAACCGAAGTCCTCATCATATCCTAAAGAACATTATTCCAGAAGAAGCCTTCACTAAAGTGAAGCCTAAGATCAGACACTTCAGAATATTTGGATGTCTAGTATATCTTCATGTACCCAAAGAAAAGAGATCCAAACTAGAACCTTCAGGAAGAAAGGGCACATTTGTAGGATACAGTGAATCCTCAAAAGCATATCGAATCTACATTCCAAGTCAGAGACAAGTTGAAGTAAGAAGAGATGTTACTTTTGAAGAAGAATTAGCCTTCCAGAAATCCATAGAAGCTCATATGGAAATTGATAGTGAAACAATACCTTCTCCCCCTTCAACAATTCAAAGGTAGACATATATTATTCCAGATGATCAATAGCTCCAGTTGATCCAATTTCTCCAGCAGATTTACTTGCTCAAAGAAACATACCCAGAGACATTAAAGTTGGACATAAAAGGCCTGCTTGGGCCCGACAAGATCTACAAGAAGCAGAAGGGCATAAATCCCCACAAGGAACAACCAGAGAAAGCAAGAGACCAAAGAGATTCTCAAGATATCTTTCGGCCATGACCCACATTATTGACTCAGAGCCATCTTTTCAAGGAGAAGCTTCAGGTAAAAAATTATGACAAGATGTCATGACTGAAGAATACCAATCTATATTAAATAATGATGTATGGGATGTTGTTCCAAGACCAGAGGGAAATTCTGTAGTGACTTCCAAATGGATTTACAAAATCAAGCATGTTGTCGATGGAGGCATAGAAAAATACAAAGCAAGATTTGTGGCCAAAGGGTTTTCACAAGTAGAGGGAGTTGACTATGATGAGACTTTCGCACCAATAGCTCGATACACCTCCATCCAATCTATCATTTCACTAGTTGCTTCCATGGGTTGGAAGCTACATCAGATGGATGTAAAGACAACCTTTCTCAATGGTGAGATTGAGGAAGAAGTTTATATTGAACAACCAGAAGGATTCGTTGTACACAACGAAATATCTCATGTATGCAGGTTTAAGAAAGCCCTATATGGCCTAAAGCAAGCACCACGTTCTTGGTATGAGAAAATGGATGGATTTCTAATGAGTTTGGGCTTCAACAAAAGTGTTTTTGATCCAAACTTATACTATCGTATTGATGGAAATGAGTGTTTGATTTTGGTCATTGATGAATGAAAACAAGCATTAAATGCAAAATTTGAAATGAAGGATTTGGGCTTAATGCACTACTTCTTGGGACTAGAAGTATGGTAGAGAACAAATGAGATTTTCCTGAGTCAAGGAAAATATATTATGGAGATACTGAAAAAGTTTGGCATGACAAAATGCAAATCCATGCCCACTCTAATGGTAATGGATTTGAAGAAAATGAGTCATATTGATTCAGGAGATGTAGGTCCACACGTATACCAACAATTGATTGGATCTCTGATGTATCTGGTTAACACCATACCAAACATTTGTTATGCAGTAAATGTTCTTAGCCAGTTTATGAGCCAACCGAGACATACACATCGAATAGTTGCAAAACATGTATTGAGATACTTATGAGGCACAATTGGTTATGGCCTAAGATATGCATCAAGTGTGGACTTGAGCCTGCAAGGATATGTCAATGCAGATTGGGAAAGGAGCGCAGTAGACAGAAAAATCACCTCTGGTTGTTGCTTCACTTTAGGGTCTACCATGGTTTCCTGGTGTAGTAGGAAACAAAGCTCTGTAGCATTGAGCACCATAGAGGAAGAGTACATTGCATTGAGTGTGGCAGTTCATGAAGCAGTGTGGCTTCGCAAACTTCTGACTAACTTTTTCAATCATGAGATGGATCTTACCACTATTCATTGTGGTAACCAGAGCTGTGTAAAGCTCTCTGAGAACCCGATGTTTCATGACAGATCGAAACACATTAAAATAGAGTACCACTATATCAGATACATGGTGTAGAGGAAGACAGTACATGTGCAGTATCTTCCTACCCATGAACAGATCACAGATATATTTACCAAACCACTTGCCAAGACAAAGTTCGAGTATTTTTGTGAGAGACTTGGCCTGGTGGAAAATGCCTCCCTAGCTGAGAGGGAGTGTGAATGATTGAAGCTATGTGAGACATTCTCCAGCTTACAAACCTGTGAGATGTGGATCCTTGCAGCTATGTGAGACATTCTCCAGCTTACAAACTTGAGAGAAAGCCCTTGAGAAGGGTGTGTGGTTCCTATCTAAGACAGAGCTAGAATGTAGAGATGACCTCCTCCATACAGAGAGTTGAGAAGAACTCCAGATGATTCTCCTGTGTAACACAGCGAGAAAAGTGATCTGCAGAGTTGGACATGCCTGTGGCTGAGCATAAGGTGAACGTGTGAAATCCCAAACTATTGGGTGCATCGTCATGAGAACAGAAATGAAGATGATGTATTAGCCTCCTCTGAGAAGAACAGTTGATGAGAAACTCCATATGACTCTCATGTGTAATGCAGTGGGAAAGAAGATCTGTTGAGTGGACGTGCCTATGGACGAGCACAAGTGAACATGATCCTAGTGGTCGAGCACTAGTGAAGAAGTGGTTTTTTGTGTAATGCAGTGAGCCAAAGATATGGACATCCCTATGGATGTGCCCCTAGTGGATGAGCACTAGTGGGTGTATCATATCCCTAGTTATATTGTTCAAGAGTCAGACATGCCTATAACCCTAATTGTAATGTAAAGGGTATAGGTCAGCCCCACCTTAATGTGATTGGTAATTAATGTAAAAGATAACTAATCAAGTTAATATTAATTATATTATAAGCTAGTGAGGTCGGCCTTGTTGTGCCAATAGACACTTATGTTGACAGGTTCAGGTTAGTATAAGTAAAGGTCAATTCCCCATTTAGGAATCATATCTTTCACACAAGTTTGGAAATTTCAGCAAGTACACCTTCTTGGGAAAAGTGTGCACCTGTCTTGCGCGCTAGTCTTCTAGGTTTTAAGGACCCTCTTGTGTGCTAGGTCTTATTGGTGGTGAAGGTATTTCTCTTGAAGAATATAGCAAAGGATTTGGCTGGGTTTTTCTTCCCTTGTTGAGAAGGGTTTCCCAAGATACTTATTGTGTTCTTGTGCATGGTGTTTCTTCTTGTGATCTTGGTTGTTGTAACATTATTGTTTATGGTTAATACAAATGCAAAAATGGAATGAACTACATGCTTAACCTAGCTTATTGAAAAATCAACAGTTTTTTCCTTTTATAAGCCTTCTGAATCTTTTAATGGTCGATGAAACCCAACTTTGAATATAGAGAGTTGGTTATATACATGGTGTTTGGTGAATTAGTTGGTAATTTTATGGTTCATATACTTATATATTGGAGTTCAATAGTAGATACATGGGTTTGGTCATTGATACTTTTAAAAATAAAGAAATCATTTGATGTGTAGTAGGGCATATACTTGAGATGCTTTTGACTTGAATTATTTATTTAGGATTTTGAGGGGTTATTTAGAGTTTGCTACCAATAGTTTCTTTAATTTGGCCTTGTTGAAAAATGGTTTGATCTCCATTGGGTTATTCCTTTGTCTCCTAAATGTGTTTATAATTGGTTTGTTTCGGGCGCATCAGTCCACTACATCCACCATTTTCCAGATTTCGATGTTGATCGATATGAGAAAAGTGTAGATTTTAACCTTGTGCAATATTTTACTGCAAAATAGATTTTCAATAAAAGAATGGAAAAGATACAATGGAAAATACACACATTACACAGATATTTTTCCCCTGGAATCCCAAACCGGGAAAACCAGCATATTTTATATTCATTCACATCCTACATTGTTTACAATACATTATACATATAGGAGCCAGCGGCATCCAAAACCCTAATCCAATGACCTGGATTAGTCAACAACCCTAATTCCTTAATCGGAAATAGAAAACCATCGACGAAAAACCATGTGCCAAAAAACCGCCCAAAAATGGACACAAAAATCGAGGAAAAAATTTTCAGGGGCAGCACCCCCGAACCCTCGCACAGGGGGGTTTTGCCCCCCTGCAACCCCCCCTGTGCACCCAACACAATTTCTAGTCATGAAAATAATATAACACATATCCAACATTCTCCCACTTGTTGTTTTCTTTACATATAGGGGGTTACAGAGTTACATAGACAACAATCTATGACAACAATACCCATAGATCCTTTACACCAAGAGAACTTCTCAGTGCTCATAGATTTTATTAATGAATCTGCAACATTCTTCAAAGTGTCCAACTTCATCAGCAACACCTTTTTTTCTTCAACCATGTCTCTCACAAAGTGATATTGAACATCAATATGCTTTGTCTTTGAATGATAAGTTGGGTTATTCGCTAGAAAAATTGCACTCTTATTGTCACACTTTATCCTTACAGCGTGTTGTACCAACCCAATACATGAACACAATATTTGTAACCATACTGCTTCCTTGCTTGCATGAGTCGTTGCCATGTATTCAACTTTTGTAGTTGAAAGTGTCACTACACTAGTTCTAGTCATGCAAAGAATATAACACATATCCAACAAAAAGAAGTTGACGAGTTTGGCTTCATCGCTTTTATTTTCAACATGTTGGAATCCAATAGTAGCACCACATAGGAAATGGTTGCATAAGAATTGTTAGGCTTGCTTGTCTCGTCACACAATTTCCATAAAACTCATAAAGAGGATAAAAACATACCCAATTTTGTACAACTATTGGAGTTTTTGGCAATGCCAACTAGAAAAAGAGAAAGAAGATGAAAATACTTTAATTGCTTCCCTAAAGATTTTGCTATATTCAAACCTGTACCTTGCTCTCCTTCCAAACCATCCCACGTTTCTTGCATAAATTCCTTGAACTGGAACAACACCACCTCATTATCTGGTTGTCACTTTGTGAAAGATTTTCCCATAACGAAATAAAAATAATAACCGATTGCATGTCTCTTTGGGACATTGAAAGGATGTGTGTATATTAGTGGCTCTCATAAAATTTTGGCATTGGTGCCATTTAATGTAACATATCCGCCTCCTAACATGAAATTGAAAACACCCCATAGATATAAAATAAACCAGGGGCAACAAACCCATAATTTAACATGCATCTAACAACACATTTTAAAATGTGAATTCAATTGTTCAAGCAAAAAAACAAACACACAACATTCATATAAAACCATTTACACAATGGAATTAATATCATAAAGAATAACAAAAATCTCATGTGTTTATAAAGTAACCAACTAGTTGAGTACAATGGACATTCCTCCCAACCATAGGCTTGTTGTTCATTTTCTCTCAACAACAAGCCACCCGCGAGCTAAGGCTATGAGTCCACAAGGAGATCTGACCCTCTTGTTTGTCTACTCTCCACAATTAGCAGCCCAAAACCCAAGTTCTACTCCAACGATGGTTCCAATCCACCAACTCTCTTCCCCACAACCCGCACAACCCAAAGAATGGGATCCCCTTCTCTACTACACAGTCCCTCAAGCTATACCCCTTCTCTCCAGGGCTCCAATGCACTCAATTGGCTAGGAATCTCATATTTGGGGACTCCAAGAACTCTCAACTACTCTAGGAGTGTTCACTACAACCTTCATGTAATGTTCCAAATGCTTAAAATATCATAACAGAACAAAGGTACACACCATGTACAACAATGT
>JZKD02S2052838.1:50977-73753 GCA_000966675.3 Picea glauca | reverse complement strand
TTAAATAATCTCTTCATTAGAAATACCTTATTGGACGTCAAGGGTTTTTCATACAATTTGGCCAATGCGTCCATCAAACCCTTCGTTGTCTTTTCTTTGGAAATATTGAAAGCCATTGACGTTGTCAGGCTCAGCCATATCGTTCCTAGAGCCTTTCTATCAAGAATCTCCCATTCTTCCTCCTTTGTAGCTGCCAACTTCTTTTCTATTCCGCCCAATGGTAGGAATAGATCCTTCTTATATAAATAGTCTCCCATCTTCATCTTCCATAACTAGTAGTTTTGGCCATTAAATTTCTCGACCCTAAACTTTCCATCTTCCGACATTGCTCCCACTCGAACCAGGAACCCTCTTTTCCTGCAAGTTACCTTTCTCTCTGATACCAATTGTTAGAAAAACAGGACCGTGGAGCAATAAAATAAAACAAATGCGGAAACAAAACAAAGAAGATACACAATACAATAGAGACACAGATTTACGTGGTTCACCCAGTGTGGCCTACGTCCACTAGATAAATTGCCAGGTCCTTCATTTATTATTATCCATCATGTGAAGGGATATAACCTACAGTGAACCCGTTGTAACTTCCTCTTCTTTCTCTCATAGTCTCCTATCTCAGAATACAATATTCGCCATCAATCATAGCCGCAATACATTTCCCTCATAAAAGAGGGTTGCCTTCTAGGGAAAAAAGCCCTAACATAATCTCTATCATTAGATCTACGACCTTATAATGAACGGTCCAGATTTATAATGAAATTACAATATACATTTACAAGGCAATTTTTCCTTCGGGGGCTTCGCCCCCGAACCCCCGCTGGGAAGAGTGTACATACTTCTGGGGTGTGAATACTTCATGAGGTATAAACATGAATGAAAATAAAAGACCTTTGAATCGGGAAGATAATTAGGCTCCACAACCAACAAGTGTTTGGTGTATTTTTGGTATGTGATCAATGGAGGGGAGCTCAAGATAGATCACGTAAATATGGAGGCCATCATGAAATGACCAATTCCTACAAATGTCACTGAAGTTAGGAGTTTTTTTTTGGTGGGGGGCACAATACTTGCGGAAGTTCATAGCTTTGTTTTCAGCGGTAGTTGAACCACTCCACGCCATAACAACTTGTGGTAAGAGTTTCCAGTGTGGGAATAATCAACAAAAGGCCTTTGATGAGTCAAAAAGAAATATTATTCAAGCATCAGTGCTCACACTACCAAACTTGCAGAAGCCTTTCGAATTGGAGACAGATGCAAGTGGGTATGTCATTGGAGTAGTACTAATGTAGGGAGGAAGGCTTGGTTGTTATCATTCTGAATTATTTCATGGGGAAGTTCTCAACTACCCTACCTATGACAATCATCTCTATGCCTTGGTACCAGATGTCAAAAAGTGGAAACACTATATGATGGGCAAGGATACCATCATCCACATATATCACCAACCACTACAGTATTTGCAAGCCCAGAGTAAGCTACAACAAACTAGACATTACAAGTGGATGGAGGTTTTTACAACTACTACATATTCAAAAAAATCCGATGAACTATTTCTGACAGTATGGAAAAAATTGGTCGTACAGTCAAAAAATACAAGTTAAATATTTCAATTTTTCAATTTTTTTTCAATCCCGCCAGAATTCGTCGGACTTGCGACGGAAACGAACACTCGCCGCACTTGTGACGCCTAGGAAAAGGTGTCATTATTTCAACGAACCTCTATATTCATCTCAATACTGACGATACTACTACTAACTTTTTCTCTCTTCAAATGGTCACCCACTATTTGACAAAGTTAACATTGACTTGGTCAATTGTCGTCGGAATTCCGACGAACAAAAAATTATAAATATGTTGCATTTTAGAGATGTTGTGATAGTTTTGTTATAACAACGACGGTTCAGAAATATTATAAGGTGTTCTTGTCAAGCGAAAAACATATTTATTTTTATATGTCAATTACATTAGAAAAATTCAATAGATATTCTATTACACCACTCAATTTGATAAGATAATCATCATTGTATTTTTGTGGGGAAGAATGTGAGAAAATATTAGAGATGGGGAAAAAATTAAAGAGGTGAAAAGGGTGAAGGTAAATGTTATTTCCCTTGCAAAAGATGTTGTATTGCACGTCCCGTAAGAATTTTAGTAACAACAGCTAAAAGACATTGTAGGAGATATGGGCACATTGACGGGGTATCGAATGAATATCGTCCTGTGGTAATTAGCTATATATTCTTTATCTGTCTTTATATTGTTTTAATATTTGTTATACACAATAACTTTTCATGATTGTTTTTAATTATAAAGTTAGAATTGCCCCCCAACTTTCTGTAGAATGCACCAGGTAGTAGTAGAAATGATGTTGTACAAGTTGAGGAACATGAAGCAAATAATGAAGATCAAGTTAATGATCCCATGGAAGAAGATGAAAATAATAACATACTTCAAGATGATGGGACAAATAAAATGATCCAAGACTTGTTCTCTCAGTCGGATGAGGATGGGGACAGTGATGGTATTTATGATGAACCTTTGATAGAAAAGGAAAATAAACAACTTTATAAAGGCTCAAGAGAAAATATTATCTTCGCTACATTGTTGTTGGTAAACTTAAATGTTATGAATAATCTGTCAAACACTTGTATGACACAAATCCTAAGGTATGTAATATGTTTCATCACATATACATAAAGGTTGATTTTTTTTTCTCTTTTTTTAGTGTTAATTAATGTGTAAAATAAGAATACAATATTTACGATTAATATTCTTTACATTAACTAGTTATTTTTTATGTTGTAGATTGTTAGGTGAATTTTTGTTACCATCGTCAGATATTTTACCTCATATGTATCGAGATTTACATGTCATTATGAAAGACATTGGAATGGAGTATCAAACTATAGATGCATGTCTGAATGATCATATTATATATTATGGACAACATGAGTCAAAAATAGAATATCTACAATGTCATATCAGTAGATATCAAACTGATCAAGTAACCAAAAGGGTGCCTTGAAAGGCTCTTCATCATATTCCAATAATTCCACGTTTGCAACGATTGTTCAGGTGCAAAAGCATAGCATAGTTTATGGATTACCATGCATGGAGAAAAATTGGAGATGATGTTCTTCGAATGCCTACATATCGTTATGCATTTAGGGAAATTGAGGAAAAATGGGCAGAATTTAAAGATGAACCTCGTAAAGTTAGGCTTTCATTGGCAGTTGACGATGTTAATCCATTTTGAGAGCTTACGTCTATTTACTCAGTGTAGCCTATTTTTTTTATCAACAATAATATTCCTCCTTGGATGTCAATAAAGAGGGAGCACATAATGTTGACAATGATTGTTCCAAGTATTTGTTTACATTAATTTTTCGAATGTAACATTTTCATTTGTTTCATTTTTTGCATAGTATCTTTTATTTATTTATTTACTTATATATACATATCATGGAAGTAATTATGTGTAATTTCAAACAATTAGGTAAGTACCAAGTTAAAGATATGAATGTATATATCGAGACTCTTATGAATGAGATACTAAATTTATGGGTCGGCATCACTATGTATGACATCTGTAAACGAATCGGGGAGAAGAAATTTCAATTATGTGGAATACTTGTATGGACAATTCATGATGCCACAGGACTAACACATTTTTGTGGTATGCAACATTTTGTTGCACTTTAATACTATATAATTATTTAAAGATATCATGCATGTTTTTTAAATAATCTCATTGTATAATTGACATTAATCCATATGTTGCAAGTCTTCAAACAAAGGGTAAATTTGTGTGTCTAGTTTGTGGTCCTAAGATGAAGTATCGTCATTCAAAAAGTTTAGGAAAGATGGTGTTTGATGAGTATAGGCACTTCCTCCCAAAGAACCATAGGTATCATTCTACTAAAAAACATATTTTCAATGGGAAAGAAGAGACTGGATTAAAACCACGAAGAATGACACCTCACCTATGGAGGTTGGAATATAACAAAAATCGTCAAGGAACGCAATTTCTTATGTATCGTATATGTAATGTTTTGAATTTTTATTTTAGTTATTGAATTTATTTTATCGTATTTAATAATTATTGTTGTGATTTCTTTTATGCTTCATCAAGGCCGCCATCGTGAAGGTATTAATAATGGGATTCCACGAGGAATGAAATGTTATCCCACTCAATTCACAAGGTTTCCCTACTATGAGGAGCTAAAAATAGCTCATTTGTTTGATACAGTGCATATCGGGAAGAATGTGACAGAAATGTTATGGCGAATCATAGATGGTAGGAGGGATAAAGAAAAAATGGTCAAAATTTGTACTAACATTCAGAAAGCCAATCATACAATGCAAAGTGTGATCTGATCAAATAGTGATGGAGACCAAAATAACCTTCCATGGTTATTAACAGAGCAACAAAGCAATGTTGTAAAAGAGGTCATTCAAATAATTAAATTTCCCATAAGTTTTTCTTCAAACATAAATAATATTTTAACGAAGAAAGATGAATTTGGTGGGGTAAAAACACATGATTGGCATACCTTCATTAAGGTAATAATTTTGGTATACATATTTATATATTGGTCGTATACATATTTTAAGATTTTATTTTTTTTTGTCTACTTTGGAAACATGTTATTTTTGTGTGTCGTGATCTATAGATGGTTGTCTTTTAAATAAATCCATCAAGATGATATAAAGTATTGGAAGATATCAATTCATCAGCTAATATGTGAAATGAAAAAGTATCTACCTCCAACATTTTTCAATGCACAAGAACACTACCTCATACACCAAGTTGAGAAGATTGAAATGTGTGGACCTATACACACAAGGTCAATGTGGATGGTGGAGAGGCACTTGAAATCATTGAAGGCTTTGGTTAGACAAAGACCATGTCTTGAGGGTTCTATGGAGCTTTGATTAATCACCTATATCCCTAGGATGTCATTCAAAACAAAATCATAAGATCATAAAACCATGGATTGGAGACTAATATGCATCACTATTAAGATGTGTTAATAGGTTCATAAACCCTTAACAATCTCAATTTTAATATGTGTTAGGAGGTTGGTAGGTTCCAAGGCTTAATTTGAGCTTGGAACTGATCAAATCTGAATATTTTGACTTGAACCAAAAACAAAAGTTTATTGGGAACATGCAAAACCTAAAAATATTCTACTTTGCATTGTAGTAAGTGAATTTTTTGCATATTGAAAGAGCATGTACTATTTTTATGCTCATTGTTGCAATATTTTTACTACATTTTGGAGACTTCAAATGGTTATATATCTTTGTCATATGAACTCTGATTGATGTGATTTGCTTTTTAAAGTGGATATTTTTAGGTCTTTTCAAGGTTGTTTTTCTAAAATTGCCCCTAAAATTCAATCCTTGGTACATTCGTGAGTGATTTGGAAACAACCACCATCAAAATATGATTTTTGGTAGCGGTTTTAAAAATCCACCCCTAAAATATTTATTATTGAACTTTTTGAGGTGAGTTTTTTAAATCACTTCCTAATTTATGGCCTACAACTATGTCTTTTGGTCTTGGTAAACTGTTGTAGTGGAAACCTTAAAAATACAACCATATTAGGCCTTGGTAAACAGTTGTGGTGGTTTGGGCTTTGCACGTATCCTCTGGAGCTAAAAGGGAAACTTTTATGGCCTAATACCCCATATTACAAGCATAGAACATGAAATGGATCTAGTGAACTAACTTTGGTGCATCAATCCTTAAAATGGTGGCCACATATCACTCATAGGATAATTAATCCCCCCTATCTAGGGCATGAGTGGTGGTCTAAGACATCACAAATGGTCCATGAGTCACTAAGGTAATTTTTATGATCTTATACCATGTCCTTTGACCCTAGACCATTCCTTAGATGGCCATGGCAACCATAATTCATGTTACAAATGTATTTAAAATGACCATTTTTATATCACATAAGGCATGTGTGATGGCCTAAATACCTAGGCATGGACCATGAAAGATAAAATTAAAGGGGGTACCCAATTATGGCGACTTGGGGCAAGTCCAATTTTAAGTCTAAGTTATATTCCTAGTCCTAGTTGGTCTAAGTGAAAGTCCTAATCATAATTCTAAGTTTAAGTTTAGGTCTAAGTATAGTTTTTAGTGCTAAACCTAAGTTTGAGTCCTAAGTCTAGTGTGAGTTCCATTCTGAATCCTAGGTCTAAGTACTCCAAGTCCTAATTCCAAGTTTAAGTCTAAGTCTAGGTCTACGTACAATTTTTAGTGCTAAACCTAAGTTTGACCCATAAGTTGAAGTGTAAGTTCTAAGCCTAAGCCTAATTCCGAAGGTCTAAGTCTCAAGTCCTAAGAGGCCAAAGTCACACCAAGTCTTTATATTAGTTGACTAAGTCTAATTCCTAAGCCTAACTCCTAATGTTATTGCTACCATGGTGATAAAGGAAAGTCACTCGGTGAAAAAATCATAGTTTATTACTCATTTTTTCTTGGGCATGTTATATCATCTTGGGTTTATTACTAGTCTGAGTTCCATGTATACTATTAGCAATGATTCTAATCTTGTAAGTATTATCTAATTATACTCGCTTATAATTTGAGAATATTCATCTATATAATCTCAAAAATGTACTACAAAAAAATAATTGTATAAAATACTTATAATTTGTTGTGCTAATAAGATTTTACAGGAACCTAGCTCAAAACCCATTATAAATGCTTATACAATTAGTAGTGATTTTAATAAGAATCAAGCTTCACCACCATCGTTAGTCACTTAAACATTGGAACATGTACATTTTAAAATAATCCCTATTATTCAGGGCATAAATTAGTAGGAGTTATGAACAAATTAACTTTGAGATTGTGAATTTAATACATGTATTGACATCTAAATCAATTCAATGATGACATCATGATAACATTAATGACACTGAAAATCAGGAAGAAAACATCTAGGTAGGTTTCTTAAATCATAAAGCGATTTTACTCACACTTACAGATTGATTACTTAAAAATTATTGTAAAATATGTAGGCTCATGCCTCTCAAATAGTGCATAATTGAAATCATCCTTTTCAATATGGGGCACTTTTTAACAATATTCTGTGTGATGCATATGGGAGATCTTTATATGAACAAAATTGCCTAGAACAATCCACATCTAGGGTGTCACATAGAACAATCCACATCTAGGGTGTCGCAAGAGGTGGGGTGCCCTTGTTACATGTCAAAATTACTCACTTCAATGATGACTTACTGTCATTATTGCAAGTGTCGCACTTTTGCCACAATTGTCGCAAGTGTCGCAAGTGTTGCAGATATCATACTGTCATCTTGCTCATGTCATTTCCAAAACGACAGCACAGGAACACTTGAGACATCCTCTGTGACTGGTTAAAATAAGGATATGTCATTTGGCAAAGAGTATAAACTTTTGCCTTGAGAAAAGATCACTTGAAAATCATTTTTGAAGGGTCGTGCTCCCCTACCCACTTTCAGGGAGCGCTAGCGCTCCTTGCCCTCCTTTGGGGGAGCGTTGCAACGCTCTGTACACCATTCTGAGGGAGCGTTGAACTGTTGAGGAAATCGGGGGAAGATCCCCTAATCTCTGAAGTTAGTTTAATTTGAATATGACGTCAAGGCCGAATCTTAGGGAAGATCCATAACTGATGCAGAAAGATCCTCAACCTATCCCAAGAATCTCTAAGGTAGTTAAGCCTATCAAAGCCTATATAAGGAGGCATATTCATGGTGAAAGGGAGAGAATAATCAGTGAAAAGTACTGTCATTTTGATTGTGGATCATTTGAGTAAGGTTTGGACAAGGAGAGCTTAGTGAGGTTGCTACATCTGCATCTACACTTTGTAAGCACCTTATTTTGTTCTCATTAATATATGTGCTTGGTCTGTTTCCTTCAAGATTGTGTACATTTGCATGAGCTTGTCTCTTTTGGATAAATCTAGCTTTGAACTAATCATGGTAGAATAGGAAGTATGCTTTGTCTTGGTTGTTTATGGGATTGCAGGACTCGTTAAAGGACTTGGAGATCAAGCCCAACTTGTACTGAGTGAGAAAAAACTTCATAAAAAGGTACCCTTACTTCCTTCCTCTTCTCTATTGATTAACTTAGCTATGTTTAAAGGAAAGTTAGTGTTCAACGTTAGCACTTTTTTGTCTTGGTCATAGGGGTCTAAGATCCAAGAGGTAATTCACTTGTCCACAGGGGGATTTTCCTAAAACAGAAATTGGTGACTCCACTAGGGATCAAAGCTTTTAGTTTTGGTTTCCTTCCTTGGTATTGTTTCCGTCTTTGCCCATCTTTAGATCCTATTCACTGTGTTTTCCTGGTTTTTGGATGTGTTGTTAGCCTTGACTTCATCCCACACACACTGGCTCTCAGAGCTTTCTTGAGATTCTTGATTAATGGGTTAAAATTATTTTTCTCAGACACCAGCACTCCCTTACCCTTACATCCAGAGCGCTAGCGCTCCCCTATAGTGTTCCACAGAGTGCTGCAACGCTCTGGTGCCCTTTACACCAGAGCATCAATTTTATTCTTTTTGAAAATTTTTTGGGGATCCCTCTTGGTGCAATTTTTTGGTTTTTGATCTGCTCAGGACTGTTACTATCAAGGTGCGACTTTTGCTAAGCTTCCAACCTTTTGATTTCCAAGGATTCTTGACATTTTGTTTGGTTTTTTGACATCATTCTTCCTTGTTTTTGAATCACTCTTCATCTTTGAGATCTGGAGGTGGTTTGAATACTTTCTCACTTATATGATTGAATGAAAGTTGTTATAAGGAAGTTCAGAGATCTGTGCACTGTTCCATTTGATCTTTGAAGTTATTTTTCCAAGCAGTTTCCTCTTGTTTGAGTATTGGTTTTCTTTTTGAAATTTTGGTTTTGTTTTTTGCTTCTTACTTAATCATGGTGAGAGTGTGTTTTTTGTTTATGTGATGGCTGCTTCCAATTGCTTACAACTTGCAAAGAATTAAGTCTGATTGGCATACGAAGTTGTGAATCAAGTTGATTATATTTCATATTTAAAACAAAGAGCATTCCACAATTGATTTTTGAGATATTAGGATCATTTTCTGAATATTTTAGCATTGAATTGGATTCTTGATTGAGAACAATTGCATCGAAGTCTCTGCATTTTAGTGTTTGACAATGAAAAGAAAATTTATTCTCCTTCCCTCAAATAGAAGTTCATTGAAAAGAAAAGATTTCTTATCATTTCTCATGCATTTGTTGGGGAATCGAGTCATAATATCATCAGTTTCACCCTCATACACCTCTGAGTAAAGAAAAGACACAAAAATCAACGCTAATTAAAATTGATCTAGAAAGTTTTTTTAGATTCTTCCACCAACATTAGACTACGATTAGCGCTTTGGATTAAGTTGTGAGTACAACTTTCCAAAGCATTCAAAACAAACACTAGCATCTTGCAATAGGGAGAGTAAATCCAATTTTCATATAAGTTTTATGGGATCCCTGTCTCACACAGGGGTTATGCACGAGATCGCGTTCAGGAGAGTTACAGAGATTATACCTTCGTGGTTCAACCGTTCGTAGTAGTCAGATCTTATATTGGGGGTTCTTATTGAGTTTCATTTGTCTTCATTTGGTCTCAGTGCTTTGTGAATTCTGAATCCGTTTGAGGTCCTCTGGAGTTCTACCGGTCCACTTGTCCTCAGTTCTCTCGAAGAATTTCGAACTTGTTAACCTGCCCATACGTTCGAACTGGACTGTCGACTGTACCCACCCATGGGGTTGAATGCGAGTTGGTGTCCTTAGTAGCCATAATATTTAGGGTCTTTACACAAGGTGACGATGAAGGGAAGTCTTTGTTGTACCTGGAACAGACGGTGGTCAAACTCGGTCGAGATCCTTGGAGGGTAAATCCATGATTACTGAGTGGAAGCTTGCACCAAGGCATAAGTCCGTTAAGTAGGTCACCATCGTAATTGTTCCACCCACTCATATCCTATCCCCTTCTTGACTTGATCACGCGATGTTGGATTTCATCACCAACTAGTACAGTCATCGAGAGAAGGTATGCTTGCTTGTTGGTATTCCTAGATTTTTTAGCGTGTGATGTTATTTTAAATCATTTTTCAAAATTGAGCCTGTAAACGATAAACGTCTTCGCCAATCACATAGGATGCAAGGGTTGCCTCCAGAAGAAGGCTACCAACCCTGACCTCCTAACTCACCAGAAGAAAACTACCATGGAGAGGTAGAAAATCAATCTGACGTTGGGAGTAATTCTACTCCTCTGTTAGACAATTCAGAAAGAGCTTTGGTTATGATTGAAAATCCCACTCCTCACAGTACACCTGTGTCAGCAACTCCTCTCGAACCACTTTTTCTTCGTTTGGACTCACTCGTTAATGTCATAGAAGAAGAAGTCTCAGGTTTACCTAAGAGGCCAGTTGTCGAGACATATATGAGATCCACATAACCAATTTTTGGTGATGACTATAGGACTCCTATTCGTCCCACTACTGTAGTAGATACACTTCACACACATGCTTGTTCTGTATGGATGACTTCATCAGGATGTGATCTCTATGACCATTTTGAATACATTCGACAACCCCTTAATCCTCATGACCCTCCTGCTGTTGAAGTAGGATCATCCGGTCAAACTATTGATCACCCCACCGAGCAAGTCATTAATCCTATTGTTACGTCATCACAAGTCTATCCTAATGTTGGAGTCGTCACCTCTACACAAACCTAAGGCACTTCAACCGCTACTCCCACTTTTACAAATTTTCACTCTACAATCCCTCATGTTCCACACGATCTTGCTGGAACATATTTACATCAGAGAATGCATGCCCTTGCCAGACAGACACAACCAACCACAGGACACATACCGACTAGAGGGAAACCACCATCTAGTGGACCGATCCCTCTCAGAGGACAACCATCCTATAGCAAGCCTACCCCTCCAGGGGGACAGCCACCTTTTCATGTTCCTTCCGGAGGACAACATCCCTTTGTTGGTCAAACCCCGGTTCTTAATCCACCGATGGCAGGGGGGCAACCTTCTTTTGTCGAGAACCCTTCACAATCCTGGGGAGTATCTTCAGGAGACATGTTTACTCAACCTTACGTTGGGGGGAAATCATATCATAACCCACAAGGAGGAGTATCAAATCATGTTCCTTCCGGACTATCTTACGGAAAACCTAATTCGAGCTTCCCAAATACCACCTGGAGTCCTCAAGGACAACAACCTTATCTCCCCAAGGGTCTGATTTTTATCCTCCCCATCGGGCTAATGTGTATCCTCCTCAGGGATCGATTTCTTACCCTCCTCAAGGGAAAACTATTTATCCCCCACAAATGAATCATCCGACCTCTACTCCTCATAACTCATCGGGTTATCCCCCACAAGTGAATGTTTCTCAACCCTCATTGAATCCTGTTTATACTGGTCAACAACAACCATATGTAGGAGGACCTACTGGATACAAGTATCCACCTAGCCCATTTTATGGCCCTACTAGTGTCCCTATGCCACACCAGTATCATCCTCAAGTTAACTGACAATTGCCCTTCCTTGCTACTCTGGATCTCCTGGACTTGTCTCGGTTGACCAACGATCCTATACTACATTCTCCCTATTGGCCAGTGATTCCTGCTAAATTACATTTTGATATCCCAAAGTTTGACGGTAAACCTGGAGAAGACCCAAATAACCATGTGATGACTTTCCATTTATGGTGTTCATCAAAATCCTTAATGGATGATTCTATACGTTTGCGTCTCTTCCAACGTACTCTTACAGGCTTAGCAGCCAAGTGGTATATTTAACTTCCACAAGGTTCTTTTCAATATTTCAACTCTCTTTCCATGTCCTTTCTCACACACTTTCAACTACCATCCATTATGACACGGGTAACGAACCCTTGACCTCCCTTCATCATACCAACTCCATGCATATCTCTGATCACATTCATGAGTGGAGACGACGACGAAGGTTGATCAAAGCAATCATTCCTGGCCAATTATTGGCAGAGTGGTTCACTAAATCACTTTTACCCTCGATCACTCGTGATGTCACTATGGGCAGTGTAGTCACCGAGGAAGAATCCATTGCTCAGGCTCAATACTTAGATTTGGTTTATTCACAATCTGGTACTTTGTATGAGTTGATCCCAAATGCTACATGTGCCACTTCCGATCCATCTAAACCTTCATCCACATCACATGTGGATGGATTTATTGGCTCTGTCAAGACCCAATCTACTTCATAGTCGACTGGAACTCCAAATCGATCCGCTTTGGCACCCACTCCCAGTTCGACCTCACTCTCCTATACCTCCCCCCCAACTCAAGTCTCTGAGGTGAATGTAGTTCAATATGCCCCTTCACAACAATCTGGAGGTAAGAAGAAGACAAAAAATAAACCCAAAAAGAATAATAATAATGAACAACCCAAAACTCAAACTCCATCGCCTACTACTGAAAAGCAACCACAACGGAAACCAAAATTCCCATGTCTTATTTGTGGTGATGATCACTACACTCGAGACTGTCCACATCATGACGAAGTTGCCAAACTTTTCAAAGGGAATTCCCAACCCGTCGTGTTAACACAGCCTTTTCCTCAGCAGCAATCCATGGTTGCTCAAACCCCCTCTCCAGGGGGAAGTTCTAACCACCCTCCTAATGATGAATCCTCAACGAGTGCTCATATTTATATGTTCAATGGGATTGATTTGACCACCCGCTCTATGAAATATGACACTCCAGCTAAACCTGACAAAGAAATGGTCACTAACAGTTCTTTACCAGATCCATCTTTTGCGTCCATTAGTACTCCTTATGTTAGTCCTCCATCCAGGTCACTTCAGATTAAGAAGCCTGCATTCAACTCTATATTATTCCCTCCCAAGAGCACCATCCATAAATCTACTTTTAATCCTAGTTCGTGTGCTGCCCAAAACTACAACATTGTTGAAGATTTGGCTCAATCACCGTGTGCTATGTCTGCATTGGAAGTTCTACAGCACTGCCTGAGTCAACGTAGAATGCTCTTAGATGATATTGGTGCCATTGATCCTGATTCGTCCAATAATATCACGTTTAACCTGGACAATTTTAAGTCATGACTTTCTCGCCAACTTTCTTTTCAAATTGATGTTGTTGTTCATAACCAACACATTCACCACACTATCTTGGATGAGGGAGCCTCTACTTGTGTCATTTCTTTAGCTTGTTGGAAAGGATTAAAATCACTCACACTTAACAAATCCCCTACGACATTACGTGCATTCGATGGGCGAGGTTTTCATCCTCACAGACTCTTGCAGTCCTTAGTCGTTCAGTTGGGTGGAAAAATTGTCTTTGTTGACTTCGAGGTGGTCGATGCTCCCCTAGATTACAACTTGTTACTAGGAAGAAGTTGGTTTTATGCCATGACTGTCATCGCTTCATCGATGTTTTGATGTGTACAATTTCCTCATCAAGGAAGAATTGTCACTATCGATCAGTTAGATTTATGTACACCCGATGCTCGCACTCCCGCTACCAACAATATTCCTTTCTTGGGATATCACAAGATCACGTATGAAAGTGTTGGTGTGGGTCTATTAAAATACTATTCCCTTATGGGTATTTTCCCTGCACCACTTCCTCCTACCACACAACATATTGTCGCAATCAATATGATCTCTACTATGGCCTACTAGTCTTTGGAATCATCTGATCCATGGATTGTACCTAGTCCTTTAGAGTTCGATACATTAGGTGACACTATGCCACTTAGTCCTGTCGAGGCTACATACGTTGCTATTCAATCCGCCTCTCCCTCCTCGGATGACTAACATCTATTAGCACCTGATACTTACTCAATGCAATCTTGGTTGAACTCCTTGCCTTATGCTTTTGACTACATTTCCCAGATTTTTCCTTTAGATGAATCCATTATGGAAATGCTTAGCATTGACAAAGTACCTTGGGATGATAACCATCATCGATCTTCTTTTATTCCACCTCTCAAAGAAATTCAGGAATATATACACTCTATCTCCCCCCCGATGTTGTTGATTCTTCGTAATCTCATATACTTACCCAGGATACAATTTCTTAGGGGAATTTGGGCAACATCTCTTCTACAGTCATTATTGATATTTCGATCAAAGAAGGTATCGTGGAAAATATTAATCTTGGTGCTAATTGTTCGCCCGAGGAAGTGGTTTCTTACATCGCTTTATTTAAAGAATTATGCGATGTCTTCACTTGGAGCTACGAGGAAATGCTAGGGATTGATCCTTTGATCATTTTGCATGAAATTAAAACTTACCCAGGTGTTAAACCTGTTCAACAAAAAATCCGCCCGGTACATCCCAAGAAAACCACGGCCATAAAGGCAAAAGTTGAGAAATTATTGAAGACTGGCTTCATCTATCCTGTCCCCTTAAGGGAATGGGTTTCTAACATTGTTCCAGTTGCTAAGAAACAAGGGACCATTCGTGTCTGCATTGATTATAGGGATCTTAACAAGGATTTTCCAAAAGACAATTACCCCACACCCTTCATCGACCAAATCATTGATAATTGCGCTGGCAGTGTGATTTTCTCTTTCATGGATGGATTCTCAGGATACAACCAGATTCACATTCTACCTACTAATCAACATAAGATGGCCTTCATCTTCCCATGGGGAACTTTCACTTATCGAAAACTACCATTTGGTCTCAAAAATGTTGGTGCTACTTTCCAGCAGGCTATGTCATATGCTTTCCATGGTATCAAACATATTACGGAACCTTACCTCGACGATTTACATGCCCATTCATCCAATCGATCAAACCATATTGTTCATCTACGGGCTATTTTTCTTCGATGTCGGTTCCACCATATTTGTTTGAACCCATACAAGTGAATCTTTGTTGTCGAATCAGGTCGACTCCTCGGTTTCATTGTCTCCAAAGATGGGATTAGGGTGGATCCTTTAAAGATTAAAGCTATCATGTCTTTACCTCCGCCTAATAATTTGACACAACTATAATTTTTGCAAGGGAAAGCAAACTTTCTTTGTCGTTTTATATGTAACTACGCTGAGATTACCAAAGGATTTATGCGATTGTTGCAGAAAGACACTCCTTTCATCTGGGATGACATTTCTCAACGATATTTTGATGCTCTTAAGCATGCATTAACCAACACTCCTTTTTTGCATCCTTTGAATTACTCGCAGGCCTATATCCTTTACTTAGCAGCCTCTACTTCCACCATCGCTATGGTGTTAGTTCAAGAAGACCCTAACGATGAGGAACATGTGATATACTATCTAAGCAAAAGTCTATCTGGTCCCGAGCTCAGGTATTTTCATGTTGAAAAGTTGGCTCTGGCAGCCGTCATTTATGTCTAGAGATTTTGCCATTACATCTTGCTACGCATTACCATGGTTATTGCAGACTCTAAACCCATGTATCATATTTTGACACATCAAGTCCTTGGGGGGAAATACTCCAAATGGATCGTCATCCTTCAGGAATTTCATCTTGAGTTTGCTAAGTCCAAAGCCAAAAAATCCTTGGTGTTTGTGGAACTTATATGCGACCCTCCCCATGTTGATAAATATATTGAGCCTAGAGATTCTCTCCATGATGAATCTCTATTCCTCATTATCACGTTCGATCCTTGGTATGGAGATATCATTCATTATCTTCAAACCCAACGTTTTCAGCCCGATATTTCCCGTGAAGAACATCGTGGTATTCGTTACCGTTCTAGACCCTACCTTATCATTGGTGACACTTTGAATTGCCGAGGTATTGACACTATCCTATGATGTTGTTTAACTCATGACAAGGTTAAACGTGTTCTTAATGATTGTCACCTTGGAGCATGTGGCAGTCACCTTTCTGGGATGGCTACAGCTCAGAAAAATTTATGTGCCAGTTACTTTTAGCCCTTTATTTTCAAAGATTGCATTGAGGCTGTCAAAAAGTGCCCACCCTACCAAGTTTTTCATAAAAAGGCATGCACTCACCGCACTCCGCTACACCTTGTTGTTTCCATCAGCCCCTTTTCAAAATGGGGCATTGATTTCATGCAGTGTAAACCTACCTCAGTCGGGGGGCATGGTCATATCATTTTGGTCATTGATTACTTCACAAAATGGGCTGATGCTATGCCTACCTTTATGAATGATGGTCATACTGCAGCTCTTTTCATCTTCAACCACATCATCACTCACTTTGGTGTTCCACAAGCCATTGTCACTAATCATGGTTCACACTTTCAAAACCAGATGATGAGTGAGTTACATGCTGAGTTGGATTTTTTCCATGTGAACTCGTCCCCTTACTATCCTCAAGCAAACAGACATGTTGAAGCTATCAACAAGGTCCTTAAAACCATGATTCAACATATGGTAGGGGAAAACAAAACATCTTGGCATCTACAACTTTTCTCCGCTCTCTAGGCTTACCGTACTTCAGTGAAAACTGCTACTAGATTCACTCCTTTCCAGTTAGTATATGGAATAGAAGTCATATTACCAATCGAGTGTGAGATTCCCTCATTGAAACTCAAAGTAGAACTCTTGCCTCACACTTCTTTTAAGAAGAACGTTTCCTATATCTGACTATATTGGATGAAACACGTCGTGATGCTACTCTCATTAACGAGACATATCAAAAGAGAATGAAGAGTCAATATGAAAAATCCATCCACCCTCGTACTTTTTCAGAAGGAGACCTAGTCCTCGTTTATGACCAGGCTCATGATAAGTTAGGGAAAGGAAAGTTAGAACCTCTGTGGCATGGTCCTTACATCGTGAAACACATTTTACATAGAGGTGCCTATGAGCTAGTTGACTATGATGAAATCTCCCTTGGTGAGCCCCGCAATGGGCTTTACCTTAAGAAGTACTATGCATAGAACATGTAGCATGTGTTCTTTGTACACTATTGTATTTTAGTTTTGGTGTGTCTTTTTTCTCTTGCATGTACGAGTCTTGTCTTAGCCGCTTATACCTTGTCTTGTGATTGCATGCGTAGATGACATATTCCTTTTATATCTTTGTCGGGTTTGCGTATGGTGCTAGTCGACACACCTAGAATATTTCTTCTGGAGCTTGGGTCATTTACCACTCTGATGAGTTCATGAGTTCATGAGGTATTTGCTTAGGATTGGCAACTAACAACATGGAAAAATATCATGTTGTCATCAGACTTTTAACCGAAGCCTCCTCCCTAGGTATATCTCGTATGATCATTAACCTAGACTCTCAACTCGTGGTCTTTCAACTTAATCAGATCTATGCCATTCACAATCCTATCCTATTGTGTCTCCACCTACGAGTTCATCGTCTTGAAAGAATGTTTGAATTTATCGAATACAGACACATACCAAGAGGACTTAATACAACTTTGGATTCGCTAGCAAATTATATCATGGATCGATATCTCGCGCATAGATTATTTTTCATAAAGGAAAATAAATCATATAAAATAAATCACATGTAAAATAAATGCATCACATTAAGACATTATCATTTGAAAACATCATTTGGCACCACAAAATCTCAGATATGTATGTATATACTGCGTGATAGAAGATGTTTGATTACATCAAAAAGTACATAGAAGGGAAAAAAATTGGGTCCTCGTGCCCATAACATCGTCATACATACTATATAAAAGCATCAGGAATATCCTAATCATCCTGCATCACGTTGTGCTCTGAGTAGCACACTACTACACGGGCCACTCGTCTAAGTAGGAAGTTCAGGCTCTCAGGAACTCCCACAATATGTCTCTATAAATGCAAGGGTAGATCTCGCCTCCTAAGAGGAGGGACACCCATCGTGAGACCATGGCGGTCTCTCTCAATCTCCCGGAGGCCTCCTGTCACTACCTCATGATCCACAGTTATCTGAGCATATCCACGACGCCCTAGTGTCGGCATCTCTGCCAGACGTGTTGCTCCAATGTCTGCACGATGAAACAATACATCTGTTAAAAGCTCTTCTAAATACACATAAAAATAATATAAACTTTAAAATCAAAAAACACTTGACAAGGTTTTTTTTGTTTCTTACCTGACGCATCCAAGTCCATTCCATTTGGAAGAACCAAGTCCATGCTACCCCGGAAATCTACTCTGGCATATGGAAAATCCTTAATGACGATCAGTTGACGTCTTAGCCAAGCAAAGAAGTCACCTGTGAATATGAACTATGACTCTATCCCCAGCCTCGGAGACAGACTCGTCCAACGCTCCATGCGTGGTTCACCCACTGGTCATACTGCCAGTGCAATCTGTGGTTGCCTCTGTGGAATTCACTCTAGGAAGAATGAAACCAAAAACTAACCGTATCCAAACTGCTTCTGCTGCCCGATCTTGCATCTTGAAATTTGCTACTTCACATTTTGAAGGAATGTTGTGCTCCAGTTAAATACAGTTGGCTCCATACATTGTAAAGCATAGGCCATCTGCGATCTCAAAGCCAAGTGTGTGCTCGTACTACCTGCCAAACTCGTGATGGCAAATAAGATAGATCGAAGAGGTAACTCCCTAACATCTTTTATCGTGATTCTGCCTCCCACCAATCTCGATCCTGGAATGTAATGATTTGCCATATATTCTTCTACATGTACTAGAAGTGCTCGTTGTCTAGATAAGATAATAGGGGCCCCTCTCTTTGAGAGGCCGGTCAGAAAATAAACATCCTCTAACTCAATGGTGAGAAACTGTGGCCCAATTTGGAATCCCTGTTCAACAGTGTTTCATAACCTGATCATGTACTCAAGAAGGAGGACTTCCTTCTTCATCTTCTGCATTTTAAAAACTTGAGGAGACTGCAATTCCTCAATGCGGCCCTTGATCGAGGGTTTTGAAAAGAAGCCACATCATTAAGCTCATGCTCATGCTCCTTCCACTCAATCATGAATTTTTTCCAAGTGTAAGCTGCAACCATCATCAACAAAAATCCATTAGTCATGTTACTTTAACAAAATTTTGGGTAATTTTATCTTTAACATCACTTTAATTTTGGTTTATTACACCAGTGCCCCCTTAATTCCTTGATCAGAGTGCTAGCGCCCCCCTAAAAGGCTAACAAAGCACTGAAATTTCGAGTAGCGCTCCCCCTATCCCTTTAGGGTAGTTTCGAGCCTCCTCGGTGCTTGGGGCTCTCCAGGGCATCAAATTTAAAGAAAAAAATTACCTAAAAACAAATTTTAAACCACGCAAAATGTTTGGAAGGTGACAAGGACCAACCTGATCCAGACGAAAGAAGAAATGGCTGACTGTAGCTCTGGCACCGATGACTCCAAGAATCACCCTCCAAAGTCAATTTCTCCACTACTAGAAGTTTTGGCACAAATGAATTGATAAAAAACATTTTTGACCCTATATTATTATTATAGATTTCATTTTTTGCTAAAACTATAGTTTATTTGGGTTTTGAAAATCATTTTGGAGATATTATTAATACCCTAGTATGCAGCTTTTTCATTATTGGCAGGTTTTGAAGCGGTTTTGTTCAATTTTATCTAGTCGCATCAATGAGCATGGTCTTAGTTCCTTCTCACGCTCGAAAAAAAAATGAGAATGCAACCGGGTAGACTTTTATCTCTTTTTCGAACTCGCATGGATACACGAAAAAGGAACCCCCTGGAGTCGTCTTTTAGCTATTTTCAGACTATCGAAACATGAAAAGATTGTCGAGTGATCTTGCTTCCTTTCACGCTCGTTAAAAGGTTTGAAAGGGCGTCTTTCAAGTGGTAGTTTATCTCTTTTTCGACCTCGCAGGATTAACATTATGAAAAAGGACAACCCTGGAGTCGTCTTTAAGTTATTTTCAAACTCTCTAAACATGAAAAACCACTGAGTTTGCGTTCTCTGGACTTGTTAAAAAATTATACATTGAAGGCCCATATGGGACCGAACCCTTACTTCTTCCAATTTGTTAAACAAAGGAAGAGGGACTTACTGAAGGTGAGTTATATCGAGCATGTGTTACCCTCCTCGAGCTTATTAAATTAAAAGAGGTACTTGTCTATCTAGATGGGGGGGGAAATTGAAGGAAGCAAGCCAAGTAGTTTTTGAAAACATCACAGGTCACTCTTATTGTCACCCTTGAACACGGCACTTTGTCTTTGAATACACTTTAATACGTTGAACCTCTGCACTGAACCAATCCTCTAATTTTCTTTACTCCTTTAGGTCACCCGATGAAAGTCACAGTATCCATTGCATCATCATGTTTTGGTCCATGTCATGTTTCTGTTGGTGTGCCTCAGTGTTCCAGGGAAGTATCTGCCTCGAGATTCAACCATCACAAATTTCTTGTTTCAACACCTGTGTCAGTATGTTCTCATCTGATCCACCACCTTATATCTCTATGTCTATTTCATTTCATTGATGGGGGATACATCAAGGCCCTCCTTCGACAAGTTTGTTCCTGTCAACTTCAACACATTATTCGGGAACTAGACTTAGAAACTAGTTAGTACCTTGGTACCTACATGCCTCAATGGCAGACCTCCTCGCTTCTGATAGTGGGTTTACATCATTGAACTCTGATTGGATGATTCCACGAATGTTTGACTTCAGCTCATTTATTCACATTCACTAGAATGTACTAGGGTACCTTGGGAATCATTGACATCAATGGTGATTTCCCTCGCACTTGTTAACGATTTACCTCATTAACCAGTAATCAAGTGGTCTCTACCATGTTCGACTTCAAAACTTCTATTCACATGGTTAGATTCGTACTGCATCGGGATCGGTAAGAAGAACCTGGGTTGAGTGTTCACTCTGATATATACTTTACCCAGGTTGCGACGGAGTTTCTTTTGAGAATATTGATGTATATACTGTCACATAGATCCACATTGTATTGTTCCATGGCTATGTTTCATCATCTCATAGATCCACTGTGTATTTTTTGTGGCTACGATCAGTTCATGTCATGGAAGTATATATCCACATTGTATCTTTGGTGGCTATACCTTTTTCATCAATATGATTATGGATCTGCAGTGTATTTTATGGTGGCCATACCTTGAAAGTATTTATCACTCAAGCATTGGAATGCCTACCTTGGGTTTGAAACATATCATAACATTTGTCTGATGGTTGTATGCAGCTTCTATCAAGTTCTCCGAGTCCATACCCTTGCTTCGAAAAGTCTACAAAGTACTTCAGTCATCAGTTTTTGTCTTCTAACTTCGCACTTTGGGGGGAAATCTGTTACACATCAAAATTACTCACTTCAATGATGGCTTACTGTCATTATTGCAAGTGTCGCACTTTTTCCACAATTATCGCAAATGTCACAAGTGTTGCAAGTGTCGGAGATATCATATTGTCATCTTGCTCATGTCATATCCCAAACGACATCATAGGAACACTCGAGACATCCTTTCTGACTGGTTAAAAGAAGGATATGTCATTTGGCAAAGAGTATAAACTTTTTCCTTGATAAAAGAGCACTTGAAAAGCATTTTTGAAGGGCATCGCTCCCCTACCCACTTGCAGGGAGCGCTAGCGCTCCTTTCCCTCCTTTGGGGGAGCGTTCCAACGCTCTGTACACCATTCTGAGGGAGCATTGAACTGTTGAGGAAATCAGGGGAAGATCCCCCTTATCTCTGAAGTTAGTTTGATTTGAATCTAAGGTCAAGGCTGAATCTTGGGGAAGATCCATAACCAATGGATAAAGATCCTCAACCTATCCCAAGAATCTCTAAGGTGGTTAAGCCTCTCAAAGCCTATATAGGGAGGTGTCTTCATGGTGAAAGGGAGAGAATAATCAGTGAAAAGTATTGTCATTTTGATTGTGGATCATTTGAGCAAGGGTTGGACAAGGAGAGCTTGGTGAGGCTGCTACATTTGCATCTACACTTTGTAAGCACCTTATTTTGTTCTCATTAATACATGTGCTTGGCCTGTTTCCTTCAAGATTGTGTACATTTGCATGAACTTGTCTCTTTTGGATAAATATACCTTTGAACTAATCATGGTAGAATAGGAAGTATGTTTTGTCTTGGTTGTTTATGGGATTGCAGGACTCGTTAAAGGACTTGGAGATCAAGCCCAACTTGGACTAAGCGAGGACAAACTTCGTAAAAAGGTACTCTTACTTCCTTCCTCTTCTCTATTGATTAACTTAGCTATGTTTAAAGGAAATTCAGTGTTCAACGTTAGCACTTTTCTGTCTTGGTCATAGGGGTCTAAGATCCAAGACGGAATTCACCTATCCGCAGGGGGATTTTCCTACAACATCCCTACAAATGACTAGGGTGATTTTTTTGAAACAAGGGTTGTATGTGGTTGTTCACAATGCAAAGGAATAAGAAAATTGTCTTGTTGAGTGAGTTCTAAAGAATTATTTTCAAGATAAACTTATATATGTTGATGGATGTATGTATCCTACAATTATTCCTACCCCATAAGTGAAGTTGGGCATACAAAGGAAAAACCTAAATTTAGGCATTTTCTTGAGCCTATGAGAAATGTGTCTAGCACAGCCAACTCGAGCATGTTCTCTACTATCCCATCATGAAGTGATAATTGTTTAGATACCCAAGAATAAATTGTCGGACCTATTAAAACTAGGCGATCTAAGTTGGTGGGTGGAATAGTGAAGAGTTTGCTAAAGAGAAATACACAATATAATATTTTGCAATATGATGTTAGAGAAGACCTTTTAGATATTTTCTTACCTCCAACTTTGGAATTTGCTTACAAGACATCATTTAACCACACTCTCTTTCATTCATGGGT
>JZKD02S2052838.1:0-23908 GCA_000966675.3 Picea glauca | reverse complement strand
AGTTTCTGGTGTTGGCATTACGGTGACGTCTTCCATCGTAGTTTAAGGTTTTAAAAAAATTATGGTGTCATCAAAATAGTTTAGGTTGTCTCTATTGGGATGAAATTTTTTGTCATAGTGGCGATGACACGTAAACCATAAATTGTCATCGGAAGTAAGAGGACATGTAAATATACATCGGAAGTGTGATGACAATTTGCGTCACTGTAAAATTGAGCCTTGAACGACATGTAAAGAAACGTCGAAAGTGTGACACAAGAACATTCGTTGAAAGCGAGATGGTACCAGAAACGACTTTTGGAGGGGCCAATGTTTGTCATGATCCTTACAACATCACATCATAATTATGTCCAAAGGGCTGTCGAAAAATGACCCAAAGTTATTAGTGAACAATTTCATTTGGTCATAAAGTATAAGAAGGGTAGCACGAACAAGTTGGAATACATGCTTTCATGACCACCCACATCCAAGATTATAGCTTTGGGAACTTTGATGCACATGGAGACTTTTACCCATGATGCATAAAAAGAGGCATAAAAAAAATATGAGTACTTCAAGGAGGTGTTTCAGTAGCTACAGGGCCAAATTCATATAGAAGAAGGTGATAGCAAGGCTAAACATCATTTCTAGACTGGGTTGCTTTATAAGCTTGACAAGCTCTATGTTCCTAAAGGTGAATGATTGCACCTTATTAGAGAGGCTAACACCTCCAAGGTTGCAAGACATTTTGGTGTTGGGAAGACGGTCGCTAACTTACAGAGGTATGTGTATTGGCCCAGAATGCAAGAAGATGTAGCACAATATATTAGAGGATGTATATTTTGTTGTACCATGAATCCCAATAATAATAAGCAAGGTATATACCATCCCTTACTTGTACCCACTCGACCTTGGGAAATAATTTCCATGGATTTTGTGGGATGTTTACCAACAACCAGGAAGGGACATGACTATTTATTTGTGGTAGTTGATAGGTTCAACAAAATGTGCACTCTCATGCCTTGTAAAAATACCATTAATGGACAAGAAGCAACAAATAAGTTCTTTGAACATGTCTAGGTGCACTTTGGGATACCAAGGAGCATCATCTCAGATAGGGATACCATATTTCTCAGTGCATTTTGGACTACATTGTGGGAGAAGATGGACACTAAGTTGAAGAGGTCTATAATATTCCATCCACATATAGATGGGCATACGAAAGTAGTCAACAAGAATTTGGTGCAGATTTTGAGGGGTTACAATCAGAAGCATCTGAAGACATGGGATAAAAATTTGATCTATATACAACACTCCTATAATAGAGCAGTCCACACTTTACTGGCAAGTCACCTTTTGAAACTTGCTTTGGGTATTTTCCACCTTCACCCTTCGATGTTGTATATATACAACAAGGAGGAGTGAGGGAGGACCTCATGGGAGATGCATTAAAAGAATAAAAAAAATATTGAGAAGATTAGACAGATCCATTTGCAAGTACAAGAGACACTGAAGAAGTCACAGGAAAAGTACAAGGTTATGCATGACCAACACAAAACATAGAAAACATTTAGAGTGAGAGACAGAGTATGGTTACAAATGAATAAGGAAAGGCTACAGGGTCCTGGTAAGAAGATCAAGGCTCTGTGGTATGGTCCTTTTCAGGTATTGGAAAAGGTGGGAGATAATGCCGACAGACTTAGTCTATCCCCATACATGCGCATTTACTCAGTTGTGAATGTAGAGAATCTCGAACTCTATGAGCCCTCCACGTTGGATCAAGAGGATCAACAAGCCCTAACTTCCATTGAGGATTTTAGCACCAAATGCTCAGGCAGGGTTGAAAGAAGACGCAATTTTGCAGAAGCAGTCCAGAACTACAAGACAGAGGTAGCATGACCTTTGGTAGATTGGGTTGAAAGGACAACTTCCAGGCAAAGCAAAGTGGTACTCCAGGAAGAAGCTAGAGGAAAAATTTCCTCACCTCATTCGGTAAATCTTTTGGGGACAAAAATCCTCTCTAAATGCAAAGGTATGATCCATATTGGATAATTATATTATTTGTCATGTATCTCACTACTTTTTGGGTGGAAAAAATGGAGGAATCAGCTTGCAGGGCCATTTCAGTGGCTAGTCCAAATTTGGAAATTTGGGTCCAAAAAATAGTTAGAAATATTTCAAACCCATTTTGAGGCATCAAACGACTTTTTTTTTGTCCAAATTCTACACGTCAATACGTTTCCAATGACGCATATCGTTCATCAATCGGAGTTTGTCTAAGAAATTTATGCCTCCCGCAAGTTGACCTACCATATTGATCACCATGGTGTGAGTGGATGCCACGTCGAACTCCATTACTTAGACACGTGGGGCTAGCCACATAATCGATTTTCTAAGGACATTCTAGAACGTCCAAAACCTTATCACAATTGAAGGTTGAGGAAGTCAAAAACCTATCCCTAGATGGCTATTGGGCTATGTTAAAAACTGGGCCATTAGGAGGAAAAGGGGTTCCATTCTTTTGCATTTTATTTTGTTCCATAGTTGACCAGAACATATGAGAGTGGTGTTCTGTGAGCATAACATAGGGGGAGATATTTTGTAGCATCCATACAGGCCACAGTTCAAAGGAAACTCCACATAGAGTGCCTCTTTCTTTATACTTGCATCATTTCTATACCAGAGAAAAGACAGTAGAGCAGCCTCACCTTCTAGCTAGACTTTCTCTCGTATTGGGTTTTCCATGCCATATCTTGTGTTTATTTGTGGATGGTGTGAATTTGTTTTATTGTTCTTTATTTTCTGCATTTTATCTATTTTATCAGTGACTAAATATTTTGGAGATGTAAAGGAAATTAACCTTTACAGTAAAGAATTCAATATTTTATTAGATTTGTGACAAACTGTTCTAGTGGAATATCCATGAGAGTTTACATATCACCTTCTGAGTCTAAAATTTCGACCTGTATTACATTGAAATGTCTTATCTTCAATGCCACAATTCTAACTGAAACTGGATGTGCAAAGTGAAAGTTAGAGTAACTTTCCCAAACCTTGCTGACTTTTAGCCTTTTTGGGAGAGAAAACTTGTACAGAATTCCACGCATCCAATATTAAACACCAAATCCTGAAATTTGCACCCATCTACTACAGACTATCCTATTTCCACTGCAACTACTCTCACAAAATTTGGATCCCTTATGAAGAAGATATGATTTCTTTACCCGGAACACATGTTTGAGACTAGTTATAGGACTAGTCAACAACCCTATCTTCCACAGGGTGTATCTACAAAAGTACAATGACATAGAAGCTTAAATTTGTACCCCAAGTAGCTTGCTATGTCTTCTAAATAGCCTCCAAGTTTTGCTTTCTAAAGTGGCACCCAAAACATGTTATACTGAAAATGCCAAGATGACTTGCTTGAGGAAGCAAAACCCTAAGATTGATGGTCTAATACCAGATGTAATGTTTCAAATGCTTAGACAATCATAAAAGAAAAAAATTATACACCATGTATAACAATGTGACTATGGAGAACAGCCTCAATATAGATAAGAGAGATGAGTTAAGCAATAACTCCTTATATAATAAGAGAACCTCCTCCACATAACCAAATACATTTATACATCATCATTCACATGTCTCTAATAATGAATACATGATCTCTATATATACCTATTCACACACTACACACGAAACCCATTTACTATTAGGTCGACTCTATTACATATATATTTGCACATTACATGTACATTTAGCCCCATATATGCCCCCCTTAGAGTCATATCATATACATGTAGCCATATATATGCCCCCCTTGGGTCATAACACTTCACAAGGCTCTTGAACCATTTACTCAATAGGAAAAATTCTCAACATACACGCAACTCATTTGTACAGGAACACGAGGCACATTTCCAGCATAAACACACCCTAATAATGGCTACCTTCAAGCACAACATGGTTGGTGTTCTTTCCAGCACTCAACTCCTCTCTTGGTTCCCAAAACCAACATGTATGATCCAGGCGGAAATATGTGGCCACCCACCTATTCCACTGGCTCAAAATAGGGGTTTCCACCTTGGCAGTTTTTCTACATATTTTCGAGTCCTAAACTTTTGGGGTCATTTTGAAACCCTAAACAATGTTTTATGGGCCCGACACAGTCACATTGTGGGCTTCGGCTAGATTGGGATGGAAAAATGTGTAGTCCTTGGATATACCTTTCCAATGAGCTATCGTGCGCCCCAAACATAAATCGCATGCAAAAGTTACGCCCTTGGGAAGTTGACGTATCAGCTACCCCCATCGAGGCCCGCAAACCTTTTGACATTTCATCTTCCATGGTAAGGGTTTTTGTATTTTATTTATGTTAAAAAGGCCTCTAGAGCCTCATTTTAAACATCATCTTCTTCTTGTGAATGAGCATATCCATCACATTTCTTCTCGGAGATAAGATGCCACCAATCTAACGTGTTTATTCACTCTATATTTTTATAGTCTATGTACATTTCTGTCATTAATAAAAATTGTGCATTATTGTATTTATGTGTTTATTGTAATATCTTTGTATGTTTCATTGTTTATCTTCACTTTCATTTCGTTCTCAAAATAATCTGGATCAGTGGTATCAAAGCATGCTACTCCTTTTCGTTTCTTAGTGCATGTCCTCGACGAGGTCAGGGTATAGAGAGTTGGGTCTCGAGCTAGTTTCTCTTGAGGACAACCACTCTCTCCAGCCCAAGTGACCTCCCTTGGCGGATGAAAAGAGAGACAAGGGAGCATAAGATCCCATCAATCTATTGCTCGCGGAAGCCCTCACGCAACATAGGAATGAGATGTTGGACAATTTTGCCCAAATATTTCAACGATTACCGACAATAGCAGGCCCATCTTCGTCAAGCAATAGCTTTGGAAACGCTACCCCATTCAAGGTACAAGTGAATTTTGATATTCTTGTATTTGAAGGTCATATCGATGCAGATGCTTTGGAAAAATGGTTAAATTTGCTAGAAGGTTATTTCTCCGTTCACAATTTTTTCGGCAGAGAAAAGATCACCTTTACGCTCCTTAAGGCTCTCCCACATGTCAAATATTGGTGGGAAACTTACTGGGAGAAAAATTCCACAGAGGAGTCTGGAATATTTTGGGTCAAGCCCACTTGGAAATTTTTTATGGATGCGGTCAAGGAGCAATATTACCTTGTAGGAAACTATGATGACCAGTACATGAGATGGACCATGTTGCATCAAGAGAGGGGATAAACAATGTCGGAGTTCACAAATACCTTCGATACCTTGAGCACCAAGCTAGGTATCAAAGACTCTGAGCGGAATCTAGTTCTAAAATACCACGGGGCTCTTCACAGGTACATCCAAACCAAAATGGAATTTCTGGACATTTCATCATTGGGAGCCACTTATCGATATGTTGTCAAAATCGAGCAGAAATTTAAGCAGCAGAACAAGCGAGAGTTCAAGTTTGCAAATCCTCAACAACCAAAGTATGGTAAAGGCAACCCTAACTCACAGAAAAACCAACCTCAAGACAACCAATCCAAGCCGCAAGAAAAGAAGAGCAACGAGAAGATGAAGAAGGACACTAGGAAGTGGTGCGACTTCCATAAAATCCCTTGGCACAACACCGATGAATGTCACTCAAAACAGTCATTGTTGGTCAAGCTCAAAGAAATAGAGTTGAACCCTGATTCAGACAATAATAAAAGGAGAGAGATCATTGATGCAGAACCCACTGCTACTAACATGACCGCAAAAATCCAACCAAAAGAACTAGAGAATCCTAAGAAGGGGGAGCACCTCTTCCATTCACATATGTGGGTGAAGGGCACCCCGCTTCATTTTATTGTTGATAGCGGAAGCTAGAAGAACCTCATATCAACAAAGATCGTCAAGGAGTTGGATTTGTCGATAACACCACACTCACAACCATACAACATCGAATGGCTTTGCCATGGATGAGATATTCATGTCAGCTAGCAGTGTCGCCTGTCATATGACATCAAGCCCTTCAAGGATGAAGTATTGTGTGATGTTTCCCCACTGGAAGTCTGTGATGTTTAGTTAGTCCAGCCATATATGTGGAAGCGTCATGTTGTTTATGAGTCTCGGCCCTATAGCGTCATTCATACTCTAGGGGGTCATCTCTACAGGATACCAGAGGTAGTTCTGACTATTGTCTTGAAAAATTAGTGTCGCAAAGTAATCTCTCATACCACAAAGTTTATCCTCTTCACGATCTGTTCAGAAGAGAAGGGTATTGCAATCACTACAGCCTCGACCCAAAACCCTTCTATCCAACATAATAAGATCAATGAGATTTCAAATGAGCACCAAAATATTCTTATTGCACCTACAAGGGTGCCTCCGCATTGTCTAGTCAAGCAAAGTTATAACAAATCCCTTCATTCTCTTCATGCTGCATCTTCACCGCAGAGTCCTCCCACACTCAGGAAGATCATGCAGATATATCAATTGAACAGATCTAACCCCTCCAACAACAAGTTCATAACATCCTTCAACAAGCTAAGCATGACAACTTCTTCAACAAGGCAAGCAACTCACCAAGGTTTAGATTCGACAAAAGCTTCCCTGGGAACTTGATGCAATGGAGACCATTACTTCCTGAGGCCACCCACCTATTCCGTTAGCTCAAAACAGGGGTTTCCACCTTGGCAGTTTTCTACATATTTTTGGGTCTTAAACTTCTGGGGTCGTTTTGAGGCCCTAAACAACGTTTTTTGGGCCCACCATAGTCACACTATAGGATTTATCCATAGTGTGATGACAAAATGTGTATTCATCGGATATACATTTCCAACTAGCTATCGTGCACCCTAAACGAAGATCATATGCAAAAGTTGTGCCCTTGGGAAGTTGACGTATCAACTACCCCCATCAGGGCCTGCAAACCTTTTGATGTTTCATCTTTTGGGGTTAGGTTTTTTGTGTTTTCTTTATGTTAAAAAGGCCTCCAAAGCCTCATTGTAAACATCATCTTCTTCTTGCAAATGAGCGTAGACATCACATCTCTTCTCAGAGATAAGCTGCCACCATTCTAGCGAGTTTACTCACTTTGTATTTTTACAATCTATGTACATTTCCATCATTAATAAAAATTGTGCATTACTGTATTTTTGTGTTTATTGCAATATCTCTGTATATTTCATTATTTATCTCCGCTTTCATTTCGTTCTCAAAATAATCTGGATCAATGTAAAAATTGTCCTCTTTTTCCAGTCAAATTTATTTTTCTCCCATACATGTTGACTCTCACAATCCCCGATGTTGATTGTACTTCGGCCCCATGTTGTCAATAACTCTATGAGGTGATCTCACACACCAACTCTCTTACAAAAATTCAATGATTGAGTGTCTAACAAGTCAAAGGGAGGATTATATGGTAATGAGACTTTAACTTAGGCAAATGACATGGGTTTCCCCTTGGAGTCCCCTTTAGCTCGCTCTCTTGTGCAATCATAGCCCCCCCCCATTGTTTATGTCCCTCTCGTATCACAACCAACGATTATTATTTTAATTAATTATTTCAATGTACCATTTACATAGTTTGGCCCTTGGTCGTATTAATCAATATGGGCTCTTCACCCCAAACATATCAACTCACCAACCTAAATCACATTTATACAATTACATTAGAATTTGCGGGGACTAAAACTAGGGATGTTAGATTTAACATTTGACAATCACACTTTTTTCCAAGGTCTTTTGTTCTGTATGATTAGGTTTTAATGCTTAATAAAGAATTTTCCAATACTGGATGATGGTAGTTCGTGATTGCAGTGATCATGTTAGGTTGCTTTTTGAATCACAACTCCGGAAAGAAAAAAGACGATCAAAGTTTCAAAGACATTTCCTACAAATCTACGAGGCCAACATAAATGTTGAAAATGGATAAGCAATAATTTTGTATGGGTGATGGACAATATGCCTGGAATGAGATTATAATAATAGATAGTCAAGTGTCTCATGGTAGAGAGATTGTTGTATGTTTCCTTCATAAAAGACAACTACAAAATTTAGGGTATTGTCTATGAAATTTTTCAATCGTTAATTAATAGTGTTAGAGCAACATTGTAGCAATACGTCAAAAGGTAGAAATATGATCTTCTACCTAGTTGTGCTGTTCATCTCCTTGCAGGGAAAAGATGATGCTCATAAAATACCAAATTCTAGGATTTGTATTGATGTATTTTGTGTTTTTAGCTAAAGTTGCATATACATGTTGGAAGCAATATAAATATATTTCCATGTCCATGGGCTAAGTTTTTGTTAGATACAAAATAATGATTTGTCAAATTTATTAAATACTTCGTAACAAAAATGTTTAAATTTAACCATATGAATTTACTTTAGCAACATAGGCTATGAAAGGTATGGAAAAATAGTCCATTCACAATTAATGGCCAAAGTGACAAAAATAGAGCAATCATGCCATGCATATATTTATTTGTATTTAATTAACATTGCTTAGATTTGGAGACTTTAAGGTACATGAAAAGTTTTTAATGATAGTTCTCCATACATATAGAAACCACAATGGAAACATTATTTAAGGGCGTTGAATGGATAGCACACGAAGTGTACTATACATTTACGTCATTGAAGAGCTTCTCTAATCTCTTGTCTCTATGCCCTTGCAACTTCTTCCCACCATCACTTTTTTTTCCAAGAAGAAAATTTACTCGAATTTATAAAAAGTATAAATTCTTTTACAAGTCTTGTAGCCTGCTGTTGATATAAATCAGGACAGTGTTGGTCTATGAGCGGACTGTAACAAAAATAACAGCAATACTGAAACAAAATAAATGCTTATACAGAGCTTGGGTCCTGTTGTTGATAGTATAGGACAAGTGTTGGTCTAGTGGCAGAGTGTTACATAAAACCTGTGCGTCATTACTGGAGGAGTAAACGAGTCAATGCCCGCCCAAGCGAGGGAATAAGCTTGTAAGTAATAAAATAACAGACTTATGAAAGCACACCAAATGTGAACTGTGAAGGGCGTTGCTAAGATTCGAATAGATTGATAGTGGTGTGAGGGCTCTCAATGCCATTGTCACAGTGAAAAATCGATAGATGACCAGCCACCTCACATAGCGCCCTTTTTGATAAAGCATCTGCCTCAGTATTATGCTGTCTATGGAAATGATGGAATTGAATGTCTGAGAAGAGCTTGGCCAGCTCCAGAGTTTGTTGTTTCCATCCCTCAAAGTGAACAGACTGAAGCTTGTGTTTATGGTTGATCCAATCTATGACGACTCTAGAGTCTCCTAGAACCCGTAGATGATTTAAAGACCAGCAGGAAGCGAGGAAGAGAGAAGCCCACAGGCCCATAAGCTCGGCTTTGTTATTAGAGCCAACACCACAGTTTAAAAACCATTTTGTGGTTCGGGACGATTGGTACTTGAAAGTGCCACCAACCCCGCAAAAAATACCATTTGGTAAGGCTGCGCCATCAAAACAGACTAGAGTGCCACCAGCCGGCAGTGAGTAATCATAGACTTTATAAAAGATATTCTTTACTGTGGTCGGATGCCAGTTGAAGGAGGAAGTAACCTGGTGGAGGACAGCTTGGCAAAAGGGTATTCGATTCTCAAAAATTGCAAGGTTTCGCTCAATCCATATCTGCCAACATGCATGAGCAACCAATGGATGAGGAGCCCGTCTATCTGATATCCAAGAAGTGAGGCAATTGGAAATGGAGACTCCATTCCAGGCCAGCGGAAGTGAGTAATGCAGGGATAGGAGGTTCCATAAATGGGAAGTAAAGTTACGGTGAATCATGAGATGATGTATATCTTCAGAGGCTTGATGACAGAGGGAACATATACCAGGACCCTGCCATCCGCGCCTACGAAGAGCCTCCCACGTGAGTATCATGTCCTTCACACAAAGCCATAAAAATAGTTGGAGCTTGAGGGGAATACGCCATTTCCAGATCTGGTGAGACCACGAAGAATCCGCAGCTATGGGCTATGTTTGGAGTAGGGCCGCATAGGTATTTTTCACTGTGAGTAAGTCCGAACCATCACCACTAGCCCATAGGAGAGTGTCACGTGAATTCCGGAGAGAGATACCCGCCGATTTCAATGCTGTGGTGAATGCATCCCACTCCGATGCCAAGGGACCTTGAAGCTGAAGCAAGTTGCTGTGAATCCAAAGGTCAGAGAGGTGAGGGGCGCACGCAGCCACTCTCATCTGAGACAGGAAATCAAATTTTTTAGATGAAAGCAAAAAACAGAGCTGGGGTGAAAAATCGATTGATTTTCCAATCCAAGGATTTTATCCCTTCTGAGGGAAATCTCGGCACCCGATCCGGGCTTCCACCGAAGCCAATGAAGAATTATCGGCGAGGTTGTGAGTAGGCCCCTCCAGAAGGGTGAAGCCCGACCCGGGTCATGAGTAGTCAATCGAAGCCAAGAGAGAAGAGGTAAGGAACCGAGATACTTGTCCATAATGATTCGATGCCAGATACTGTCACGAGAGACAGCTCTCCAGAAGGAGCAAGCTAGGAGCGCTGAGTTGAAGATGGAGAGATTTTTAAGCCCCCAGCCCCCTGCCTTTCGGGGCCTAGCCAATGTCTGCCAGCTACAAAGGTGAAACCGGCGTTTTCCGACGAGGTCGTTCCACAGAAAATTAAAGGAGAGTCTACGGAGTAGAATGATGATTTTGTTGGGGATACGGGAGAGGGTCATCCAGTATACAGCAAGGCCTTCAAGAACCGATTTGACCAGAATGAGACGTCCCCCCAGGGACAGCCACTTATTGCACCAGCAACCAATACACCTCTCAAAAATAGTGACTAACCAGTACCAATCAGCAGATGAAGAGACTCCAGGTTTCAGTCTGAATCCCAAGTAAATGAAGCCTTCCTTTAAATCAATGAAAGTAAAAGGGATGGAGTTTTTGAGTGGCAAGAGCTCAGCTTTGGTTAAACCCCAGTAGTGTATAGTGGATTTTAAGGGGTTAATGGACAGCCCTGAGATTGAGCTGAAAAGTTTGAGTACCTCCAAAATCACCATCCACTCCGGAAGATCAGCTCTAGACATTATGAGAATGTCATCCACAAACATGAGATGTACCAGCTTAATAAGCCTAGATACCTGTATACCTGTTATGCGGTGATCTGTGATGTAATTTGCAAGGAGAAGACTCAGGTTGTCCATGAGAAGAATGAAGAGGTAAGGTGAAAGAGGGCATCCCTGCCAGAGCCCTCGTTCACTTTTGAAGAAGTTTGTTGCCTCCCCATTAATCAACACCGCAAAGCTAGCACTGGTGACGCAAGACATAATCCAGTCCGTGAAATGGATGCCGAAACCCACCGAGTGTAGGATAAGTCCCAGGAAGGTCCAGTCAATGCTGTCAAAAGCCTTTTTGAGGTCAATTTTTAAAATCCGAGCCTTCAAATTTTTCTGTTTAATGGAGTGGATGCTCTCGTGGGCAGCCCCGATGGCATCTTGTATTCTTCTCCCTTTCAGAAAACCATGTTGCTCAGCCGAAAGACTCCTTTCCAAGATCGGCCTTGATGTGTGTGTCCTCCACCATCTGTAGGAGATCCGGCCCCACAAGATCGAAGAAGAAAGAGAAGAATTCAGTAGTCCAGCCATCAGGCCCTGGACTTCACTCTTTTTTGAAATGGGTTAATATATCTTTTATCTCCGACAGTGTAACAGGCTTGTATAGATCGGTCGCTTCAGTATCAGAAACCAAATTCGGGAAGAGACTAGCAGTAGCAACTTTTTCAGGATAAAAAAGGTTGTCGTTTGCTTTGTATAGGTTACTGAAAAATGATACAGCCTCCGCTTTGATTATGCCTTGATCCCGGAGAGTCTCGCTGCAATCATTCTGGATTGACCAAATCAGTTTTTTGTTCCTGTTGTGATTGGCAATGCTATGAAAATATTTCGTATTGGAGTCCCCCGAGCTGAGCCAGGTCGCTCGGCTTCGGAGTCTCCATTTCAATTCCTCATCACATAGTATATGTGCTCTGTTCTTCTCAAGAAGCCTTAAAGCATCAGAGTCCTCTGGTGACAACACGGCCGTGGAGGAGAGTAGAATGAATTTATTGATCTCAGACTCTAAATTGATGAGTAGCGCCGCCTCCAAATCCCTTTTGCGTTTGTACCAGGACTTTGACTGCGATTTTAGAACCTTTAGCTTCCATAATAACCTCAGTTGGGGGTTCGATTCACTTTGAAAAGACGGGTCAGTCCAGACCGAGTGCACAAGAACGGAATAATCTGCAGATGTTAACCAGTGGTGGTTGAATTTGTAAGGGTAAGATTTGTGACAGGGGAGGAAATTTAGCTTAAGTATAATGGGCGCATGGTCAGAGAAAAAAGGAAGTGCCACCCAGGAGGAAGGGGCAACTGCGGAGGACATGAAACTATCCGATATTAAAAAACGGTCAAGTCTTATGGCAATAGCTTCAGTCCCCGATCTCCCATTACGCCAGGTGGGGATAAGTCTGGAAGGCAAGATATCTATGAGGTTATGGGTGAGGAAAAGGTCTCGGAAAAAAACTGAGCTAGGTCCAGGCGAGGAGAGTCCACCCCAGTGTTCATCGGCCGAGAGAGTGATGTTTAAATCACCTCCCAGGATGAGGTTGGGGATGGACAGAATTCCACTGTTAGCAAGATGAGTCCAGAAAGGTAGTTTATCCTGGCAGGGGCCATATACATTCAAAAAAGCCATGTCTTGGTTGGTAGCTAGACAGCGACCCAACAGCAATAATCCACCACAAGTCAGGTAGAGAATCAAGTCAAAAATACCTGGGTCCCAAGCTACTAGCAGGCCACCCGAATTGCCTAAAGCAGTAACAGCCACAGAGACCCAAGAAGACCGGAAGGATTGCAAGAAAGCTCTGGACTTTTGCTCAGTCGAGAGGGTCTCCTGAAGAAAAATGACTTTCGGAGAGGTGTGCTCGAGAAGATTCCTGAAGGAAGAAGATTTGAGGATGCCTCCTATTCCTCGTATATTTAATGAGAGCACAATCATTTTTTATTACGAGCGATGGCCTTCAATGCTCTATGGGCCTTTTCATCAAGTGTTGATTCGGTCGGGGTCACTTGTTGAGTAGTAAGTATCCCCTTCTTCTTCCTGGAACTCCGAGTTTGTAGGGGAGAGAGCTCAACACCTAGACCTCGAGACCAAGAAAAGGATTTTTGGTCTGTTTCAGTAGGGACGGTAGAAGAGGAGCCAGCAGCCAAAGAATGTGTGATGAGTTCATTTCCACGGTAGATAGGTAACCGAGAAGCAGAGTCTACTAAAAAGGACGGAGGGGACGAGGAAACCAGATCATTCAGTAGGGTATCCTCGCTATCAGTAGGCTGGCCTATGCCCGGGAGTGCAGAAGGCTCAGATGTGAAGGAGGCAATAAGGGAGGGCGCACTATGGAGACAAGCCGATAAGGATGAAGGGAGAGGGTGCGAGAGGGAAGGAGAACAGTGCTGACTGGACGATGGGGTGGTCAGGAGCAGTGAGGGGGAAGAGGTAATGGGAGGCCGAGTAGTATCATTTGTCTCTTGTCGGGAACTAGGGATAGAAGTCTGTGTAGGGGGAGAAGGCTGGATCGACACTGCTTCTAGATGAAGGGAAGGTGAAAAGATTCGAGAGAAGGGTCGGGGTCCATGTAATCTGGGGGATTGAGATGCAGGTCATCATCTTTAGTGGAGTTATTTCGGGACTTACCAGGGCAAGTGCGTCGTAGATGACCAGTTTCTCGGCAGAGATTGCAGCGGAACGGTAGGCCGAGGTAGTCAAGTGTCTGGAGCAATTTACGGCCTCTCCATGCTATTTCAAGATTTTCTGGCAGGCCTGCTGTTATATCCATCTCCACCAATACCCTACACATTCTTCTCGAGGAGCTAGTGAGGGACAAAGGGTCGAGAGCAATGAACTTTCCCAGCGAGTCACCAATCGCTCTGATGGCTTCACTGTTCCAAAAGTGTAGTGGAAGACCCGGCAGCAGTACCCAAAGATGTCTGAGTTGAAAATAATCTGAGTCTGGGTTGAAGGCCAGTTTCCAGCGCTTGAGCATGAGGCTACTTCCCCCTATGACCCAAAAGGATGATAAAAGCCGAGAGGCATCATCTGGAGATCTGCAGAGGAAACCGAGCCAACCCTTCTTTAGGTACAAGATTTCAGGACAGTAACCCAAGATTGGAGTCCACTGAGAGTTTATCCAGTCTTCAATAGGTTGTGGGCTCATACTTTTGTATGAAATACGGCCGACCAGGTCATTAAGAGACATTTTGCAGAGGTCTTCTAAGCAAACTCCATCTCCCAGGACCAACCTCCTGTTGTTCTTGTTCGATTTCCACACTTTGCGACTACTGGAGACACCTCGGTGGGGGACGGGAGGGACACGATGAGCAAAAGAGGATGGAGTTTTGTTTAAGCAGTTTTGAGGGAGACTGTCGGAAGCGGGAAGAGAAGATCTCGGGAGAGGGGTAGATATTAGTGGAAGGGTGTCTTGAACAGCTAGATGAATTGTAACGGGAATGGAAGAGATCGATGGTAACCTCTTTTCTAGAGACTCCACTTGGTCAAATAAACCCACCTGTTTCCAGGTAAGTTCGTCAGATGGGTGCAAGAGGTCCTTGGTCAGAGAGTCCATTAAAAAAGTGCTTGGGACCGCTGCAAGCCCACTGAAAAGTCGGATTTTCGACCAGAGCGGGAAAGAGGGGAGGATGAAGAGGACGCGGAAAAATCAATAAAGCACGGCACGATACAATGATGAAAATGATCGGTCTCTCTCGAAACTCTTAGATAGCAGACAGAGGACTATACAGACAAGGTATAACGCAAACACTGGTATGCCAGATGGCAGTATGCGGGAGGTATAGATAGAGTAAACTGTTATAATCTTGGAGAGGAAGCCGGAATCAGACCGGGGGCATCAGGCGCAGGATAGAGAAAGGATCTCTGAATAACTAAAAGATACAAAAGTAACCGGGACTTGGATCTCTCGGCTGATCTCTGGTCGCCTGGTTCGTCACCATTTCAAAAAAATCCTCCCGCTGCACTTCCAATATGTGGTAGACATGGTACAAGAGTTAGAGAAGGAGGTATATGAAGAGATCCTTTTTATTGTTAAAGGAAACTAGTGCATCTACAATTTTAAAATACCTGGTTGACAAGTGGAAAAACACGAGTGTCATAAGTAGCACAAATACTATGTTAAAAATAAACACATCATGCAAATTCTTCATTAGCAATAGACACATTTTACCTAGCTCCTATTAAAAATAAAAAAGATCTCTTCATAAATACAATCATGTTATTTTATTATACATGTCTATCAAGAGTATATTGTAATTGCTTTAAAGTCAAATTGCTTTAAATTTTAATTAATTGTTTTTAACACAAAAAAATCGTTAAAGTTTTTCAATGGTTGTCAAATAAATATATATTAAATTAAATATTTGAAAATTACAAAATAAATTTTAAATTTTCAAAATATTATATTTCAATTTTGTGATTGGTTAAAAATATTGATATGATTAATTTATGTGGTTTGAGGGTTAATTGTCAGAAATTAAAAATAAAATAATTTTTTTTAAAACTATGTTTTTTGAGAATTTGCCACATAGTTGCAAAGAGGTATTATTTCTGCCAATGCCTTAAATTAAAATAAATGATTTTCAATTTAATAATTATAAAAAGTTACTATTTCTACAAGTTCCTAAAATGAAAATAAATATTTTTCAATTTAATAATTATAAAGAGATACTATTCTACCAAATTATTATTAGTCCCTGCCTTCACGAACTATAGCAATTCACCCTTTGACTTTTTTTCCAACAGGGAAATTTCCTAATTATATATTTGTATATAATTTGTGCTTACAACAAGGAGAATTACAAAGCACATCCAAGATGTAATGCTTGGTGCACTGCCTCCAATGGCGGTCTTTCAACCAGCATGAGGAAGAAATTCAAACTAAAGAAACAGTGCATTTGAAATTCATGTCAACAGAATGCTAGAAGAGGACTGTGGAAGACTCGAGTAGTAGGACTAGTATGTGTGCTATGTTCAGGAAATATCCTGCTTTCCTGTCAAGAAAGTCCATTGAGGTAGATGGATTGTGATCTAATCTTAGAACGGGGATGTGGATAGAGTCGGTCCCTGATGGCCATCTATCCAAAGATTGTATGTGATTATTCCCACTTTTTTTTGAAGCACTTCCTTAGAGAGACGGTCAACAGACTTATTATGCTCACAATGTGTATGGATGTAGTTGAGCTTCTGAAAAGTAGTCTGCAGATTTACAATTCTATCTTTCCACGTGAGTAGGGAGACAACTTGGAGGACTCCTATGTTACTCTGCCAATATATAACAATTTTGGAGTCCCCAGCAACCTGAAGGGCATCTATGTGTAGTCTAGAAGCCAAAATATGCGTAGCCTAGGCGCCCAAAAATTTTTCTTTGGTATTGGTGCCCGGGCCATAGTTATATGTCCATTTCTAGCAAGAATTCTGAGTGAGTTGAATTAACCCTCCAGCTCCACTTCTCGATCCATTTTCTAAGGCTACCCTGTCAAACCAACCTGTAGGAATAGCTTCTAGCATTGGTTTCTGTTTGCAGTAGTAAATTCTTGATTTTTTGGCATGTGTGTTCATCCAGGAGTGGTATAAGCCAAGTGCTTTGTGTGCAACTTCTCTTGTTGATGAGATAGTATTGTTGAAGATAGTTGAAATTATTTCCAACCAAATTGTCCAACAAATGAAAGGAGGGAGATTTGTGTGAATGTGTTTGATGTTGGTCCATGCTTCAAAGCAATCTGCTATCTTGGAGCCGGCCCAGGAGGATTGTGATTTGAGAGCCGAGGTGGTAATAATCCATATTTGTTTGAAGAAATGGCAATTTATGAAGAGATGGTCAATCGATTCCGAGTCTTGTTGGCAGAGTTGGCAATAGCCAGGGCCCGTCCATCCTTTTCTCAAGAGGATATCCCAAGTATTTATTTTGTGCTCCATCAACAACCAAGTGAAGAATTTAATTTTGGGAGGTAAGCACCAGGACCAATAACGATTTTTCCAGCGTTGTGGTTTGTATGCCAATGAGTATTTGAAATCTCAGCATAGAAATTTTGTGCAGTGAGTATACCTGAGTGGTCACCCCTAGACCAATAGAGTTGATCTTCTCTTGTAGTGAGATGAATCTCGAGCTGAGTGAGTGCTTGTCCGTACTCTATCCATTCGTGAGCTGCATCAGCGATGAGTCCAAGGGAGTTGTTGGTAATCCAAGAGTCTGGCAAGGCATCCGATCCACTGGAAATGCGAATTTGATAAAGGTAGTGGATATGTTTGGTTTTCAGAAAGGATATCAAATGTGGGGAGAGCGTAATAGAGGCATCCATCCCCAGGATGCGCTCTAGGACAATTTCAATCGAGTGCCCTGAGCCTGGACGCCAGTAGAGCTTAGAGGTGATCAAAGGTTTGGCTTTCAGAAGATTTTTCCAGAAGAGGGAGGTCGATCTGGGGATATCATTCTCCGCCATGAGCCAACTACTGACAGTATGGTGGCAGAGGTATTTGTCTAAGATTACAGCATTCCAAATGCCCAATTTAATCAGGACGCGCCAGAGAGTGTTGGCAGCAAGGGCTTGACTAAAATGTGTGGGTTTTGTATCCCCCATCCGCCCTTTTTCTCTGGTTTGGAAAGAGTGAGCCAACTGCAAAGATGTTGGCGACTGTGATCTAGACAATCAGACCAGAGAAAAGTGAACATCATCTTTCGAAGTTTTGTGAGAATAGAGGCTGGTATGGCAGCCAAGGCCATCTAGTATACTGCTTGCCCTTCAAGAACAACTTTGATCAAGGTGAAGTGTCCTCCGAGTGAGAGACATCTCATGCTCTAGTGTCCTATCCTTTTTTCCACTTTGATAAGAAGCCAATTCCAGTCTGTTGACTTGTATGAATCTAGTTTTAGATGATAGCCCAGGTATGAAAGTCCAGAGGAGAGTGGTATAAATGTGAAGGGAAAAATATCTTTGATCTAGTCTAAGGTAGGACAGGGAATATTTGCAAAATAGAAAGAAGATTTGTTCCAATTTATATTCAAGCCAGTGGCGCTGTAAAAGGTATGTAGGATCTCCTTTATTTCTATCCAGTCCTGTAGAGTACCCTTTGTCATGATGAGAATGTCGTCCGCAAAAAGGAGGTGTAGGATCTTAATAGTTCTGGAGACCTTTAATCCATAAATTTTACCATCTGATTGTCCTGATTTGAAAAGCAGGCTCAAGGCTTCTGTTGTCGGGATCAAGAGTAATGGAGAGAGAGGGTAGCACTACCTCAGTCCCCTGCCCATGCGAAAAAAGTTAGAGGATTCTCCATTGACCAAGATGCCAAGATTTTCACTGGAGAAACAGCTCATAATCCACTTAATCATTTGTTGACTGAAGCATGTCTATGTTAAGATCAATCTAAGGAAATACAAGTTTATGTAGTCAAATGCTTTTTTGAGATCCAGTTTGAGGATGAGGGCAGTGGATTTCTTGGATTTGATACTGTGAAGGCATTCCTGGGTTGTGCTTATGACATCTAGAATTTGTTGCCCCTTCTTGTCCATTACGCCAAGTGGGTGTCAAGGACTCAGGTGCAAAGTCCACTAAATGGTGAGCAGAGAAGAGTGTATGGAAATATTGATCCAGTGTGTCAGGAGCAACTAAGGGACCCCAGACTTCTCCAAGGGTTGTTGTTAAGTTTAGATCATTTCCAATGATCAAGTTTGGTAAGTCTAGAAGCCCTTTGTCTTCTATCTTCTCCCAAAATTGTTGTCGATCCGAGCAAGGTCCATATATGTTGAGCAGATTGTATATCTTGTTGGTGATGTGACTAGAGCCGGCCAAAAGAATGCCTCCGCAGCAGAGATAAGGGAGAAAGTCAAAATAGTCAGGATTCCAAGCTACTGTTAATCCTCCGGAGGAGCTAAGTGAGTTGACTGTACAGGTATTCCAGTTGGAGTGGAATTGATTTAGGAAGCCTCTGGCCTTTTGATGTCTACCAAAGTTTTCTCTAAAAATACGATGTCTGGAGAAATGTGTGAAAGGAGTCTTCTGAACGAGGCAGCTTTTAGCTGGCCCCCCACCCCTCTGATGTTGAGGGACAACAAGATCATGGTTTTTCTCTTGCTAGGGCTTTCATGCCTCTAAGCGCCCCAGTATCAGAAGTGTGTGATGTGTCCACAGGATGTGATGGTGGAATGCCCTCTCTGCGTCGAGCACTGCGGGTTTTGATGGGAGAGTGTTCAAAAGCATGCCCTCTGGTCCAAGTAAAATCTCTATCATGTATAGCAGATGAGGTCTTAGCTGGCTCCTGATGAACACCGATCTCTAAAAAAAGTGAAGTATATCCTTTGTAGGTGGGCAAGGGTGTGGGTGATAAGATTTCTTTGTAGGAGGGAAGGAGGGTGTGGGTGTTCAAGACATCTCCAAGGGTGTTTTCACCAGGGTCATACTTGCTCAGTCCCGGTAGATAAGAATATCCCTCATGCTCGCGGATCTGTTCACTGTTGTTCACAGCTTGTTGATCATGGGAGTTAATGAGTAATGGAAACTATGTGTGTTCACTCTCAACCCGAACTGGATTCTTGGAGGGGACAGGGTGGGTCGATAGGTAAAAATAATCATCGGGTAAAGGGGAGAGACGAGTGTGAGGTAGTCGTGTGTTTACTGTAGTGTGATCACGCATCAATAAAGGATCAAGGGTGGGGGGATTTGTAGAAAGGGAGGTCGAGTAGAGGGTCTGTGCAGTTGGTTCGAAGGTAAGTGTGGTGGAGGTCCGAGTATGAGAAATGGGGGATGTATGCAGAGTACAGGTTGTGGTCGTTCCTGAGGAGAGAGTAGTAAGAGGAGTGGTGATGGTGTCAGTCGGTATTGTATCTGTGTGAGCAGAATAAGTTTGAGAGGTATTTGGTTGCCTGGGCAGAGCAGGAGGGGGAAAAAAATCCCAGAAAATGTAAATGTTGGTCCCAAGTTAAATTCAGGAGTGTTATCAATGAAATCGAGTTTTAGAGAGAAGAGTGAGGAGTACAGAGTAGGACAAATGACTTTGAGCTTACCAGTTATTGTATCCAATCCAAGAGTTGTACCATCATCTAGAAGATTTGGGAGGTTTATGTGGTTGTAAACCGATGGGGAGTCCATATTTGTAGCAAGCTCTAGCATAGTTTCCTCTGAGGTGTCCTCTTCATGTGTTCCTGAGCAAGTCTTCCTCGAGTGTACAGTCTGTCTGCAGAGTGTGCATCTGAAAGGGATGCCAAGGTAGTCAAGATTTTGTCAAGTAATGTGTCCTCGCCAGTCTATCTCCAATGTTTATGAGATCCCTTCATGTATATCCAGTTCGACTAGCACTCTTACCAATTTCTTACCTGGTCCAGTAAAGATCTTGGAGTCTATGGAGATGTATCGGCCCAAAGAGTTTATGATAGCCATGAGGGCCTTCTCATTCCAAAGATGTAGAGGCAGTCCTGGGAGCAGAACCCAAAGATGGCAAAGACAAAAGCAGTCCTGGGTTGGGTCAAAGCTTACTCTCCATTGTTTTAACATGAGACTGCTATCATCTATGGGCCAGAGCCTGTCCAGAATGGTGGTGGCGTCTTCAGGTGTTTTGAAGTGAAAATGGAGCCAGCCCCACCCCAAATGTGTGAGGATAGGAACATATCTCGGGATAGGTTTCCAGAAAATAGTCAGCCAGGTATCCAAGTCCATCTTGCAGAGATATCTATATGATAGCCTGCCCACAAGGTTGTAGAGAGCCATGGAGACAGTCTCTACGAGTCCAATATCAGTGCCAAGAGTGAGTTTCTTTTTTTGTTTTTTTGGATGTCCAAGGTCAAGAAGCTTTCTTGCCTCCATGTGGTTGTGAGTAAGGTCTATGTGTGGTTCCAGAGTTGGATGTATGGCCAGTAGGAGAGTGGTGGGCATGTGTGCCACAAGAGCATAGTGGGGGACCAGGTCTGGTAGTAGGAGGGAAAGTAATATGGAGTGAGGCTGAAAGGGGGTTTGGTGAACTGCAGTCTAGGTTAGCAGAGAGTTGTGTTATGTAGGGAAGTTTCAAGGCATGGGAGTCAGATAAAACAGTAGTTGGAGGGTGGTAGAGAGTAGTATTAGGTGTGTTTAGGAAGTCACTAGGAGTACTGTGTAAGGATGATGATGAAATGGTAGAAGAGGCCAAAGATGTGCTTGCACTCCTGATGAGTTTATCCACCGAAGTGTGGAGTTCCTCACTATTCCAAAAGGCTTCGTCAGCAGCACTCATAAGTGCTCTAATTTATGCCTCCATCAAGAGGAAAGCTCATAAAGAGGTGGAGTAAAACAAGATAAATCAAGAGTAGTATTGAGTCTCGTGAAACATGGTCAGAGATATGTTATCTGGTCAGGTCATAGAGAAAAGAATAGACATAAGGAGAATGTTCACAGGTAGGTGGGTGCAAGTCAAAGGTCAAGGAGGAGGTTAAAGTACGAGGTCGGGAGGCTCCAGACAAAAAAGAGCTAAAGGTCTCCACAGTAGCAAGTTTTGTGCTCAGAAAACAGTCAAAAATTAGTGTGCAGAGGTTGAGGCATTCTAGTAGGGATAAAGAACTATGGTCTCCTCAGTATGACTCTAGGCAATATCAGAATAGTTGGTTTTTACTGTAACTAGCTCTAAGTTCAGAAATCGAACTAAGGTCTCCTCCAAGAGGCTCCAGGCAGAAACAAAAGGTCTCCACATAAGCTAGCTTTATGCTCCAGGAGACTCCAAATAATAAAAGAGTTATTGGTCCCCAACGTAGCTAGATTTGTATAAGAAATAAGTCAATACTCAAAATGCAAAGGCTGAGGTATTCTAGCAAAGAAAAAGAACTAAGGTATCCTCGGGAAGACTCCAGGCAATCGGAACTGATGGTTTTCACTGTGACTAGATCTAAGCTCATTAAACATACTAAGGTCTCCTCAGTGATGCTCCAGGAAAAAAAAATAGTACAAATGGTCTCCTCGGTAATGAGCTCTATGCTTAGAGTTTGGTCAATGTACAGGGTTCGGAGACTAAGATGTACTATCAAGTAAAAGAGAGCTAAGGGATCCACAGTTAGACTCTAGAGATGTTGGTTCACTTACTCTGTGCTTAGTGGTCGGTCAGTACTCAGAGTTCGGAGACTATGGCATTCTAGTTGAGTACAGGAGCTAAGAATACAAGCTATAAACACAGACTCCAAGTCCTAGTGGGACCAAGTCTAACAGGGAGTCTGCCATTAAAGGACCCAAGTTGGTGCGTTTGGTGCGCCATCCCGATATGTTGATAACGAGTATGATTCGCCCTTTGACTTGCTATTATTTGGCTGTTGAATTTTAATTTTTCGTTGAGTTATGAAGTTTAACATAGGTAAAACTTAATAATATATATTATATCATTTAATATAAATGAAAAAGGTTATTTTCTGCATTTTTATTGGATACAAAACTTTCACCTCTTATTACGAAGGTGGTGGCTATATTGTTGGTAATATCACCATCATTAAATCTATTTGATACAGATCTGTTGGTTAATTAAATCCATCTGCCAATTTTTTTTCATTTAATTAATTCATTGTCAGTAGACATTCATGCATTTGTTTCGATGTGTAGCATGCAAGTTGTGAGGGCAAGGCGATGGGATGTTTTAGCTTCAATGGAATCCTTCTCGAGGCTTCAATGAAACCCCACACCCATTAGGAGCACGCAGCTTTGCTACAGTTGCAAGGTGCCTTGGGAACCAGATCATGGGTGTAGGGGTAAGGGTAAGAAGCACACTATTGAGGCGCACCATGACAGTGATGATGGGGTGTGTGTGGATGGAGCGACAGATGTTGATTTAGAGCAGTTAGATGATGACAGTGACTCTTGCACAGGGGCTAGTGATAGTGACTCTACCTCGGAGGATAGTGATGATGACTCTTGCCCAGGAGCTAGTGATGCTTGCATGCTTGAGGAGGATGATGACCCTTGTGTAGTGGATAGGCAGCTGGATGGACAGGACGATAGCACTAGTGTCTCAGCAGACATATCACATACCATTGATGACCTTATGCCTCAGCAGAGTGGTGACACTGGTGAGGAGCCACACGTGTTAGCACTTAGAGGTGATGAGCTACCTATGAGGGTCGTGACACATTTGTCACCCTTTCAGAAAACCATGATAGCCACGTCACATGAGGAGATCAGTGGCACGCCAGATGTGATGGATGAGCCTATTGTGAGGGTTGCACACCATGGACATGTAGATCCATTGATCCAGGAGGAGATACAGGGAGTACAGACAGGGGACCTTACACATACAGATCAGCTAGAGGAGATTGAGTCACAGTTATTAGAGACTCCAATAGTTGAGCAAATTGAAGAGGTTGATAGGTTGATAAAGCACTTACTTCCAGGATCGGCCTGCAGTGATGAGGATGCACTCTTTAGTAGTCAGGATGACCATAGCATGTGTCTGGACACAGCTATATGGGATCCAGGCGCAGATTATAGTAGCAGGTTGAGTGCACAGGAGGATACAGTTTCTCACACTGGATACAGTATGACTCATAGGGAGCTAGCAGTTGAGGATGATGTGAAGTTATGTAGGGGCAGACCTAGTGGCACAATAGATAGCAGGTAGTCCAACACTTTATCTTCTGCAGAGAGTGTTGTTAGTGATGGCACTAGTAGTGAGAGGCATGAGGGGGTACCTCAGCATGACCATGATCAGGAGCCACACCACTTAGCAGCACAGTTGAGAGACAGTGAGGCTATGATCATGGCATCCACCAGGAACATTGATGACATGCAGGCACTGATGGTCGATTGTTGTTGGAGGGCATCCATGGCACATGATAGCCTAGATGAGGCATTTTCCATAGGTGACTTTCACACTCTCTTAGAGAGAAT
>JZKD02S2052816.1:41232-53376 GCA_000966675.3 Picea glauca | reverse complement strand
GAGCTTCTTGGGCCCTAATGATTTCTACCACAGGTTTGTGTTGGGATTCTCCCATATTGCATGGGCCCTCAGCCAAATAAAAAAGGGTGGTGGTAAGGAGAAATTTTCATGGGGTTGGTCCCAACAACAAGCGTTCGATGATTTGAAGCAGTGCTTGTGCTCAACTCCATTACATTCACTACATTCCTTTGAGATCGAGAAAGATTCTTTAGACTATGTTGTGGGCGTCGTTCTCACTTAGCATGGCCACCCCGTGGCCTATCATATTGAGACACTATTAGATATTGTCCGTAAGTACTGTAATTACAACAAAGAAATGTACTTCATTGTGAAAGCCTGCCGCCAGTGGAGACATTACATTATTGGGAAGGAGAGAGTCATCCACACTGATCATAAGCCACTGCAATTCATGCAAACATGGGGAAAATTGCATAATGACAGCCATCAAAAGTGTTCCACATACTTGCAGCAATTCCACCTCAACATCAAGTATAAAACAAGAAGCACCAATCGTATCACTGATTGCCTGAGAAGACCGCCAGTCGTGACACTCACAAAGGTGCTAGAATCTTGTGGCTAGGAGACCTATGGATGGCCCGAACTCTATGAGATAGACCCTGACTTCGCCAACACCTACCAAATGTTGGGTGCAAACACAGTTGTCAATAATTTCCATCTTCAGGATGGGTTGTTGTGTCATCTGGGCCATATCTATGTTCCATCAAGAGAGTGAGCGAAGATTATCTAGTAAGCCCACTACAGTCGGGTGGCAGGATAATTCGGTGTCGAAAAGACAGTAGCGATGCTACATAAACATTTCTACTGGACAAAAATTTGACAGGAGGTGAGCAAGTATATCAAGTCCTACACTTCCTGTGCTATTGCCAAACCGACCACTAAGAAATAGGGCCTGTACACCCCTCTTCCTACTCCCGACAAGCCATGGGAATCCATCTCAATGGAATACATGTTAGGCCTCTCATCCACCAAGTGAGGAAATGACTGTGTTTTTGTGGTTGTTGATCGCTTTTCTAAGATGGTGATTCTGGTTTCCTGGAAAAAAAGCATCATAGTAGAGGCCACTGCTAAGATCTTCTTTGAACGAGTCTGGGTACATTTTGGAATCCCACAAACCATTGTCTCATATTGGGATAGTCTATTTATTAACACATTTTGGTTGAGCCTCTAGTCACTACTGAACACCAAGCTCACCAAATCCATGACCTTCCACCCCCAGACAGATGGCCAAACCGAGGTTGTAAATCGAATCATTGTGCATATCATTTGCATGTATAATTCAAAGCACCCCCACACATGGCATGATAGCCTTCCCTATGTCCATCATAGCTACAACTAATCCCTACTTATCTCAACCAGCCACAGCCCCTTTCAGGTGTGGTTGGGATTCCAACCATTGAGTCCCATAGATGTTGCACTTCCCCTTGCGGTCACCTCGATCGACTCATCTTCTGCTACAACTGAAGCTGAAAAAGACACCCGATTCATTGAGAAGATCCATCACATCTACCAACAGGTTCAGGATATCCTATAGAATTCCAATGACAAGTACAAACAATTCCATTATCAACATCGGGTGCCACATAAATTTCAGGTGGGTGACAAGGTTTGGTTGCACTTGTAGAAAGAACACCATATAGGACCCCATCGCAAGATTTACCCATTCAGTTATGGGTCATACATTATCACCAAGGTTGTGGGGGATAATTATTTTGAGCTAAACATTCCTCCTTTCCTTGGCTTGCACCCAGTATTCAACATGTATCTCCTTCGCCCTTATCTTCCACCATTATTGGACACCTCAAAAGTAGCACAACCACCCACACCAATAGAGCTCAACCACGACTGCATACAATAGGAATATGATGATTAGATTGTGGAAACAAATATCAAGGGAACTCAATAGAAAAGGATCCATATTTATCGAGTCATCAAAGTAGGGTAGCTCTTGCACCAGGGCAAGTGGCTCACCCGGGCCCAAATTCGGAAAAAACTTCTTCATCTAATGGGGGACCTCAATGCAATGGAGACCATTTCTTCCTAAGGAGGGAGGATTGACCCAGGTGGATATCAGTGTCTGACCACCTTTTCCAGATGGCTCAAAACAATTTTCTATCAATTTTGATAATTTACAATTTTTAGCAGTTTTCGGGTCCTGAATTTCTGGAGCCGTTTCGAGGCCCTAAATGACATTTTTTTGGGTTATGTTGCAGTCGAAAAATTTCATCATGAAATTTTGTGCAACTGTTGTATTCCTTAGATATATATTTCCAATGGGATATCATATTCCTAAAACAGAGATCGTATGCAAAAGTTACGACCTCGGGAAGTTGATGTACAGACTTACCCAAACGGGGCCCACATGACTTTTGGAGCTTCATCTCCTAGGGTTAGGTTTTTGGATATTTAGGGTTTTTGAAACTCTTGTTTATTGTAAAAAGTCCTGAAGAGCCTCATTGTAATCATATTCTTGTGAATGAGCGCAACCGTCACATCTCTTCTCAGAGATAAGCCACCACCATTCCAACAAGCTTGTTTTCGCTACATTTTATAGTTTTCAGCTTATTTCGTTATTGAATAGAAACCTAGTTTTACCGTATCTCTGTTATTTTGTATTAAGCATCTGTTAATAATTTGTATTCATTTCATTCTTCTCATAAAATCTGGATTAGTGGTATCATAGCGGTCGTCTCCTTATCATCTTAATGCATGTCCCCAACGAGGTCGGAGTACAAAGAGTTGGGTCTCGAGCTTGTTTCTCTTGAGGACCAAATCTCTCGCACGCCCAAGTGACCTCTCATAGTAGGAGAAAATAAATATGACGGGATCGGATATCCTTTCAAACTGTTGATTGAGGAAGCCCTCATGCAACAGAGGAATGAGATGATGGATAGTTTCGCACAAATCCTTTGACAACTACCAACAGGCGATGCATCTTCTTCAAACGGAGGTGCCGCCCCCTTCAAGGTACAAATAAAATTTGATATTCCTATATTTGAAGGTCAGATAGACACAAATGTTGTATACAAGTGGTTGAATCTACTAGAAGGGTATTTGTCTATCCATAATTTTTTGAATAGAGAAAATATTAGTTTTGCGCTCCTCAAAGTCGTTCCCCATGTCAAATATTGGTGGGAAACTTTATGTGAGAAAAAGGAAACACATGAACCCTCATTATTTCCAGTCACATCTACCTGGTAATCCTTCGAGGATGCTATTAAGGAACAATACTACCATTTCGGAAGTTATGACGACTTGTATACCAAATGGACCACACTGCAGCAAGAAAGAGACCAAGCAGTGTCAGATTTCATAAATATCTTCCATACCTTGCGCACCAAGCTGGGTATCAAATATTTAGAGTGACAACTACTTCTCAAGTATTGAAGTGCTCTTCATAGATACATCCATACTGAAATGGAATTTATGGACATCTCATCCTTGGGCACAACCGACAAATATGTCGTTAAAATCGAGCAGAAGCTCAAACAAAAGACGCGACTATTAGGGCCTGGGAAACCGTCACAACAAAAGTTAGGAAAGGGTGGCCCCAACCCATAGAACAAAGGACAGAGAAAATATGGACAATATCAGGACAACCAATCCAAGCTACAAGCAAAGAAAGACACCAGAAAGACAAATAAAGATACCGGGAAGTGGTGTGAATTCCATAAAATCCCTTGGCATAACACTGTTAACTGTCACTCAAAGAAATCGCTGGTGGAAGAAGTGAAAGCCTTTGAATCAGATGCAGATTCTAACTCTGAACCAGAACTAGAAAGGGGAAGATGAATTATTGATGTGGAACCCAGTGCCACCGTTGCTACCACCAAGCTCCAACCTGGTGAACCTGATGAAACAGAAGGAGGAGAGCGCCTCTTCCATTCACAAATGTGGGTAAAAGGCAACCCACTGCACCTCATCGTTGATAGTAGTAGCCAGAAGAACCTCATCTCAGCAGAGGTCATCAAGCGGCTAGCCCTGCCAACAACACCGCACCAACAACCCTACACCATTGGATGTCTTCACCAAGGAAGAGATCTCCACGTCAACCAATAGTGTTGAATGTTGTATGTAATCAAGCGCTTCAAAGACGAGGTATTGTGTGATGTTTCTCCTCTTGAAGTTTGTGATGTTTGTTTGGGCCAACCTTATTTATGGAAACATCATGTTGTATATGAGTCTAGGCCTCGTAGTGTTATTATTACTTTGAACAGGAAATTGTATAGGATACTCGAGGCAGTCCCACCTAGTGTTATTTCCTTGATCTCTGCTAAGCAATGCAAGAAGGTCATCTCTAAGATGGGGAAGTTTGTCTTCTTCATGATTTGGTCTTAGAATAAGTGAAAGATCATAGCCACATCAAGGGTCTCTGCGGTCGACCTCTCCACACAGCAGAAGAAAGTAGATAAGGTCATGGAAGAATACTCTGATATCTTCTCCTCACCTATAGGGGTACCTCTACACTGCCTGGTGAAGTACCCCATCGATCTGACCCATGACACACCACTTCCCAATGGTCCAGTCTATCATCTCTCTTTGTTAGAGAATGAGGATATCAAGCAACATATCCAAGAACTTATCCACAAGGGGAACATCCATCCCAAATCATCACCTTGCGGGAGCCCAATCATGCTGGTACAGAAGAAAGATGGAACCTGGAAACTTTGTATTGATTATTGGGCTCTGAATAAAATCATAGTCAGAAACCAGTACCCAATTCCCTGAATCGAAGGCCTCCTTGATCAACTCATGGGGGCCAAATACTTCAGTAAGATTGATCTGAAGTCTGGCTACCACTAGGTCACGATAGAACATATAGATGTATGGAAGATCGCCTTCAAGTCAAAGGAAGGCCTTTTTGAATGGTTGGTCATGCCCTTTGGTTTGAAAAATTATCTAGCCACTTTCATGAGGATGATGGATGATATCCTATGACCATTCACCAATACTTTTGTAGTGGTGTATCTAGATGACATTCTAATTTAAAGAAAGACTTGGGCCGAACACTTGCATCATATTCAGCAGGTTCTGCACACCCTGCAACAACACAAGCTATACGCTAACTTGGAAAAATGATCCTTAGGCATGGACAGGGTCCATTACCTAGGAGACATCATTGATCAACATGGTGTACATGTGGATCCAGCGAAGATCCAAGTCATCCGTGACTGGCCAGCCCCAACCACACTGACTGAGCTTCAGAGCTTCTTGGGCCTTGCCAATTTCTAGTGCAGGTTCATATTGGAATTCTCCCATATTGCATGGGCCCTCAGCCAAATAAACAGGGGTAGTGTTAAGGAGAAATTTGTGTGGGGTCGGTCCCAACAACAAGCATTCGACGATTTGAAGAAGCACTTGTGCTCAGCCCAAGTACTTTCACTACCAGACCTGCATCATCCCTTTAAGATTGAGATAGATGCTTCAGACTAGGTTGTGGGTGTCGTTCTCACTCAGCATGACCACCTCATGGCCTATTATAGTGAGACGCTATCAGATACTGTCCATAAGTACCCTACTTACGACAAAGAAATGTATTCCATTGTGTAAGCCTACCGGCAATGGAGAAATTACATTCTTGGAAAGGAGACAGTCATCCACATTGATCATAAGCCACTCCAATTCATGTAGACACAGAGAAAATTGGATAATGACCACCATCAAAAGTGGTCCACATACTTGCAGCAATTCCACCTCAACATCAAGTATAATACATGAAGCACCAATCACGTCGTTGATTTCTTGAGCATATCGCCAGTCACGCCACTCACCTTGGTGATAGACTCTTGTGGCCACGAGACCTCTAGATGGCTCCAACTCTATGAGACAGACCCTGATGTCCCCAGCACCTACAAAATATTGGGTGCAAACGTAGTTGTCAATAATTTCCATCTTCAGGATGGATTGTTGTGTCATCTGGGCCATATTTTTGTTCCATCAAGAGAGCAAGAGAAGATGATCTAGGAAGACCACTATAGTCGGGTGGCATGACACTTCCTTGTTGAAAAGACAGTGGCGATGCTATAGAAACGTTTCTACTGGCTGAAACTTTGANGAGCTTCTTGGGCCCTAATGATTTCTACCACAGGTTTGTGTTGGGATTCTCCCATATTGCATGGGCCCTCAGCCAAATAAAAAAGGGTGGTGGTAAGGAGAAATTTTCATGGGGTTGGTCCCAACAACAAGCGTTCGATGATTTGAAGCAGTGCTTGTGCTCAACTCCATTACATTCACTACATTCCTTTGAGATCGAGAAAGATTCTTTAGACTATGTTGTGGGCGTCGTTCTCACTTAGCATGGCCACCCCGTGGCCTATCATATTGAGACACTATTAGATATTGTCCGTAAGTACTGTAATTACAACAAAGAAATGTACTTCATTGTGAAAGCCTGCCGCCAGTGGAGACATTACATTATTGGGAAGGAGAGAGTCATCCACACTGATCATAAGCCACTGCAATTCATGCAAACATGGGGAAAATTGCATAATGACAGCCATCAAAAGTGTTCCACATACTTGCAGCAATTCCACCTCAACATCAAGTATAAAACAAGAAGCACCAATCGTATCACTGATTGCCTGAGAAGACCGCCAGTCGTGACACTCACAAAGGTGCTAGAATCTTGTGGCTAGGAGACCTATGGATGGCCCGAACTCTATGAGATAGACCCTGACTTCGCCAACACCTACCAAATGTTGGGTGCAAACACAGTTGTCAATAATTTCCATCTTCAGGATGGGTTGTTGTGTCATCTGGGCCATATCTATGTTCCATCAAGAGAGTGAGCGAAGATTATCTAGTAAGCCCACTACAGTCGGGTGGCAGGATAATTCGGTGTCGAAAAGACAGTAGCGATGCTACATAAACATTTCTACTGGACAAAAATTTGACAGGAGGTGAGCAAGTATATCAAGTCCTACACTTCCTGTGCTATTGCCAAACCGACCACTAAGAAATAGGGCCTGTACACCCCTCTTCCTACTCCCGACAAGCCATGGGAATCCATCTCAATGGAATACATGTTAGGCCTCTCATCCACCAAGTGAGGAAATGACTGTGTTTTTGTGGTTGTTGATCGCTTTTCTAAGATGGTGATTCTGGTTTCCTGGAAAAAAAGCATCATAGTAGAGGCCACTGCTAAGATCTTCTTTGAACGAGTCTGGGTACATTTTGGAATCCCACAAACCATTGTCTCATATTGGGATAGTCTATTTATTAACACATTTTGGTTGAGCCTCTAGTCACTACTGAACACCAAGCTCACCAAATCCATGACCTTCCACCCCCAGACAGATGGCCAAACCGAGGTTGTAAATCGAATCATTGTGCATATCATTTGCATGTATAATTCAAAGCACCCCCACACATGGCATGATAGCCTTCCCTATGTCCATCATAGCTACAACTAATCCCTACTTATCTCAACCAGCCACAGCCCCTTTCAGGTGTGGTTGGGATTCCAACCATTGAGTCCCATAGATGTTGCACTTCCCCTTGCGGTCACCTCGATCGACTCATCTTCTGCTACAACTGAAGCTGAAAAAGACACCCGATTCATTGAGAAGATCCATCACATCTACCAACAGGTTCAGGATATCCTATAGAATTCCAATGACAAGTACAAACAATTCCATTATCAACATCGGGTGCCACATAAATTTCAGGTGGGTGACAAGGTTTGGTTGCACTTGTAGAAAGAACACCATATAGGACCCCATCGCAAGATTTACCCATTCAGTTATGGGTCATACATTATCACCAAGGTTGTGGGGGATAATTATTTTGAGCTAAACATTCCTCCTTTCCTTGGCTTGCACCCAGTATTCAACATGTATCTCCTTCGCCCTTATCTTCCACCATTATTGGACACCTCAAAAGTAGCACAACCACCCACACCAATAGAGCTCAACCACGACTGCATACAATAGGAATATGATGATTAGATTGTGGAAACAAATATCAAGGGAACTCAATAGAAAAGGATCCATATTTATCGAGTCATCAAAGTAGGGTAGCTCTTGCACCAGGGCAAGTGGCTCACCCGGGCCCAAATTCGGAAAAAACTTCTTCATCTAATGGGGGACCTCAATGCAATGGAGACCATTTCTTCCTAAGGAGGGAGGATTGACCCAGGTGGATATCAGTGTCTGACCACCTTTTCCAGATGGCTCAAAACAATTTTCTATCAATTTTGATAATTTACAATTTTTAGCAGTTTTCGGGTCCTGAATTTCTGGAGCCGTTTCGAGGCCCTAAATGACATTTTTTTGGGTTATGTTGCAGTCGAAAAATTTCATCATGAAATTTTGTGCAACTGTTGTATTCCTTAGATATATATTTCCAATGGGATATCATATTCCTAAAACAGAGATCGTATGCAAAAGTTACGACCTCGGGAAGTTGATGTACAGACTTACCCAAACGGGGCCCACATGACTTTTGGAGCTTCATCTCCTAGGGTTAGGTTTTTGGATATTTAGGGTTTTTGAAACTCTTGTTTATTGTAAAAAGTCCTGAAGAGCCTCATTGTAATCATATTCTTGTGAATGAGCGCAACCGTCACATCTCTTCTCAGAGATAAGCCACCACCATTCCAACAAGCTTGTTTTCGCTACATTTTATAGTTTTCAGCTTATTTCGTTATTGAATAGAAACCTAGTTTTACCGTATCTCTGTTATTTTGTATTAAGCATCTGTTAATAATTTGTATTCATTTCATTCTTCTCATAAAATCTGGATTAGTGGTATCATAGCGGTCGTCTCCTTATCATCTTAATGCATGTCCCCAACGAGGTCGGAGTACAAAGAGTTGGGTCTCGAGCTTGTTTCTCTTGAGGACCAAATCTCTCGCACGCCCAAGTGACCTCTCATAGTAGGAGAAAATAAATATGACGGGATCGGATATCCTTTCAAACTGTTGATTGAGGAAGCCCTCATGCAACAGAGGAATGAGATGATGGATAGTTTCGCACAAATCCTTTGACAACTACCAACAGGCGATGCATCTTCTTCAAACGGAGGTGCCGCCCCCTTCAAGGTACAAATAAAATTTGATATTCCTATATTTGAAGGTCAGATAGACACAAATGTTGTATACAAGTGGTTGAATCTACTAGAAGGGTATTTGTCTATCCATAATTTTTTGAATAGAGAAAATATTAGTTTTGCGCTCCTCAAAGTCGTTCCCCATGTCAAATATTGGTGGGAAACTTTATGTGAGAAAAAGGAAACACATGAACCCTCATTATTTCCAGTCACATCTACCTGGTAATCCTTCGAGGATGCTATTAAGGAACAATACTACCATTTCGGAAGTTATGACGACTTGTATACCAAATGGACCACACTGCAGCAAGAAAGAGACCAAGCAGTGTCAGATTTCATAAATATCTTCCATACCTTGCGCACCAAGCTGGGTATCAAATATTTAGAGTGACAACTACTTCTCAAGTATTGAAGTGCTCTTCATAGATACATCCATACTGAAATGGAATTTATGGACATCTCATCCTTGGGCACAACCGACAAATATGTCGTTAAAATCGAGCAGAAGCTCAAACAAAAGACGCGACTATTAGGGCCTGGGAAACCGTCACAACAAAAGTTAGGAAAGGGTGGCCCCAACCCATAGAACAAAGGACAGAGAAAATATGGACAATATCAGGACAACCAATCCAAGCTACAAGCAAAGAAGGACACCAGAAAGACAAATAAAGATACCGGGAAGTGGTGTGAATTCCATAAAATCCCTTGGCATAACACTGTTAACTGTCACTCAAAGCAATCGCTGGTGGAAGAAGTGAAAGCCTTTGAATCAGATGCAGATTCTGACTCTGAACCAGAACTAGAAAGGGAAGACGAATTATTGATGTGGAACCCAGTGCCACTGTTTCTACCACCAAGCTCCAACCTGGTGAACCAGATGAAACAGAAGGAGGAGAGCGCCTCTTCCATTCACAAATGTGGGTAAAAGGCAACCCACTGCACCTCATCGTTGATAGTAGTAGCCAGAAGAATCTCATCTCAGCAGAGGTCATCAAGCAATTGGCCCTGCCAACAACACCGCACCAACAACCCTACACCATTGGATGTCTTCACCAAGGAAGAGATCTCCACGTCAACCAATAGTGTTGAATGTTGTATGTAATCAAGCCCTTCAAAGACGAGGTATTGTGTGATGTTTCTCCTTTTGAAGTTTGTGATGTTTGTTTGGGCCAACCTTATTTATGGAAACATCATGTTGTATATGAGTCTAGGCCTTGTAGTGTTATTATTACTTTGAACAGGAAATTGTATAGGATACTCGAGGCAGTCCCACCTAGTGTTATTTCCTTGATCTCTGCTAAGCAATGCAAGAAGGTCATCTCTAAGACGGGGAAGTTTGTCTTCTTCGTGATTTGGTCTTAGAATAAGTGAAAGATCATAGCCACATCAAGGGTCTCTGCGGTCGACCTCTCCACACAGCAGAAGAAAGTAGATAAGGTCATGGAAGAATACTCTGATATCTTCTCCTCACCTATAGGGGTACCTCTACACTGCCTGGTGAAGTACCCCATCGATCTGACTCATGACACACCACTTCCCAATGGTCCAGTCTATCGTCTCTCTTTGTTAGAGAATGAGGATATCAAGCAACATATCCAAGAACTTCTCCACAAGGGGAACATCCATCACAAATCAACACCTTGCGGGAGCCCAATCATGCTGGTACAAAAGAAAGATGGAACCTGGAAACTCCATATTGATTATTGGGCTCTGAATAAAATCATAGTCAGAAACCAGTACCCAATTCCCCGAATCGAAGGTCTCCTTGATCAACTCATGGGGGCCAAATACTTCAGTAAGATTGATCTGAAGTCTGGCTACCACTAGGTCACGATAGAACAGATAGATGTATGGAAGATCGCCTTCAAGTCAAAGGAAGGCCTTTTTGAATGGTTGGTCATGCCCTTTAGTTTGAAAAATTATCTAGCCACTTTCATGAGGATGATGGATGATATCCTATGACCATTCACCAATACTTTTGTAGTGGTGTATCTAGATGACATTATAATTTAAAGAAAGACTTGGGTCGAACACTTGCATCATATTCAGCAGGTTCTGCACACCCTGCAACAACACAAGCTATACGCTAACTTGGAAAAATGATCCTTAGGCATGGACAGGGTCCATTACCTAGGATGCATCATTGATCAACATGGTGTACATGTGGATCCAGCGAAGATCCAATTCATCCGTGACTGGCCAGCCCCAAGCACACTGACTGAGCTTCAGAGCTTCTTGGGCCTTGCCAATTTCTAGTGCAGGTTCATATTGGAATTCTCCCATATTGCATGGGCCCTCAGCCAAATAAACAGGGGTAGTGTTAAGGAGAAATTTGTGTGGGGTCGGTCCCAACAACAAGCATTCGACGATTTGAAGAAGCACTTGTGCTCAGCCCAAGTACTTTCACTACCAGACCTGCATCATCCCTTTAAGATTGAGATAGATGCTTCAGACTAGGTTGTGGGTGTCGTTCTCACTCAGCATGACCACCTCATGGCCTATTATAGTGAGACGCTATCAGATACTGTCCATAAGTACCCTACTTACGACAAAGAAATGTATTCCATTGTGTAAGCCTACCGGCAATGGAGAAATTACATTCTTGGAAAGGAGACAGTCATCCACATTGATCATAAGCCACTCCAATTCATGTAGACACAGAGAAAATTGGATAATGACCACCATCAAAAGTGGTCCACATACTTGCAGCAATTCCACCTCAACATCAAGTATAATACATGAAGCACCAATCACGTCGTTGATTTCTTGAGCATATCGCCAGTCACGCCACTCACCTTGGTGATAGACTCTTGTGGCCACGAGACCTCTAGATGGCTCCAACTCTATGAGACAGACCCTGATGTCCCCAGCACCTACAAAATATTGGGTGCAAACGTAGTTGTCAATAATTTCCATCTTCAGGATGGATTGTTGTGTCATCTGGGCCATATTTTTGTTCCATCAAGAGAGCAAGAGAAGATGATCTAGGAAGACCACTATAGTCGGGTGGCATGACACTTCCTTGTTGAAAAGACAGTGGCGATGCTATAGAAACGTTTCTACTGGCTGAAACTTTGA
>JZKD02S2052805.1:38804-53376 GCA_000966675.3 Picea glauca | reverse complement strand
AACAAGATGACTTTTGATCTACTCTAAGTGAGATAGTTGGTCACGTCGTAGTTCCACTTGATACGCACATCGTTTATGGAGAGTATCTCTCCTACCATAATGATCGATATCTATCGTACCCCTGGCAAGATTGAAAATGTACACATCGGTGTGGATTGTTCTCCAGAAGAAATCTTGATCTACATCGAGCTCTTCAAGGAATTCTGAGATGTATTTTCTTGGTCATATGAAGAGATGTCAGGAATCAAGCCTCGAATTATCGAACATGAGATTAAAACTTACCCAGATGCTAAGCTTGTTCGACAACATATTAGAGTTGTCAATCCCCGGAAGACCCCTACTATTAAGGCAGAGGTAGAAAAACTTCTTAATGCTAGATTTATCTACCTGGTTCCCTTGACTAAATGGATATCCAATCCCATTCCTGTGAATAGAAGCAAGGAACAATCCATGTATGCATGGAATTTCGTGAAATGAAAAAAGCCTATCCTAAAGATAACTTCCCGACACCTTTCAATGATCATATTCTCGACGAATGTGCAGAAAGAGAGGCTTTTCTTTCATGGACAGATTTTCAGGTTATAACCAAATTCAAATTAAACCCAAGGATCAACACAATATGACATTTAGTTGTCCTTGGGGTACTTTCACATACTGGAAGATGCCTTTCGGCCTTAAAAATGTCGGAGAAACCTTCCAACGTGCTATGACCTTCGCATTCCATGATCTTAAGCATATAGTCGAAGATTATCTTGAAGATCTTGTTACTCACTCTCATAAGAGAGTGGATCACCCTAAGAACCTTCAGCTAATTTTTGAAAGATGTCGTCATGATAGAATTCGATAGAGCCCTCATAAATGCATCTTTTGCGTTAGTTCTGGACGTGTTCTAGGATTTTTAATTTCTGATACCAGAATCATAGTAGATCCGTTAAAGGTTGAGGCAATACTTTGATTGCCTCCCCCACACACTATTCAACAATTTCAAGGTTTACAAGGGAAATATAACTTTTTTACGTTGGTTTATAGTAAACTAGGACACCCCTTTTATCTGGGATGAGCGAGCCCAAGAATCCTTTGATTCTTTGAAGAAAGCCTTGGTATCGAATCCTCTATTGAAGTCTGTTGACTATAATAGGGATTACTTGCTTTATATCATCGCATTCGAAGAGATGATTGGTATGTTTTTTGTTCATGAGGATGATGAGCTCTGCGAGAACGTCATCTATTATCTTAGTTAAAACTTATTCGGTCCTGAGCTCAAATATTCTCACGTCAAAAATCTAGCTTTGGTTGTCATACATACAGTCCAATGATTACGCCATTATATATTTCTTTTAAAAAATACTTTGGTTGTATATGTCAATACGTTTAAATACGTCCTTACTAGGTGTATCATAGGGGGGAAATATAATAAATGGATTGTCATTTTACAAGAATTCAATCTCGATTTCACTTCTGCGAAATCCAAGAAATCACTAGTCTTTGTAGAGTTAATATATGACTTCCCACGATTGGATGAGGATGTTATTCATGTCGATTATTTTGTAGATGAACACATTTTCCTTGTGTCATTGTCTGACCCTTGGTATGGAGACATTGTTTTCTATCTTCAAACTTTGAATTTCCCTCAGCATCTCTCATGAGATAACTGATGGTGTATACAATACCAAGCCAAGAATTACATTATCATCAACGACACTTTGTATCATCAAGGAATAGAAAATACCTTGTGTCATTGTTTAACTCACGAAGAATCCAAGTCAGTTCTAAATTATTGCCACAGTGGGGTTTGTGGTGGTCATCTATGAGGGCTTGCGACAACCTAGAAAATTTTGTGAGCCAGTTATTTATGTCTGTCTATATTTAAAGATTGGGCTGAAACAATTAACAAGTGTCACCCTTGCCAGGTGTTCCCTCAGAAAATGCACTCTCATCCATCCCCTCTCCATCCATTCATTATCGTCGGTCCCTTCACCAAGTGGGGGGTAGACTTTGTGGATTACAGCCCAAATTTGGCTAGGGGGAATCATCACATTATTGTGGTCATAGAATACTTTACTAAGTGGGATGGGGCCATGCCTATAGTTAAATCCGATGGGAATATTGTCGCCTTCTGAGTATTCAATCAAATTATTGCCAGGTCCGGTATCCCAAGTGATATTGTCACTTATCATGGCAGTCACTTTTAGAATGAAATGATGGAAGAGATAGCATCCAAGACGGGTTTTAAGAATGGTAATTCTTCCGTTTACTACCCCTAGGAAAATGGACAAGTGGAGGATGTCAACAAGTCTCTCAAGACCATTTTGCATAAAACTGTCAGCCATAACAAATCTAACTGGCATATTATGCTATATCCTGCACTCTGGGCATACTGAAACTCGGTAATTATTGCCACTGTATTTTCTCCTTTCTAGTTAGTACATGGTGTGGAGTCGATCTTACCTATTGAATGAGAAATCCATTCTCTTATATTGGCAGTCGAGCTCCTCCCTGACACTTCCGATCTCGAGCAACGCCTCGTACACCTAGAGAGACTTGACAAACAACATTGAAACGCCTCTACGGCTATCGAAGAGAATAAAATACATGTAAAGGTCCAATACGATAAGTATGTTTGTCCTCGGTTGTACGTTGAGGGTGACTTGGTCATTTTATATGATCAATCCAAAGAATCGCTGGGGGTAGGCAAGTTCAAACCCATGTGGCACGATCCCTATATCATGTGATGTGTCTTAGAAAAAGGATCCTATGAATTAGAATATTATGAAGGGAACATGTTGGCCGAGCTCAGGAATGGGATTTACTTGAAAAGATATTACGCTTAAGCCCAAGCTTGGGCGTAACTCTTTGTATACTAATGTAATTTAGTGTATATATTTTTTCCCTTTATTTTTTATCTTCAACTTGCTTATCGAGTTTTCCCTTGGTTGGAAGATGTCAATGGAGTCTTCGTTCTACTTAGGATTCGCAGACAGAGTCATTCATCATACATGAAACTTGGCTTCATTGCTTGGGTGGTTTACTATTAGGGTCCTAACCCGCACATAGGTAGAACAATATATTCGAATGTAATAAAGGTCAATATTAATAAGGCCTTTCAATAAAATAGAATAAGGCGGATGTAAGAAGACCTAATAGAATCTTCCACTTTTAGAGGTATCTTCCTCTAGATGCTTCTTTTAATAGACATATTTATTATAAATAGGAGTCGAGGGTATGAGAACCCTAGCTTGGATAATATTGTAATAGAGCATTGTTCAACTAGAGGTTTCCCCCTCGAAGAGACCCGTGAACATTTCTTTCAGAATCAAAGTGTTATTATGTTGTTGTTCTTATATTATTTCAGTGCTATTTTGGTGATTGTTCTGGTTATATTGTTATTATTCTACCATTACTAGAATTTTATTTCTGTTATGCATACTTTATATATCCGGTATATTACAAGTGGTATCAGAGAACTTTCCTTGGTAGAAAGTGTGGGTTAAATTTTCTTTTCAGGGTAGAGACATATTATGGCATCTTTAAGCCACAAAGATCTATCATTACACACATAAACCCACGATTGAAAAATTCATACACACAGGAAATACAAGTGGTTCTTAAGAGCACATATATTGGCCACCCTTGTAACCCCTGTTGGTACCCCTTCAAGTGGTAGCGCATCAGACAACACTTGTGTACGGATCGGCCTAGATTACCTAAAGCCCTCTTTAGATAAACCGATCGGCCTCCTGACAGTTATAGTGTCACCGAGAACATCACTTGGGAAGATACTCTCTAGTACCTAGGTAGTCGGGTAGTACGGCTAAGGGTACAGTCTATCTTCCTTAGTTAGTGCCCTGAGATATTGGGTCGATTACTACTGTTGGACCCTGCACGTATTTCAGAGAGATATAGCACAGGGAAAACCCTTGTCTGTAGAACCCTTGAATACCTAACCCTTAGGGACAGAAACATAAACAAATTAAAATAGACAAGATCTATTGCCACGCAACTGTGTCTGGGTTGCCGAATCACTACACATTCCTTCCTAGTTAAGCATTTGGGCATTTCATCACTGCAGTATTCTTTAGACCAGAGTATAACTCCGCAGGTGTAAAAAAAAAAAAAAAAAGTATGGAAAATTGTTCACCATTGCTTGAGACCTATTCCATTGGATTCATATCTTCACCCTTATCACATTAATCCATATCATTTTTCGGCAAAATTTTTTACCCCGCCCACCCCTTTTTAGTTCCCCCAAAATCCTCATGTCCCATACCCATAGCCAAGACTTGGAAGCTCGCTTCAACACCTTGCAATCTGGTCTCATTGAGACCCAACAAGAAGTGAAACAACTCAGTGCCAATGTTGTTTCCATCAATAAAACTATGAAGTCCTCAATGGAGGAAATCAAACAAGACCTAACCACCCAACTTGAATCTGTCTTTTCAGCACACTGCACCAAACTTCATATCCCTACATATAACCCTTCCTCCTCCTCATATCTACATATTGAAGGTGACCATTCCTCTCATTCCCATAACTTTCAGAACTATCACTTTCAATGTGACATACGCCTTTCGTGGGTGGATGTGACCAAATTTGATGGCTCGGACCCCACTAGTTTGGTAACCCAAATGGAAGATTATTTCTCTTTATACAACATTACAAATGACTTGGCCAAACTCTGGTATGGTGTTCTCCATCTAGATAAAAAACGTTGGCAATGGTGGAAATGGAGAAAAACTTCTTGTCAAGAGTATATTTCTTGGACACACTTTGTGGCAGAGATTTATGAACGCTTTGACACTGACACCAACCATTTGGGTAGTTTGACAAAGTTGAAACACTTAGGAATAGTGGAAGAATTTCTAGATTCCTTTGAGCAAATGGATTTTAGAACAAAGGGCATGTTTGATGCCTTTTTACGAGAGTGCTTTATCAGCGGCCTCAAGGATGCGATTTGGGCCCATGTCCTCATGGCTCAGCCTCAGAGTTGGGTGGAGGCTACTAAAAGAGTTAAAGAAGCACAACAAGTTGTATCTTCTCAAAACCAAAAACCCTCCTTTATTCCTTGCCCTAAACCAATAAATCCCACTACTCCCTCTGCTCCACTAAAGATCCAAAAATTGCCCAGGGCTGAAATGGATGAATGCCCACTCAAAGGCCTTTGTTATAACTTTGATGACAAATATTTCTCGAGCCACAAGTGTAAAGAACAAAATCCTTTTATGGCCATATCAAAGGACATTTCAGAAGAGGATGTAGAAACTCCCCTTGTGTCTAAGTCACCTGAATCCACTGACATAACCCCTCCCTCAGACCCTCTCGAAGTAGAACCGGTCATTTCCCTCAATTCTATCACTGGCTTCTCCACTCCCCAAACCCTCAAGCTAATTGGTTACATCAAGCATCAGAAGGTCATCATTCTAGTTGATAGTGGCAGATCTAGTTGATAGTGGCAGCACCCATATTTTTATTCATCGCCGCATTGCCCAAGAAACTCATTGCTACATCCATGTCGTCAATAATTTCCAAATCATGATTTCCAATGGTGGTTCCATGAAATGTGGAGGGTGTTGTGAAAATGTGTGTCTCCAAATTGGTGACTACCACCTGAAATCCCATATGTTTTCTAATGACATGGGAGGTTTTGACATTGTGTTGGGTGCAGACTGGATAAGGACATTGGGTCCTATTCTGATGGATTTTAAAGACTTAACCATGCAATTCGACCAGGAGGGCCACCAATATAAGTTCCAAGACATCACCACCATATCACCTGAGATCATTAGTTCCCATCGCATGGAAAAACTGCCCAAAAATGGTCATTCTGGTGTTATCTCCCAACTCCATGCCATACAAGCAACATAGACACCTTCGGTCCCGCAAGACCTCCAAGCCATCCTTTCTAAACATCGATTGGTATTTTCCACTCCTAATGGACTCCCTCCCTCCCATGGTGTTCATGATCATTCCATTCCCCTTGTACCTAGAATCCTTCCTCCCAATATCCGTCCATATCGTCACCCCTTTTCCCAAAAAAATGAAATTGAGAAAATGGTCCAGGAACTCCTTAATGCAGGCATTATCCTCCCTATTACGAGCCCCTACTCTTCTCCTGTGGTCATGGTCTTGAAGAAAGAAGTTTCTTGGTGAATGTGTCTTGACTTACGTGCCCTCAACAAACTTACCATCAAAGACAAATTCTAAATTCCTGTCATTGATGACCTTCTGGATGAATTGAGTGGCACCCAATTCTTCACTAAACTTGATATTCGCTCGGGCTACCACCAGATACGTATGAAAAAGGAAGACGTTCCCAAGACTGCCTTTAGAACTCATGAGGGCCACTATGATTTTTTTTTCATGCCCTTTGGCTTGTGTAATGCCCCCTCCACCTTCCAAAGCCTCATGAATCATGTCTTCTATCCTTTTCTCAACCATTTTGTCTNCCAAGACTTGGAAGCTCGCTTCAACACCTTGCAATCTGGTCTCATTGAGACCCAACAAGAAGTGAAACAACTCAGTGCCAATGTTGTTTCCATCAATAAAACCATGAAGTCCTCAATGGAGGAAATCAAACAAGACCTAACCACCCAGCTTGAATCTGTCTTTTCAGCACACTGCACCAAACTGCATATCCCTACATATAACCCTTCCTCTTCCTCATCTCTACATATTGAAGGTGACCATTCCTCTCATTCCCATAACTTTTAGAACTATCACTTTCAATGTGACATACGCCTTTCGCGGGTGGATGTGACCAAATTTGATGGCTCGGACCCCACTGGTTTGGTAACCCAAATGGAAGATTATTTCTCTTTATACAACATTACAAATGACTTGGCCAAACTCTGGTATGGTGTTCTCCATCTAGATCAAAAACGTTGGCAATGGTGGAAATGGAGAAAAACTTCTTGTCAAGAGTATATTTCTTGGACACACTTTATGGCAGAGATTTATGAACGCTTTGACACTGACACCAACCATTTGGGTAGTTTGACAAAGTTGAAACACTTAGGAATAGTGGAAGAATTTCTAGATTCCTTTGAGCACATGGCTTTTAGAACAAAGGGCATGTTTGATGCCTTTTTACGAGAGTGCTTTATCAGCGGCCTCAAGGATGCGATTTGGGCCCATGTCCTCATGGCTCAGCCTCAGAGTTGGGTGGAGGCTACTAAAAGAGTTAAAGAAGCACAACAAGTTGTATCTTCTCAAAACCAAAAACCCTCCTTTATTCCTTGCCCTAAACCAATAAATCCCACTACTCCCTCTGCTCCACTAAAGATCCAAAAATTGCCCAGGGCTGAAATGGATGAATGCCAACTCAAAGGCCTTTGTTATAACTGTGATGACAAATATTTCTCGAGCCACAAGTGTAAAGAACAAAATCCTTTTATGGCCATATCAAAGGACATTTCGGGAGAGGATGTAGAAACTCCCCTTGTGTCTGAGTCACCTGAATCCACTGACATAACCCCTCCCTCAGACCCTCTCGAAGTAGAACCAGTCATTTCCCTCAATTCTATCACTGGCTTCTCCACTCCCCAAACCCTCAAGCTAATTGGTTACATCAAGCATCAGAAGGTCATCATTCTAGTTGATAGTGGCAGCACCCATATTTTTATTCATCGCCGCATTGCCCAAGAAACTCATTGCTACATCCATGTCGTCAATAATTTCCAAATCATGATTGCCAATGGTGGTTCCATGAAATGTGGAGGGTGTTGTGAAAATGTGTGTCTCCAAATTAGTGACTACCACCTGAAATCCCATATGTTTGCTAATGACATGGGAGGTTTTGACATTGTGTTGGGTGCAGACTGGATAAGGACATTGGGTCCTATTCTCATGGATTTTAAAGACTTAACCATGCAATTCGACCAGGAGGGACACCAATATAAGTTCCAAGGAATCACCACCATATCACCTGAGATCATTAGTTCCCATCGCATGGAAAAACTGCCCAAAAATGGTCATTCTAGTGTTATCTCCCAACTCCATGCCATACAAGCAACATAGACACCTTCGGTCCCGCAAGACCTCCAAGCCATCCTTTCTAAACATCGATTGGTATTTTCCACTCCCAATGGACTCCCTCCCTCCCATGGTGTTCATGATCATTCCATTCCCCTTGTACCTAGAATCCTTCCTCCCAATATCCGTCCATATCGTCACCCCTTTTCCCAAAAAAATGAAATTGAGAAAATGGTCCAGGAACTCCTTAATGCAGGCATTATCCTCCCTATTACGAGCCCCTACTCTTCTCCTGTGGTCATGGTCTTGAAGAAAGAAGTTTCTTGGTGAATGTGTCCTGACTTACGTGCCCTCAACAAACTTACCATCAAAGACAAATTCTAGATTCCTGTCATTGATGACCTTCTAGATGAATTGAGTGGCACCCAATTCTTCACTAAACTTGATATTCGTTCGGGCTACCACCAGATACGTATGAAAAAGGCAGACGTTCCCAAGACTGCCTTTAGAACTCATGAGGGCCACTATGAGTTTTTTTTCATGCCCTTTGGCTTGTGTAATGCCCCCTCCACCTTCCAAAGCCTCATGAATCATGTCTTCTATCCTTTTCTCAGCCATTTTGTCTTAGTTTTCTTTGATTATATCCTCATCTATAGAAAAACCTGGATAGACCATCTTGCTCATGTGGATCGAGTTCTCCATCTACTCTCTCTGCACCAACTTTTCCTGAAACAGTATAAATGTGCTTTTGGCGCCTCATAAGTAGAATAGTTGGGGCATATGGTTGGAAAGGATGGAATCAAGGTGGATTCTAAAAAGATTGACGCTATGCAAGACTAGTCTCACCCAAAGACTCTTAAGAGCTTGTGTGGATTTCTGGGCTTAACAGGGTATTATTGTAGGTTTGTTAAGAATTATGGGAAGATTGCAACACCTCTCACTGCTCTCCTCAAAAAGAACTCTTTCACTTGGACTCCAGCCACTGCTCAAKCTTTTCAAACCTTGAAAATGGACATGTGCACCACTTTAATCCTCGCCCTTCCTGATTTCACAARGACCTTTTTGTTGTAATGTGATGCCTCAGGGAAAGGARTCGGTGTTGTCCTTATGCAAGAGGGTCGACCTTTGGCCTTTACCAACAAGAAACTATCTGAAATAAATCTAGGGAAATCCATCTATGAAAAGGAAATGTTAGTTATTTTGYATGYCGTTGATCTTTGGTGCCCTYATCTATTGGGGCAATATTTCCAAATTAAGACAGACCATCAAAGCCTCAGGGATTTTTTGGAACAACGCATTTCCTCCCCAGAGCAACAAAAATGGGTGACTAAGCTCTTTGGATATGATTATGAGATCATTTATAAGAAATACAAAGACAATGTGGTTGCAGATGCACTTTCCCAAAAATATGAATATGAAGGACCCCTTTTTTTCTCTTTCATTCATTGTACCAGATTGGCTCCAAGTCGTTCACTAGGAATGTATACAAGATCCAAAAAGTTCGCAGCTGATCCAATGATTGTAGTCTAATGCTCTAGCTTCCCCAGGGTACTCTTGGATCCATGATGACCTTCTATACAAAGGTTGTTTGTATTTAAGTAAACAATCAAATCTTAAATCCACGGTACTTTCTGAGCTTCATGCTACACCCACAGCAGGGCACTTTGAGTTCACCAAAACCTATGACAGGGTCAAACGGTCCTTTTTCTGGGATGGTATGAAACAGGACATTCATAATTTTGTCACTAAATGTGATGTGTCTCAATGCAACAAGGGAGAAACAGTTAAATCTCTGGGCACACTACAACTGCTCCCAATTCCACCTACTATTTGGAAGGATATCTCTATGGATTTTATTACCGGCTTACCCAAATCAGGAAATAAATCAGTCATCATGGTGGTTGTTGATCGCCTTTACAAGTATGCTCATTTATGCACCCTTCAACACCCCTTTACAGAATCCACGGACCAAGGTGGCTCAAATTTTCATGGATCATGTCTTCAAGCTTCATGGCATGCCGCACTCTATTGTTTTTTATCGCGACCCAACTTTCAAAAGAAACTTTTGGAAAGAAATGTTCAAGATACAAGGCACCAAATTGCATCTCAACACAACTTATCATCCCCAGACTGATGGCCAAATGGAAGTTGTCAACAAGTGTTTGGAAACATATTTGAGGTGTTTTTCCTCAGAAAAGAAAAATCAGTGGACTCAATGGATACCCCTAGCTGAATGGTAGTACAACACTTCATACCATACAACTACATGCATGACTCCTTTTGAAGTGGTATATGGATAGAAGCCACCTTCGGTTCTCTCATACTTACCAGGTACCTCGAAGGTCCAGGCAGTTGACTAAACACTTACAGCTTTAGAGGCTATTCTCCGTACCCTCAAAGAGAATTTGGTCATGGCACAAAATCGCATGAAGCAACAAGTAGATCAAGGTCGCTCTGAACATCAATTTGAAGAAGCGGATTAGGTGTTTCTTCGACTGCAACCTTACAAGAAAACTTCCCTCAAGGCCGAGCATTGTTAGAAGCTAGCACTCAAATTTTATGGTCGTTATACTGTTCTCAAGCGTGTGGGACAAGTAGCCTATCAATTGGATTTACCCAACCATTCTAAGGTACATCCCATTTTTCATGTTTCATGCTTAAAGAAGGTGAGTGGAGCTAAGTGCCAAATTCAAACCAACCTTCCCGAGTTAGCTGAAGAAGGATCCATTTGGCTACAGCCAGAAGCAGTTTTGGACCAGCATGAGTGTCACCTATGTCAGAGAACCNTACTCTTGGATCCATGATGACCTTCTATACAAAGGTTGTTTGTATTTAAGTAAACAATCAAATCTTAAATCCACGGTACTTTCTGAGCTTCATGCTACACCCACAGCAGGGCACTCTGAGTTCACCAAAACCTATGACAGGGTCAAACAGTCCTTTTTCTGGGATGGTATGAAACAGGACATTCATAATTTTGTCACTAAATGTGATGTGTGTCAACGCAACAAGGGAGAAACAGTTAAATCTGTGGGAACACTACAACTACTCCCAATTCCACCTACTATTTGGAAGGATATCTCTATGGATTTTATTACCGGCTTACCCAAATCAGGAAATAAATCAGTCATCATGGTGGTTGTTGATCGCCTTTCCAAGTATGCTCATTTATGCACCCTTCAACACCCCTTTACAGAATCCACGGACCAAGGTGGCTCAAATTTTCATGGATCATGTCTTCAAGCTTCATGGCATGCCACACTCTATTGTTTTTTATCGCGACCCAACTTTCAAAAGAAACTTTTGGAAAAAAATGTTCAAGATACAAGGCACCAAATTGCATCTCAACACAACTTATCATCCCCAGACTAATGGCCAAATGGAAGTTGTCAACAAGTGTTTGGAAACATATTTGAGGTGTTTTTCCTCGGAAAAGAAAAATCAGTGGACTTAATGGATACCCCTAGCTGAATGGTAGTACAACACTTCATACCATACAACTACACGCATGACTCCTTTTGAAGTGGTATATGGATAGAAGCCACCTTCGGTTCTCTCATACTTACCAGGTACCTCGAAGGTCCAGGCAGTTGACTAAACACTTACATCTTTAGAGGCTATTCTCCGTACCCTCAAAGAGAATTTGGTCATGGCACAAAATCGCATGAATCAACAAGTAGATCAAGGTCGCTCTGAACATCAATTTGAAGAAGCGGATTAGGTGTTTCTTCGACTGCAACCTTACAAGAAAACTTCCCTCAAGGCCGAGCATTGTCAGAAGCTAGCACTCAAATTTTATGGTCGTTATACTGTTCTCAAGCGTGTGGGACAAGTAGCCTATCAATTGGCTTTACCCAACCATTCTAAGGTACATCCCATTTTTCATGTTTCATGCTTAAAGAAGGTGATTGGAGCTAAGTGCCAAATTCAAACCAACCTTCCCGAGTTAGCTGAAGAAGGATCCATTTGGCTACAGCCAGAAGCAGTTTTGGANAATATATTCAGATGTAATAAAGGTCAATATTAATAAGGCCTTTCAATAAAATAGAATAAGGTGGATGTAAGAAGACCTAATAGAAGCTTCCGCTTCTAGAAGGATCTTCCTTTAAATGCTTCTTTTAATAGACATATTTAGTATAAATAGGAGTCAAGGGTATGAGAACCCTAGCTTGGATAATATTGTAATAGAGCGCTGCTCAACTGAAGGTTTCCCCCTCGAAGAGGCCTATGAACATTGCTTTCAGAATAAAAGTGTTATTTATGTTGTTGTTCTTATATCATTTTAGTGCTATTGTGGTGATTGTTCTGGTTATATTGTTGTTATTCTTCCATTACTAGAATTTTATTTATGTTCTGCATACTTTTTATATCTGGTATATTACATTTACTCACTCAAGGGTTACTGGTGTCTTTAGGTGGTGTATGCCTAGGGCCATCCATGAATAATGTGGTCGAATATAGCATCATTATAGAACTTTTGTGTGATGCCATTTCACATGGTATTTTCTCTTTGGAGGTCCGCCTGCATTCCCAGTTAGTAGTATGTCAGTTGAACGGTAGTTACTATGTGTGAAATCCTACGTTACTTCGATGATTCCTTCGGGTACGCCTTTTATAATGACAATTTGGTTTTATTACTTATCATCACATACCTAGGAGTTCTAATTATGTATCAAATGAATATGCTAATTTCATTTTAGATTGGCATTTGTCACATAACTAAAGAAAAAAAAACAGTCTCATTAATGTACACATTGTAATATAAGTAAAGCCGAAGAACCTTGTTTTATATATATTTCAAAAACGATGATGTTTATAGCACAAAATTGGGGCCAACACCCTCAATACACATATACATCTGATAATACAAGATCCATGACATCTACTCCTGCGGCATCGGATGTGTGTCATGATAACAAACTCCGACATTTGAAAGACACTAAAAGAGTCACACCCAAGCTCTAGGCATGCCAACCACCTACCATTGCATGGCCTCCAGCAGATCCTCTACATGAACCATTGGAATCCTATGTGCCAAATGAGACAGGTTGCCCTGCATATTTTGAAGGACTCTCTCTGCTTCTCCTCCTGCTGTCTCATCTCCTCAATGCCTTTGATGATGTCGTGGAATCTCGTCCAGCCATTGTAGAACTATGTTTGCATCACACACATGTATAGTTAGTACTTAAACATCATCCAAAAATATTTTTGTTTTACTATACAAAAAAATGAAATATTTAAAAGAATTGACATACCTATGTCCCCGTAGGTGGTCCATAGTGGCAATGGCATGTCAGGGTCCCCTTTGAATTCGATCCATGCATAGGGGTAGTCATCCATATCAATTGCCTATAGTATCCACCAATGAAAGAAATCGGTGTTGTAGGGTGTGGTCACCCTACCTCCCCCCTACCATCTCATCACCTCGGTACATTGTGCCATGGCTGAATCGTGAGTTCCTAGAGAAATGATCTCAACTCTAGGTCCCAAACCTGGAACCCGCTTGAAGAAAAAGCTACACAAGATGGATGAAAACCTAAAATTCCTCTTGTCACCTTGTTTGCATTCTGTCAACTAGATCTTGATATTATCCAATAGTGAGGTGCACCAATCATACATTGTGGATCTCAAACACTCTACGGAGTATAACATAAGTGGCCTCGATGCCTGATGCAATGAAGTTGATCCTGTGATCCAAGTCAAAATGAGGACAACAATCTTAAGACTTAGATTATTTATNAAAACCCTAACCCAATGACCTGGATTAGTCCAAAACCCTAATTCCTTAACCGAAAATAGAAAACCATTGGCAAAAACCATGTGCCGAAAAAACCACCTAAATACATGACATGTTTTTTGAGGCAGAAAAACAAAGTACTAGTGTCACGACACTACTACTCGTGCAAAGAATATAAAACATACCCAACATTCTCCCACTTGTTGTTTTCTTTGCATAGAGGGGGTTACAGGGTTACATAGTAAAATATCCAGGGCAACAATGCCCATGGATCCTCTACACCAAGAGAACTTCTCAGTGCTCACAAATTTTTTTAATGAGTCTGCAACATTCTTCAAAGTGTCCAACTTCACCATTGATACTTTCTTTTCTTCAATCATGTCTCTCACAAAGTGATATTGAACATCAATGTGCTTTGTCTTTGAATGATAAGCAGGGTTCTTCGCCAGAAAAACTGCACTCTAGCTGTCACACTCTATCCTTACAACTTGTTGTACTAACCCAATACCTGAACACAATTTTGTAACCATACTGCTTCCTTACTTTCATGAGTGGCTACCATGTATTTAGATTCTGTAGTTGAAAGTGCCACTACAGCCTGTCTTTTGCTCATTCAACTTATTGCTCCTCCAAACAGGTTAAACACATACTCGCTTATAGATCTCCTACGATCCAAATCTCTAGCCCAGTCTGCATCCACAAATCCATGTATATCAACCACTCTATATAATCCCCATCTTCCTTCATGGCACAATCCATAGCTATTAGTGCCACGCAAATACATGAAAACCCTTTTTATTGTTGTCCAATGCTCCTTCCCTGGTTTTGACATATACCTGCTCAAAACTCCCACTGCATGTGCAATGT
>JZKD02S2052805.1:0-21700 GCA_000966675.3 Picea glauca | reverse complement strand
ATCAGAGGTATCATAATCACTTATAAGGGCCCTCATGGGCTTAACAACTAGTCGGTTAGATCCCCCTGGAGAGGTAATCCTCCATAAAGGCTATGTGTTTTCCGAACCTTATCTGAGCTAGGGTACCTGCAGAATAACCTCTGCAAGTAACCTATGTGGCACCTAAGTCAAGAAACTAAACAACCACGATATAACTGATGCATAGGTGAACAATCGTAAGTCAAGTCCAGCATATGGGCAGGGTAGAAAAACCTGAAACCTTAAAAGCACCACTTCACACAGAGGTAAGGGCACTATCAACATCCCCATAAATATATCTGATGCTAAGAAGGTATCGAGGGGATATCCCTTTAACCAACCTCACGCGACCTTGCGTTTAACTCCAGTGTAAGAGGAGCCTCCTGATATTATTGATTATACAATGGATTTCTCCACTCCTTTATTCAAACACATATGCTGATTTAATAGCCTTGGAGAATTTTACTCACAAAATCCTATTCCAAGGCACTAAATCCTAGGCTAGTTTGTGCACCCTAGAAAATAAAATCGTTACTAATAAATTTTTAATTATAGCGTTAATTTTAATGGCCTTGCTTACTCAAAAGGTGCGGACGTGAAACTAGTGATGTTATAACTCAACAAGTAAAATAAATGAATATGAATACAATGCAAAGTCCTAACTTCAATTTCTAATAAATTATATGGTTCTTAAAAATGCAATTTTCAATTCAATTATGTAATTCTAAATAAAAAAGAAATTTTTCTTTACGTGCACTAAGATAAATGGAAAAGACTCAAAAGATCAAAATTCCAATCAATGTAAAATGCCTAATATTTTTGTATCTTCAATATAAGAAAAATGAAAATGCAAGCACTTGACAACAACTTGATATAAAGACTCTAATGTATATAGGTAGAAACGACCTAAGTAGGATATCAAGGAGAAAAAACACCCAACCCAATGTACAAGGACAATCAAAATGAAAAGATGATGAGAAAGGCACTGCCCAAAAATTCAACCAAAGATAGGTTTCATGTCATTCCAAAGACACTTAACAATCACTACAGAGACCCAAGAAGACTTAGCAATCACCAAAACCTACCCAACAACCACCAAACCCAACAGACAAGAAATAAAGGATGATGCACATGTTTTTTCAAGGGGAAAGAGCGTATGTACACAACTTGCAGAAGGACATCACACATATGTATGCGACTGTTAAGAAAAAACCTGTGTATATGTGTTAAAACATGGCCAGGCTAAGGAGAAGGCTAAAATACTCAGAATCAGTGTGAACAGAGGCTGTCAAGCAATCATACGAGAAGAAACTCAATATGAATGAGAGAAATCTAAGGAGAAAAACACTCCAAACCCCAAAAAAGAAGAATCAATCCCTAGTATGGTCGCCAATTCTGTTACAAGGAAAATATCTTTATGGCTAGGGGTAAACCACAACAGACGGAAATGACTGCAGAAATCAACTCTATTCTCAAGTATGCTATATAAAAAAATATGCTAGCAAGACAAGATAAAAGACCTACCTCGTCCAGACATTTGATGAAGTCCACCATTGAGCACTTGAACCAAAGCAATATACCTGCAACTAGTCCTCAACAACCAAGCAACGCAAGCATATGGTGATAATATATGATGTTATCACATTCAATAGAATAATCCATAAATATTCATAACAAATATGCTCATGGAATAATAATTCAAATATTTGAAAGATATCAATTGGACAAGAAAAGAGTATTTCTATTAAGATATAATCAACATAAGTGAATAAGTTACATACTTCCATGTCGGCACGGTTCGGAACCAAGAAACTAAGATCCTTCCATATGGGCCTCCACCACTTAAATCCTCCACCAAAGGCAATCTCATATAAGAGAAACAATTAAGTTCTTAAGAAATAAGGGAAGATCTTGGGGGATGAACAATGTGTTCAGACTTAAAGGACAAAGGGATGTAGACTCAATGTGAAGTGAATAATTCCTCCAGAGTAACTTTGCTCTCAAAGTTCAATCCTTTCTCCTCTTTTACATAGCTCGGATTTGACCCATTTATATCCTTCAAGTGGAACTGAATGGTCGAATCAGAATGTTTCTAGTATATGGAAGGCCAAGGATCATTGATCTTGTGATGTGACATGGAAGCTCAACACCATTTTTTAATTTTGGCCACATTTCTCGATGTACGCGGGCTATAGTGGTGCAACCTGCATATACACATGCTATATAGTAGTCAAGGTGTGTATATGTGGAAAAATTGTATTTTTCGCTATGGGATTTGTAAAAAGGGACTTCAAGTCAGCGTAGGAAAATGGAAAAAGGCCTTATGTGCAAGATTGCATGGGGTGAGACAAATCTTGCTATAACAAACTTGAAAAAGGAATTTCACTCAAAGATGAGATGAAAATCGAGAGAGTTGGTTTTGTATAAACAATGAAAGAAAATCTAAAGGAACACCCAACAAATTTTTAAAAACAAAAGAAACTCTCTTACAAATATTCCATCAACACTTAAACGCTCGAGGGAATGAGGCTAGATAGTTTAGACTGTACCCACAAAAACAAAAAGATTTTTTAATAAAATCAACAAAATGGAACACAAGTAAAAATTTCAAAATGTCTTTGAAAAATTTGGAAGCAATAATTGTTAGGACGGATCTAAGAGAGATATGGAGGACTGTAGAAAGAACATACACATATCTAGGATTTTTCTGAAGGATGCCCCTTCAAAAATTGCTATTGTATCCTAGTCACACCCTGTTAATTATTAGAGGGTGAACCAAAATTCTTGGTCTCTCCCGATAGAGGTCTATAGGGAGACCATAAAGGTCTGGTCCCTCATGTAGTGTAATTTTCAGGGTGGTCACTTCCGAAAATGGGGAAGATTGCAACCAAAAGGTCTTGTTCTCTCCCTGTAATGCATACACTCGCGAACAAAAGTTTTTGGTCTCTCTATGGACACAAATAACCTGTGACCACAACAATAGTATGTGAAGAACAACATATCTAAAGTATATATATCAAATCTCATATCTTCACACATAGAGACACAAAAACCTTTCACAAGATTACACTAATCATGCATAAATCAATGATAGATATAATAATATATCATAACACATGAAAAAATTAATTCTCCATGAGGAAACATAACAATTACATATACATCCAAGTAGATTAAAATCTAATGTACACCATCTATTAATGGAACAAATATATTACAACTTACAATCAAGTAAGTTGATGTTGAAGTCCTTTCCCAAGTCCCTTGCCCAAGATTAGTAATCAATCCGCCAAAATAAGTTTGTTTTTCTTTTCCTTCCCCATTTTCCCATGAGAGACTCCTCATTATATAGGATATTAGGGATAATATCAAATGGTTGAATTGGATAGGATTCCTTCCCAAGATGAAAATATTCTCGAGGTCGAACCTCGAGAAATCAAGATTTAATCTAATCTCCTGAAACCACTCCTAAAAAGGGAGTAACAGCCTAGTTGTGCACTAAATAACTAGAAAGGAGTGACCGATCACTCCTTGAAGGAATACAGGGACAAACCATCTCTTTTGGTCACTGGTTTTAAAGGGACAAGAAGTAACCAGAAAAAAAATGGTGTTAAAATCAAGGGAAACATGGTATGGTTCATGGGCTCAGACTGCTAACTTTGAATGATGTCCATTAGGTATATAGGTAGCATATAAATGTATAACAATCATGGAGTCCATTGATAAGCCCAGAGAATATGATAATCATCGAGAATATAACCTCCCTGATTTGGAATTGACAAGAGTCATCATGATTAAATTCAACCTGGGACTGGGGGTATTTGTTGGAGCATTCAGTGAAACCCCTAGTCTTAACCCTTTTCCTCCTTAAATTTCATCTTTAGAACTTGCCAAAAAACTCTATTCTACCCCTTCCATCGAAGATTCATGTTTCGTACCTCCTTCATGTCTTGATGGATCCCATCAAGGAGCTTCCATAGCTCATGAAACCACTCATGTTGAGTATCTCTGACTGCATAGATGCATTCCTGCATGGCATAGCCCTGACATGATGAGCCATATGATGCCAATAATGGCTCATGAGTTCATTGATTATGAAAAATATCCTTCTCCTGAGCCCAGAAATGGGATCTACTTTGCGTAAATTATAAATATGTGTAGTTCCTTGTACATTGGTGTGTGGTGTGAGTGCCTTTTGTTTTGTGTACATCATATCTAGAAAATCCAAAAATATTTTCTTTTTGGGATTTCACTATGTTTTTCGACCTTGCAATCTAGTTTACATGTGTTGATAGGATTCTAGGGACATTTTTCTTACAATGATGGGGACATCCATTGAACTTGAGGTATGTGTTCCAAAACTATCATTTATGGATAGGTTATTCCCTGCATTTCCCTTGCATTATTAACCATCCATACTCCCAACACAATGCCTTAGGTTCAAACCAGACTGATTGCAACATTAGGAACTCTTTTTTCACATCGTAATTAGGATGGTGGTGCCTAACCTGCATGGGAAACCTAGTTAGCACCCATATTTCCATTTGGTTCCCACACTGCAATTTTATCATAGGCCCGAGAACCCTCCATAGTGCTTACCCCTGAAATTGAGTCACATTCACTCTCTTTCCTTAAATGTTTTGAGCCTTCCTAGAGGGAGTTCCCACCATTTTTGTTGTTTAAATGATTGCACTTTATTAGTATTGTTTTCTCGCTTCTTATTGTTGTTGTATCACCATTTTCCTCCATTTCTTATTGCACCACAATCATGCTTGACTACTATCCATCTATTTTCTCCCATTTTATAACACCCCTGGACAAGAACTGTTGTTACGAGTGGTCATCATTTGTCCTATTTATTTTTGCAGTCCATTGATTAAGTCATGTTCCATGCACCTAGAACTTCATTGCAAACCATGCATTTTCTCCAACCAAGATTACTATTACCCCTTTGTCGGAATTGGTAACTAACCATAAAAAAGGTACACCCTCACATCTCCTTTAATATTTTTTAGACTATATAAACATGAAAAGATTGTCGAGTGAGATTGTTTCCTTTCACACTTGTTAAATGGATTCAAAAGGATGTATATTCAGTGTAATTTTATCCCTTTTTTAGACTAAATGGACTAATTATGAAAAATGAATACTCTAGTCAACCTTGGATAGAAAAGTTCTCACTTGTATTTTTTTATATTGTTCTGGGCTCGGGGGACTAAATTTACAAAATAGAATACCATTGGATTCTTATTTAAGTTATTTTTAGACTCTCTAAACGTGAAAAGGCAACTGAGTTTACCTTCTCTAGACTTCTAAATTATACATTGAAGGACCCATATGGGATCGAACCCATCCTTCGTCAGGTTCATTAAACATGTGATGAGGTACTCTTCGAAGATGAGCTATATCGAGCATATGTTATCCTCCTCAAGCTTGTTAAAAAAAAAGGGTGCTTTTAGCTCATGGTGGGGGGAAATTTGAGAGGCTTTCAATCTAGTCATCTTCACAAATGGCAGCCATCTGTCCAATTTCCCTTGAACAACGCACATGTTTTATGTCTATGTACCATAATTGGGCTATCCATTGCCTCTGAATCACTACCATCTCCCTGTGTTTTTAGACTCAATCGACTGCTCACTCTTATAGTCTCCCATGGAGAATTTTTTTGTCATTATCGAGTCAATGTTGCCAAGTCAAGTTATTTTTCGTGTCGCTTTGTTCAAGGGAAGTTCTCCTATGTTGGCCATTTTCAATCCTTCAATGCATTTATCTCAACCATCCATGAGTTAGTTATGCTATACATTTTACACCATCTACCTTTGTTTTTGTCGTGTCGATTGATGGGGGATACATCAATTCCCTCCTTCGATGGATTTCATCTTATCGACACCAAATCATTATCCAGGATCAAAATCTAGAAACTAGTTAGTACCTTGGGTCTTGCAAACATCGGTGGAAACTTCCATTGCATTTCTAGAAGTGGGTTTACATCATTGGAACCTATTGAATGAGTCACTAGTGTTCGACTACAACTCATCTCTTCACACTTGTTATATTGTACTAGGTATCTTGGGGTCCATCATCATCATCGGTGGATTCCCTCACCTCTGTTAATGGTATCCAGTAATGACTAGTAATCAAACAATTTCTACCATGATCGACATCAACTCATCTATTTGCATGTTATAGATTCATACCATTTTGGTTTTGAGACGAAGACCTTGGGTTGGGACCACATGATTGCTTTACAACATTCCCTCCCAAGTTGCAATGGTGTAATTCATGAGTTTGTCAGAGATCGCTCGAACATCGAGTCATCTCACTAATTTTTATGTTTTGACATAGATCCATATTTGTACTTGGTCATGGCTATGTTCTCACTTTCGACATGGATCCACAGTGTATTAATTTGTGGCCATGATCTAGTCAATTGCATTATGCATCGATCCACAATGTACTATTTTTGGTGGCTATGCTTAGTTTCTATTATTGAGTATGGGTATGCCAACCTCGGGGATGTTCTTCTCTGTGTGGGAATGATTCTAGCTTCTTCCCATCTTCATTTTCCTAAATCTCCATAACTTTTGTTCGTAAAGTATTTCAATGATTAGACACCTCTTCTGACCTCATACTTTTGGGGGCATCTATTATACAATTATTTTCCACTTGATTACCTAATGGATATTCTCTAGAGGTTAGCAAGATGAAACATTAAGTTATGTCACTTTTCCCTTGAGTATACATGATCCTTTTTCCTAGTCTCCAGTTGTACTTTTACAGATCGTGGCCCAAATTGATGTTCATGTCTTTCTCTCTTGCAAATCACGATCGATCGTATCCTGCAGGAATGCAGAGCATGACCGGGTCTGTTACTCTCAAATTAGGAACGGTTACAATGAGATGGAATCAATCACATATTTATGGTAATTCGACCTCGAGAATCTTTTTATTTTGAGTGTATAAGAGTTATCCACTATCTGATCTCTTTCATCCTATATATTGAGGGTCTCTCATGGGAAAAAGGGAAGGAAAAGAAAGAGTAAACTTATAATGTCAGGTTGATTATGGAGCTTGGGCAAGGAAATTGGGAGAAGCTTCATCAAGCTATTTGTTTGTATGTTGTAATATTTTTTCTTTATGAATTAAGAATATGCACATGATTTTCCTCTCTAATTGATTGTATATGGAGATTACAATATTTATAAAGAGTTAATATTTTAATGTCTTTATGTCATATTATTAGATCTATCAATGATTGATACATGTTACATTTGATCTTGTGAGAGGTGTTTTTTGGTGTTCTTATGCATGAAAATCTATGTTTGTGAAAGTGGAGGATATATTCAAAGGAGTGAACTACCAAGGAGCATGCAGGGACAACCATCAAAGTATCATGTATGCTTCTCATCCTCGTATCCTATATATATTTCACATGTATGATTCATATCTAGGGAAATCTACAGTTTGCATCTCTATTTTTTCTTAGGTCTAGGAAGAGCCTAAGGGAGGTAACTCCTTTGAAGATATCCTCCACTGTCATGAAGGTATATCTGCATGCATAAGAACATCAACAAACACCTCTCACAAGATCAAATGTGGCATGTATCCATCACTGATAGATATAATAATATGACATAAATACATGAAAATATTAACTCTCTGTAAAGTTTATAATCACCATATACAATAAATTAGAGGGGAAATTCATGTGCATCTTCTATTAATAAAGCATATATATTACAGTTTACAAACAAATAGCTTGATGAAGCTTCTCCCAATTTCGTTACCGAAGCTCCATAATCAATATGGCATTATAATTTTACTCTTTCTCTTCCTTCCCTTTTTCCCATGAGAGACCCTCAATATATAGGATGAAAGAGATGAGATGGTGGATAACTCTTAGACACTCAAAATAACAAGCTTCTCAAAGATGAATTACGAGAAATCTGGGCTTGATTCCATATCATTGTAACCATTCCAAATTCAAGAGTAAGAGACCATATCAAGATTTGCAAGAGATCAAGATGCGACCATCAGTTTGGGTCACTATCTATAAAATTATAGCTCATGACCAGGAAAAAGTATGGTGTATATTCAAGGGAAAAGTGACATAACTTAGTGTTTTAGCCTGCTAACCTCTAGAGAATATCCATCAAGTAATCAGGTGGCAAATAATCGTCGCATCCTACAAGAATGCAGGGCACGAATGAGTCTATTACTCTCAAATTACGAATGGTTACAATGAGATGGGATCAATCCAAGATTTCTCATAATTTGACCCCGAGAAGATTTTTATTGTGAGTGTCTAAGAGTTATCCACAATCTCATCTCTTTCATCCTATATATTGAGGGTCTTTGTTGTAGTCCAGACAATTGAGGAAGACATCCAAGAGAGACTACAATGTGAAATATATTAAGAAGATGCACGAATAACAAAATAAGAAGAGAGAATTTAGGGAAGGAATTCCATTCCAAGTTTGTACTCCATATTTAGGGTTATTTATACAATAGATGAATGGTTGGAGCGGTTGCACCTGCTCCAACTAATCCTTTCTTTAGTTACATTTACCACTAGTTACATACATTTACTTATCTTTATCCACTTATTACATATTATCATGTAGTATAATGTCTAATAACATATATGTGATGACTATTAGGGCCTAAGAGGCCCCCTCAACATCTCCCCCTCACTTAATTCCTTACTTGTGCCGAGCAAGCGTGCACCAATGTTCTGGGTCTCTGCTGCTACAAAAGTATCCTCATTGTGTACCACCCATGCATACCGGTCTGCATAGGTAACTCAGCCGCAACAACTGCCAGCTAAATAGGGTGATAGATGTATACAAGATTTACTATGATTAGTCTCTACTGTATCTGAGTGACTACATATTACAAGTATCATTTCCTCGATCTCCATGTTCTCCATTCCTCATTAAGAGTTGTTATTGCCAATTCGATCGCTCATTTTAGACCTATACTACTTACGCACTCTTTTGGGTTGTCGCTCTTGGAGTATTTGTTATAGAGGATAGATAAGGGTCTATGCCATCGATCACTTATACCATTCTTTTTTTCCCATGACCCAAAAACTATTATACAAGTCTTATACTCAGGGGATCAATCAATTTGATGTTCTCATCATCATGTTTTCTTTTTATCTCTCCATGTGTGTGTGTCTATGAAAATATGTCTCTCTTGGATGCCCTTTAACCACTGTCGACATGTTCATCATCGATGCTCTGTATTTTATTTCTTCTCTATTGCTCATCAAACTTTAATGTGCATCTTTATGCTTTTCTAGTATGTGGAGTCTGCATTTGGTATTACATGAAGGAGTACTTGACTACAACTTGATTCAACAACTCAATAAACACTTATTGCTACCAAACTTTTACAACTCAATACTAGAAATCGACTTACATTATAATGATGGAGGGGATATCCTTCCTCGACTTACATTACAATGATGGAGTGGATCTCCTTCCTTTGAAATACACACGTTTAACCCCTCCTTTTTATTTTAACTTTTTTGAAATTGCAACTGACAACATAACGATTTTCCCTTTCGACTAACAATACTCAACTTTTAAGTCGACTACACTCGAATATTAATTTGACTCGACATGACTCAGGTTGACTAGATAAACTTGACTCATTTGAGTGAACTATGTCCTCCATGTAATTATTTTTATACACAAGATTCCATGGGTATAAGTAATATCTTTAACATCTAGCTTGCATAGTGGTCGAAACTCTCTATGGTGACTAGGCTCGTCATTTTAGGTCGGTCATCATCATTCAAGTCGAGTTGACCCCATTTGATCAAGACTTTGGGTTGATCGATTCTCTTTGCACTCATGGTATTGAGTTGAAATCTATATATATTCTTTGCACTTATGGTACGAGATAAACTTTCTATATATATTCATTATCTTTATTCAATTATAATAACACTGTCAATTCACAGAAATCTCAACTATAGCCATATTAACCTCCTCGCTCATTAACTGTAATCTTATAACCGCCAAAGAAAATCTATCTGTGGTGACCCTAGGCTTGTCATCAACTTCAAGTGTAGGCTGGGGTTATTATTTGACCAACAAGAACCTGAACAGTAGACTCTGACCCCTCATTCTAGTGTTGTTACTAGATCGTNATCAGAGGTATCATAATCACTTATAAGGGCCCTCATGGGCTTAACAACTAGTCGGTTAGATCCCCCTGGAGAGGTAATCCTCCATAAAGGCTATGTGTTTTCCGAACCTTATCTGAGCTAGGGTACCTGCAGAATAACCTCTGCAAGTAACCTATGTGGCACCTAAGTCAAGAAACTAAACAACCACGATATAACTGATGCATAGGTGAACAATCGTAAGTCAAGTCCAGCATATGGGCAGGGTAGAAAAACCTGAAACCTTAAAAGCACCACTTCACACAGAGGTAAGGGCACTATCAACATCCCCATAAATATATCTGATGCTAAGAAGGTATCGAGGGGATATCCCTTTAACCAACCTCACGCGACCTTGCGTTTAACTCCAGTGTAAGAGGAGCCTCCTGATATTATTGATTATACAATGGATTTCTCCACTCCTTTATTCAAACACATATGCTGATTTAATAGCCTTGGAGAATTTTACTCACAAAATCCTATTCCAAGGCACTAAATCCTAGGCTAGTTTGTGCACCCTAGAAAATAAAATCGTTACTAATAAATTTTTAATTATAGCGTTAATTTTAATGGCCTTGCTTACTCAAAAGGTGCGGACGTGAAACTAGTGATGTTATAACTCAACAAGTAAAATAAATGAATATGAATACAATGCAAAGTCCTAACTTCAATTTCTAATAAATTATATGGTTCTTAAAAATGCAATTTTCAATTCAATTATGTAATTCTAAATAAAAAAGAAATTTTTCTTTACGTGCACTAAGATAAATGGAAAAGACTCAAAAGATCAAAATTCCAATCAATGTAAAATGCCTAATATTTTTGTATCTTCAATATAAGAAAAATGAAAATGCAAGCACTTGACAACAACTTGATATAAAGACTCTAATGTATATAGGTAGAAACGACCTAAGTAGGATATCAAGGAGAAAAAACACCCAACCCAATGTACAAGGACAATCAAAATGAAAAGATGATGAGAAAGGCACTGCCCAAAAATTCAACCAAAGATAGGTTTCATGTCATTCCAAAGACACTTAACAATCACTACAGAGACCCAAGAAGACTTAGCAATCACCAAAACCTACCCAACAACCACCAAACCCAACAGACAAGAAATAAAGGATGATGCACATGTTTTTTCAAGGGGAAAGAGCGTATGTACACAACTTGCAGAAGGACATCACACATATGTATGCGACTGTTAAGAAAAAACCTGTGTATATGTGTTAAAACATGGCCAGGCTAAGGAGAAGGCTAAAATACTCAGAATCAGTGTGAACAGAGGCTGTCAAGCAATCATACGAGAAGAAACTCAATATGAATGAGAGAAATCTAAGGAGAAAAACACTCCAAACCCCAAAAAAGAAGAATCAATCCCTAGTATGGTCGCCAATTCTGTTACAAGGAAAATATCTTTATGGCTAGGGGTAAACCACAACAGACGGAAATGACTGCAGAAATCAACTCTATTCTCAAGTATGCTATATAAAAAAATATGCTAGCAAGACAAGATAAAAGACCTACCTCGTCCAGACATTTGATGAAGTCCACCATTGAGCACTTGAACCAAAGCAATATACCTGCAACTAGTCCTCAACAACCAAGCAACGCAAGCATATGGTGATAATATATGATGTTATCACATTCAATAGAATAATCCATAAATATTCATAACAAATATGCTCATGGAATAATAATTCAAATATTTGAAAGATATCAATTGGACAAGAAAAGAGTATTTCTATTAAGATATAATCAACATAAGTGAATAAGTTACATACTTCCATGTCGGCACGGTTCGGAACCAAGAAACTAAGATCCTTCCATATGGGCCTCCACCACTTAAATCCTCCACCAAAGGCAATCTCATATAAGAGAAACAATTAAGTTCTTAAGAAATAAGGGAAGATCTTGGGGGATGAACAATGTGTTCAGACTTAAAGGACAAAGGGATGTAGACTCAATGTGAAGTGAATAATTCCTCCAGAGTAACTTTGCTCTCAAAGTTCAATCCTTTCTCCTCTTTTACATAGCTCGGATTTGACCCATTTATATCCTTCAAGTGGAACTGAATGGTCGAATCAGAATGTTTCTAGTATATGGAAGGCCAAGGATCATTGATCTTGTGATGTGACATGGAAGCTCAACACCATTTTTTAATTTTGGCCACATTTCTCGATGTACGCGGGCTATAGTGGTGCAACCTGCATATACACATGCTATATAGTAGTCAAGGTGTGTATATGTGGAAAAATTGTATTTTTCGCTATGGGATTTGTAAAAAGGGACTTCAAGTCAGCGTAGGAAAATGGAAAAAGGCCTTATGTGCAAGATTGCATGGGGTGAGACAAATCTTGCTATAACAAACTTGAAAAAGGAATTTCACTCAAAGATGAGATGAAAATCGAGAGAGTTGGTTTTGTATAAACAATGAAAGAAAATCTAAAGGAACACCCAACAAATTTTTAAAAACAAAAGAAACTCTCTTACAAATATTCCATCAACACTTAAACGCTCGAGGGAATGAGGCTAGATAGTTTAGACTGTACCCACAAAAACAAAAAGATTTTTTAATAAAATCAACAAAATGGAACACAAGTAAAAATTTCAAAATGTCTTTGAAAAATTTGGAAGCAATAATTGTTAGGACGGATCTAAGAGAGATATGGAGGACTGTAGAAAGAACATACACATATCTAGGATTTTTCTGAAGGATGCCCCTTCAAAAATTGCTATTGTATCCTAGTCACACCCTGTTAATTATTAGAGGGTGAACCAAAATTCTTGGTCTCTCCCGATAGAGGTCTATAGGGAGACCATAAAGGTCTGGTCCCTCATGTAGTGTAATTTTCAGGGTGGTCACTTCCGAAAATGGGGAAGATTGCAACCAAAAGGTCTTGTTCTCTCCCTGTAATGCATACACTCGCGAACAAAAGTTTTTGGTCTCTCTATGGACACAAATAACCTGTGACCACAACAATAGTATGTGAAGAACAACATATCTAAAGTATATATATCAAATCTCATATCTTCACACATAGAGACACAAAAACCTTTCACAAGATTACACTAATCATGCATAAATCAATGATAGATATAATAATATATCATAACACATGAAAAAATTAATTCTCCATGAGGAAACATAACAATTACATATACATCCAAGTAGATTAAAATCTAATGTACACCATCTATTAATGGAACAAATATATTACAACTTACAATCAAGTAAGTTGATGTTGAAGTCCTTTCCCAAGTCCCTTGCCCAAGATTAGTAATCAATCCGCCAAAATAAGTTTGTTTTTCTTTTCCTTCCCCATTTTCCCATGAGAGACTCCTCATTATATAGGATATTAGGGATAATATCAAATGGTTGAATTGGATAGGATTCCTTCCCAAGATGAAAATATTCTCGAGGTCGAACCTCGAGAAATCAAGATTTAATCTAATCTCCTGAAACCACTCCTAAAAAGGGAGTAACAGCCTAGTTGTGCACTAAATAACTAGAAAGGAGTGACCGATCACTCCTTGAAGGAATACAGGGACAAACCATCTCTTTTGGTCACTGGTTTTAAAGGGACAAGAAGTAACCAGAAAAAAAATGGTGTTAAAATCAAGGGAAACATGGTATGGTTCATGGGCTCAGACTGCTAACTTTGAATGATGTCCATTAGGTATATAGGTAGCATATAAATGTATAACAATCATGGAGTCCATTGATAAGCCCAGAGAATATGATAATCATCGAGAATATAACCTCCCTGATTTGGAATTGACAAGAGTCATCATGATTAAATTCAACCTGGGACTGGGGGTATTTGTTGGAGCATTCAGTGAAACCCCTAGTCTTAACCCTTTTCCTCCTTAAATTTCATCTTTAGAACTTGCCAAAAAACTCTATTCTACCCCTTCCATCGAAGATTCATGTTTCGTACCTCCTTCATGTCTTGATGGATCCCATCAAGGAGCTTCCATAGCTCATGAAACCACTCATGTTGAGTATCTCTGACTGCATAGATGCATTCCTGCATGGCATAGCCCTGACATGATGAGCCATATGATGCCAATAATGGCTCATGAGTTCATTGATTATGAAAAATATCCTTCTCCTGAGCCCAGAAATGGGATCTACTTTGCGTAAATTATAAATATGTGTAGTTCCTTGTACATTGGTGTGTGGTGTGAGTGCCTTTTGTTTTGTGTACATCATATCTAGAAAATCCAAAAATATTTTCTTTTTGGGATTTCACTATGTTTTTCGACCTTGCAATCTAGTTTACATGTGTTGATAGGATTCTAGGGACATTTTTCTTACAATGATGGGGACATCCATTGAACTTGAGGTATGTGTTCCAAAACTATCATTTATGGATAGGTTATTCCCTGCATTTCCCTTGCATTATTAACCATCCATACTCCCAACACAATGCCTTAGGTTCAAACCAGACTGATTGCAACATTAGGAACTCTTTTTTCACATCGTAATTAGGATGGTGGTGCCTAACCTGCATGGGAAACCTAGTTAGCACCCATATTTCCATTTGGTTCCCACACTGCAATTTTATCATAGGCCCGAGAACCCTCCATAGTGCTTACCCCTGAAATTGAGTCACATTCACTCTCTTTCCTTAAATGTTTTGAGCCTTCCTAGAGGGAGTTCCCACCATTTTTGTTGTTTAAATGATTGCACTTTATTAGTATTGTTTTCTCGCTTCTTATTGTTGTTGTATCACCATTTTCCTCCATTTCTTATTGCACCACAATCATGCTTGACTACTATCCATCTATTTTCTCCCATTTTATAACACCCCTGGACAAGAACTGTTGTTACGAGTGGTCATCATTTGTCCTATTTATTTTTGCAGTCCATTGATTAAGTCATGTTCCATGCACCTAGAACTTCATTGCAAACCATGCATTTTCTCCAACCAAGATTACTATTACCCCTTTGTCGGAATTGGTAACTAACCATAAAAAAGGTACACCCTCACATCTCCTTTAATATTTTTTAGACTATATAAACATGAAAAGATTGTCGAGTGAGATTGTTTCCTTTCACACTTGTTAAATGGATTCAAAAGGATGTATATTCAGTGTAATTTTATCCCTTTTTTAGACTAAATGGACTAATTATGAAAAATGAATACTCTAGTCAACCTTGGATAGAAAAGTTCTCACTTGTATTTTTTTATATTGTTCTGGGCTCGGGGGACTAAATTTACAAAATAGAATACCATTGGATTCTTATTTAAGTTATTTTTAGACTCTCTAAACGTGAAAAGGCAACTGAGTTTACCTTCTCTAGACTTCTAAATTATACATTGAAGGACCCATATGGGATCGAACCCATCCTTCGTCAGGTTCATTAAACATGTGATGAGGTACTCTTCGAAGATGAGCTATATCGAGCATATGTTATCCTCCTCAAGCTTGTTAAAAAAAAAGGGTGCTTTTAGCTCATGGTGGGGGGAAATTTGAGAGGCTTTCAATCTAGTCATCTTCACAAATGGCAGCCATCTGTCCAATTTCCCTTGAACAACGCACATGTTTTATGTCTATGTACCATAATTGGGCTATCCATTGCCTCTGAATCACTACCATCTCCCTGTGTTTTTAGACTCAATCGACTGCTCACTCTTATAGTCTCCCATGGAGAATTTTTTTGTCATTATCGAGTCAATGTTGCCAAGTCAAGTTATTTTTCGTGTCGCTTTGTTCAAGGGAAGTTCTCCTATGTTGGCCATTTTCAATCCTTCAATGCATTTATCTCAACCATCCATGAGTTAGTTATGCTATACATTTTACACCATCTACCTTTGTTTTTGTCGTGTCGATTGATGGGGGATACATCAATTCCCTCCTTCGATGGATTTCATCTTATCGACACCAAATCATTATCCAGGATCAAAATCTAGAAACTAGTTAGTACCTTGGGTCTTGCAAACATCGGTGGAAACTTCCATTGCATTTCTAGAAGTGGGTTTACATCATTGGAACCTATTGAATGAGTCACTAGTGTTCGACTACAACTCATCTCTTCACACTTGTTATATTGTACTAGGTATCTTGGGGTCCATCATCATCATCGGTGGATTCCCTCACCTCTGTTAATGGTATCCAGTAATGACTAGTAATCAAACAATTTCTACCATGATCGACATCAACTCATCTATTTGCATGTTATAGATTCATACCATTTTGGTTTTGAGACGAAGACCTTGGGTTGGGACCACATGATTGCTTTACAACATTCCCTCCCAAGTTGCAATGGTGTAATTCATGAGTTTGTCAGAGATCGCTCGAACATCGAGTCATCTCACTAATTTTTATGTTTTGACATAGATCCATATTTGTACTTGGTCATGGCTATGTTCTCACTTTCGACATGGATCCACAGTGTATTAATTTGTGGCCATGATCTAGTCAATTGCATTATGCATCGATCCACAATGTACTATTTTTGGTGGCTATGCTTAGTTTCTATTATTGAGTATGGGTATGCCAACCTCGGGGATGTTCTTCTCTGTGTGGGAATGATTCTAGCTTCTTCCCATCTTCATTTTCCTAAATCTCCATAACTTTTGTTCGTAAAGTATTTCAATGATTAGACACCTCTTCTGACCTCATACTTTTGGGGGCATCTATTATACAATTATTTTCCACTTGATTACCTAATGGATATTCTCTAGAGGTTAGCAAGATGAAACATTAAGTTATGTCACTTTTCCCTTGAGTATACATGATCCTTTTTCCTAGTCTCCAGTTGTACTTTTACAGATCGTGGCCCAAATTGATGTTCATGTCTTTCTCTCTTGCAAATCACGATCGATCGTATCCTGCAGGAATGCAGAGCATGACCGGGTCTGTTACTCTCAAATTAGGAACGGTTACAATGAGATGGAATCAATCACATATTTATGGTAATTCGACCTCGAGAATCTTTTTATTTTGAGTGTATAAGAGTTATCCACTATCTGATCTCTTTCATCCTATATATTGAGGGTCTCTCATGGGAAAAAGGGAAGGAAAAGAAAGAGTAAACTTATAATGTCAGGTTGATTATGGAGCTTGGGCAAGGAAATTGGGAGAAGCTTCATCAAGCTATTTGTTTGTATGTTGTAATATTTTTTCTTTATGAATTAAGAATATGCACATGATTTTCCTCTCTAATTGATTGTATATGGAGATTACAATATTTATAAAGAGTTAATATTTTAATGTCTTTATGTCATATTATTAGATCTATCAATGATTGATACATGTTACATTTGATCTTGTGAGAGGTGTTTTTTGGTGTTCTTATGCATGAAAATCTATGTTTGTGAAAGTGGAGGATATATTCAAAGGAGTGAACTACCAAGGAGCATGCAGGGACAACCATCAAAGTATCATGTATGCTTCTCATCCTCGTATCCTATATATATTTCACATGTATGATTCATATCTAGGGAAATCTACAGTTTGCATCTCTATTTTTTCTTAGGTCTAGGAAGAGCCTAAGGGAGGTAACTCCTTTGAAGATATCCTCCACTGTCATGAAGGTATATCTGCATGCATAAGAACATCAACAAACACCTCTCACAAGATCAAATGTGGCATGTATCCATCACTGATAGATATAATAATATGACATAAATACATGAAAATATTAACTCTCTGTAAAGTTTATAATCACCATATACAATAAATTAGAGGGGAAATTCATGTGCATCTTCTATTAATAAAGCATATATATTACAGTTTACAAACAAATAGCTTGATGAAGCTTCTCCCAATTTCGTTACCGAAGCTCCATAATCAATATGGCATTATAATTTTACTCTTTCTCTTCCTTCCCTTTTTCCCATGAGAGACCCTCAATATATAGGATGAAAGAGATGAGATGGTGGATAACTCTTAGACACTCAAAATAACAAGCTTCTCAAAGATGAATTACGAGAAATCTGGGCTTGATTCCATATCATTGTAACCATTCCAAATTCAAGAGTAAGAGACCATATCAAGATTTGCAAGAGATCAAGATGCGACCATCAGTTTGGGTCACTATCTATAAAATTATAGCTCATGACCAGGAAAAAGTATGGTGTATATTCAAGGGAAAAGTGACATAACTTAGTGTTTTAGCCTGCTAACCTCTAGAGAATATCCATCAAGTAATCAGGTGGCAAATAATCGTCGCATCCTACAACAATGCAGGGCACGACCGAGTCTATTACTCTCAAATTACGAATGGTTACAATGAGATGGGATCAATCCAAGATTTCTCATAATTTGACCCCGAGAAGATTGTTATTGTGAGTGTCTAAGAGTTATCCACAATCTCATCTCTTTCATCCTATATATTGAGGGTCTTTGTTGTAGTCCAGGCAATTGAGGAAGACATCCAAGAGAGACTACAATGTGAAATATATTAAGAAGATGCACAAATAACAAAATAAGAAGAGAGAATTTAGGGAAGGAATTCCATTCCAAGTTTGTACTCCATCTTTAGGGTTATTTATACAATAGATGAATGGTTGGAGCGGTTGCACCCGCTCCAACTAATCCTTTCTTTAGTTACATTTACCACTAGTTACATACATTTACTTATCTTTATCCACTTATTACATATTATCATGTAGTATAATGTCTAATAACATATATGTGATGACTATTAGGGCCTAAGAGGCCCCCTCAACATCTCCCCCTCACTTAATTCCTTACTTGTGCCGAGCAAGCGTGCACCAATGTTCTGGGTCTCTGCTGCTACAAAAGTATCCTCATTGTGTACCACCCATGCATACCGGTCTGCATAGGTAACTCAGCCGCAACAACTGCCAGCTAAATAGGGTGATAGATGTATACAAGATTTACTATGATTAGTCTCTACTGTATCTGAGTGACTACATATTACAAGTATCATTTCCTCGATCTCCATGTTCTCCATTCCTCATTAAGAGTTGTTATTGCCAATTCGATCGCTCATTTTAGACCTATACTACTTACGCACTCTTTTGGGTTGTCGCTCTTGGAGTATTTGTTATAGAGGATAGATAAGGGTCTATGCCATCGATCACTTATACCATTCTTTTTTTCCCATGACCCAAAAACTATTATACAAGTCTTATACTCAGGGGATCAATCAATTTGATGTTCTCATCATCATGTTTTCTTTTTATCTCTCCATGTGTGTGTGTCTATGAAAATATGTCTCTCTTGGATGCCCTTTAACCACTGTCGACATGTTCATCATCGATGCTCTGTATTTTATTTCTTCTCTATTGCTCATCAAACTTTAATGTGCATCTTTATGCTTTTCTAGTATGTGGAGTCTGCATTTGGTATTACATGAAGGAGTACTTGACTACAACTTGATTCAACAACTCAATAAACACTTATTGCTACCAAACTTTTACAACTCAATACTAGAAATCGACTTACATTATAATGATGGAGGGGATATCCTTCCTCGACTTACATTACAATGATGGAGTGGATCTCCTTCCTTTGAAATACACACGTTTAACCCCTCCTTTTTATTTTAACTTTTTTGAAATTGCAACTGACAACATAACGATTTTCCCTTTCGACTAACAATACTCAACTTTTAAGTCGACTACACTCGAATATTAATTTGACTCGACATGACTCAGGTTGACTAGATAAACTTGACTCATTTGAGTGAACTATGTCCTCCATGTAATTATTTTTATACACAAGATTCCATGGGTATAAGTAATATCTTTAACATCTAGCTTGCATAGTGGTCGAAACTCTCTATGGTGACTAGGCTCGTCATTTTAGGTCGGTCATCATCATTCAAGTCGAGTTGACCCCATTTGATCAAGACTTTGGGTTGATCGATTCTCTTTGCACTCATGGTATTGAGTTGAAATCTATATATATTCTTTGCACTTATGGTACGAGATAAACTTTCTATATATATTCATTATCTTTATTCAATTATAATAACACTGTCAATTCACAGAAATCTCAACTATAGCCATATTAACCTCCTCGCTCATTAACTGTAATCTTATAACCGCCAAAGAAAATCTATCTGTGGTGACCCTAGGCTTGTCATCAACTTCAAGTGTAGGCTGGGGTTATTATTTGACCAACAAGAACCTGAACAGTAGACTCTGACCCCTCATTCTAGTGTTGTTACTAGATCGTNGTTAAGAATTTGTTGTTGCAGTGTCGATTTCCACTTTCAGAACTTATGTTATCCTAATAAAAAGGCCGAGAGACATCAACATCATTTTGGTTGGCATTGGGATGAATGAAGATCTCATTGTCTCGATTTGGGTTTGAAGCATAATAGTGAGGCGTTCCTCAACTCTCAATAACCCATTGGGCTTCATGTGTTGGAGGACCTGTGTATCTACGCGTAAATAACTTGACTTGTATTGGATCCGCCCATTCATCCAAAAAATGAATCACTGTCGGAATCCCCTTTATCATACGCTCCATTGGTCGATGCACCAAAGCCGAAGCCAAATTCGTTTGGAGATGCGAAGCTGTGGAAAGTGTTGTGTGCGGGTGCAGTCTGCGATGGAGATATGATCTCTATCTTCGGAGGAAGCCACATTTGGTTGGACCATGTATCCTTGTCTAGTTGTGATGACAGTCTCATTGAATCTATCATGGGATCCACTGTAATTACCATCTCAAACAGTTATTTCAATCATCACAATGAGGTAGTTACATTGAGGAATTTTGAATAGAAGTCTGTATAAGTTTGAAGTACATTGCAGTTGAGCCCTAAGAAGAGAAAATTTGGTTTATATATGTAAAAATGTTGGATTTCACTTCGATCCAACTCCCATTAAAATCCGAAGGGAACAATCGAGCTTTTTTCATTTAATTCTGAGCCTCAAGTGAAAGGCGAAAGGGAGAGACTGGAGCTAGTAGGAGAAGAGTGAATGTGCATAGAGAAATCATGGAGATTGAATTCTAGGTGTTGCGTTGAGAAACTACGGTGTTTCCTAGTATTCGACTCAGATTTTGGCCTCTTCTATTGAATCCTTTGGAAAGAGATCGAAGTTCATGGTGTTAGCTCTCTATAAATTTCCAAGAGGTTGCTAGGAAGAAGAAATCTACGAGAGGTAACTTTATCCAACCACTTTTGAAGCTGGGATCTATCCCTTCCAACTTCAGAGAGGGATCTCTCTATATTGATTCAGATATGTTTCAAAAATTTTAAATATTAGGCTAGGTAAATAGATAAGTCAATCTTGTGCCATAGTGTTGTTGAGTTGGTTGAAATAGTTTACACATCCATTGGGCTATGGGGTCCATGTCATAAAGATGAAATCCAAACCAGAAAAAACAAAGGAACCTTTCATAGGGCGAGATAATATAATCACTGGATTCTTTAGTAGCATAAATGAGGAATAGAAAAAAATATGAGAAAGACAATTACAACAAAGAAGCAATTAAGAATTTCTTTATTGTAAAATGAGAAGATAAACACTTAAATCTTTTGAGTCAGAAATAGGGTATACGAGATAAATCCTGCAA
>JZKD02S2052794.1:25414-39631 GCA_000966675.3 Picea glauca | reverse complement strand
CTCAGAAAAACATGAGACTGTCTTGATGAACATGAAATGCAGGAAAATGTCAGAATATGAGCAGTTTCATCAAGAATGGACACAGAGAATATATGAAGTAAAAGAAAGCAAAAATTTTCTCTGGAAACAAGTGTACATGGTTGCACTTCCTAGCAGGTTTGTGGATTACATAAAGATGTCGGATTTATTTCTCATGCCCTATGAAGTCTACACTTGGGGAGAATTATATTCCATTATTACTAAAGCCTTGTTAGGACTGTGCACAAGTATTAAAATGCAAAAATCTGTATCAAAGTCTTCTTATTTGCCTGATCAGAAGTCTGTTTGTGAGCAATATGGCATCTTTAACACAAACTTACAGCCCAGAAGAAATAGAAAAATTGTTAAAAGAGAAAGGAACCATAGTGGCTATGGAAGATCAAAATCTTATAGCCCTGAAAGAAGGAAAATATCTCAAAGCCCTGGTAAGGGATATTATAAATGGTTTCCTCGTTCTCATTACTATGACCCTAAAGATATCCATCTTAAAACTCATAAAGCAGAGCTTAAGCAGAATCTTGTTTGCTGGATATGTGGGAAAAATGGGCATACAGCAGCTTATTGTCCTGAAAATGAAGCTGCTAGAAAAGGCAAAGGAAAGCTCTCTGAACAAAGAGCAAATGAGTTCAGACAGAAGAGAGCAGCAGAAGAACAACAAACCAGACATGTCAGGTTTGGTTGTAGCAGATGCAGAGATCCTACTCATGACACTAATGATTGTCCTCATCATCCTTTTCCTAAACCTGGAAATGCTTCCTGTATAGAATAGTTTGATGATTCTTCTTCTTCTAGTTCTGAGTTAGTTGTAAATACTTCTTGCCAATGTTATAATCCTCTTTTTTGTTCTTGTACAGACTCTAGTAGTAGTCTATATTCTCCTAGGTATAAACCTGCTGAAAAGCTCAAAGTCTGTATGCATGCTTTTAAGCAAAATCAAGAGTCATTAATGCTTGCTCATATAAAAGGCCTCCCTGAAGGACCTATGAAGAAAGCCCTTTTAGAAACCTATATTAAAACCATGCAAAAGGGTTCTACTTCTGAAGAAAGAAAGCCTCCTATGTTCCTTGATGCTTCTTATGACAAGAACATCAAGACTTATATCAAATACAATAGAGAACCTAAACCACAAGAGATTTCTATGATTGATCTCTATAAGCAGGTTCAATCTTTAAAACAAGAAGTCTTAGAATTGAAGGAACAAAACAACAGCATCCAACATCAACTGGATTTTGGAATATTTGAGGATACTTGGGCAAGACAGCAAATTGCAAAGCTTACAGAGGCATATCAACCAAATCCTCCCGATTTGGAAGATGTATCAAAAGAAGAAGCAATCCCTGACTCTCCTATTCAAGGCAGGGTTACAGCATTCTCTAGCATGCAATTTTTACCTATTTCCTACCAGAAATACTATGTAAATATTTCTGCAGAAATTTCTGGTTGTCAGTATTCTTTACTGGCTTTGATAGACACAGGGTCTGATATTAATTTGCTCCATGAAGAGAAAATCCCTGTGAAGTTTTGGTCTCCTAGCTTTGGAACATGCACTGGGCTAGGAAATAATGATGTGAATTTCAAGTATGAAGTATCCAGAGTAAATCTTCTATTAGAAAATTATAGTATTGGTATGAGGTTTTACATGGGAAAATGTCCAGTGGATTGTATCTTAGGAACTCCTTTTCTATCCCTTGTACATCCTCATGGTTCTTATACTGATCATGGAGAATCTGGTTATTTCATTACTATTCCAGCAATCATGGGAAATCCTCCCAAAAGAATTCAACTCCCATTTGTTACAGAGAAAAGTTGGCAGCTTGGCTATTTAAATTGCAACATTTATGTCAAAAAGTTCAATCATCAGACAGGCAGAGCTGAGCTACATCATTATGATGAACAGACTCCTTGGCAAGACTTTAAAGGTAATTGGCATCTTACATGGACGCTAAGGGGTTCTGAAAGAGTTGAATTAGGCCTCCCTGGATTCTCGAGGAATACTTCTCCCACAGTACTTCCTCCACAGCATATTCTCGAACAGATGAATCTTGACATAATCAGAACAAGCCGAGAAAAACTCATTGATTTAGGTGATTTGTCAAGGCTCCGTGTTGCAGAAACACAGTGGTATGATCATAACCTCCTGAGTTGGTGCAGATCTCCTCTTTACCATTCCTTTCAAATAAATCATATGAGAGCTGTTGCAGAATGGCCAGAAGGAGATCCAGAAAATATAGTACATGGACTATCTTATGAGAAGTACAAGACCTGTTGGTATAATGCCTTCCTATGGAAAGGAAGAATGGAATATTTTTATACTCAAATCCGATTTGCTCATATGTTCTGAGAGTATGAAGAACCAATTTGGCTGCTCGAATGGTGGGAAACATTTGGTCTAAATCCAGTCAATGTTAATCCTCAAGTTTCTGAGACCGTCAGCATGTTTGAACCATGGCACAGAAGGATAAGAACTATTTCAGACCTATATTCTGAAAATGAGTTCTTACATATTTTCATCGAAGAAAAGAATCCATGGGCTCTACGAACAAAGTTCATGCTTGAAGATCCGAACACCTCTAATGAAGATCCCATAATTCTAAGGCAAGTTTATACTATGCACTGGGATCCATACAATTTCAACTTTAACCGGTGGGACCGTCCTCCAGACTAAATGAGGATTTATGAGTCTTGATGGCCGACAGCAGAGCCATCCGTTTTCCGTGGGTTGTCGATATAAACTCCACAGTGTAAATATGTACATAAGTCGTGTCAGTAATCATGAAGACTCGGAGCACTTCTCCGACTGTTGGTGAAAATTGATTCACATCTCACATGATTACTATTCAAGTCATGTCAATAAAAGTTTGTCGGTTTGTCCCATACGAGACTCTTGCACGATACCTCGTTGGGGCCCTTTGCTTTAGTCTTTTCAGGGAATCCTGCGTGACTCCCCTGCTTTTAGTACAATAATGCATCCATCGAATAGAATAGTATCCTCGTGACTCCTTATGGTGGCCAACATATGGGGCCTCGGGTCACTTCTCTCATCCGAAGGATTGATGCCTGTCTCCTCCTCATTCCTATATAAGGAGGAGAAGTGTCTCATTTTATTCATTCGCACTTTGAGATTTTAGAGTCTTAGAGTCCGAGTCGACTAGCGCCCTTCTCTTGCGCTTGAGTCTTTCTGTCTTAGGATCTGGGGACAAGCTTGCGTGATTCTGGCTTGGCCAGCACGAACCTAAAGTGGCTCTCAGATATAGTTCAGTCTGTGTGTCTGTGTGTCGTATCAGAGAGATGAGATCAGGGCCTCCAGCCCAAAAATTGTAATACCCGATTGTCGTATTCGGCTCTATGAATATAAACACTCTGATTTCATTCAAAGCTTCCGCATGAACTGTATTCTTGGTGATCTGTCTATTGCAGACGAGTTCTAATTCTTTGACTAAGCTTGCGTATTGTCTATTGCTTTGCGTCCTGGTGCAAGTCTGATGTAGTGTGAAGGATGTTGTTAGTACTTGGCCTTGGAAAAGAGGGTGAACCGAGGTTCCTGTGCAGTCTGATAAGCCGTAGTGAAAGGTGGTAGCGTAAGACCCGCTTAGGCAAGTGGCCGCTAGGGTAGCATTTGTAGCCTGAAGACTAGTCGTAAAGATTGCATTGGCTCGAGAAGATCTGCTCCCAGGGGTGGGAACGCATGCCGCACTAGAACTTAGCAGGGAAGAGACGACAATAAGCTTGTGTATACATCGGTGGACTCCGTCCCGATTAAAGTCTGCAAGGTAGAGACGACAGCTCAAGAAGTCAATGTCAGAGTAAAAGTCCTCCGGGTTTCGGGCCATGAGCATTAGCAAGTTTCAAAAGATTGTCCAGTAACCAGCCTGGAAATCGACTTCTTCGAAGGAGACCTCTGCTTACAAATGGTATCAGAGCCATCAAACTTCTTTCGCGCCGGGTATGAGATCATCTCTCTCGTTCTGATCATTTTATAAAAACCATATATACCATATATCTGTCTGTTGTTACATTATGTCTGCACATAAGTGTCTGTTTTTCCTTTTAGAGTTTTCTAGTCTTAACCTGGGGATACGGCCAGGAGCTTGTCCTTTGACTAATTCGTAGTCGCTTTCGGATTCACCCGACTGTCTGGACTCAACGCCCTCCCTTTCTGTGTTAAGATAGAAATATTCAGAATGGATTGTGTTCGGTCTGTGTATAATACTATTAAGTCAGCTACTGGTACTTCGGACCAGTCTGTAAATAATACTATGTCTTTTGTCAGTACTAATAGTAGTCCTCCAGAATCTACTCATTGTTTCATGATACATTATATGCCAAGTATAGCAGATCTAGACCCTCGGCTCCAAGACTGTTATAAAGGAGCTAGAACCCCTAAAAGTCCTCCTTATGGTCTAGGATATATAGAACAAACAAATACTGCTATACCTGAGAGTAGATTCTCAAACCCTCTGCCTCCAAATATGAAAAAACAAGCTACTGAAGAAATGTTAAAATATTTTACAGCCATGGCTGGCTGTCCTAAAGGCCAGTTTGAAGAAAGATGGATAAAAAGAATGACAAATTGGGATTGGTTTAAAAATACTGAGGCAGAAGAGTTTCATCAGAGTACTCCTTCCAAAGAAAAAGAAAAATTAGCAACAGAGTGGAAGGAATTCATGGAGAAAAATAGTTGTTGGGTTTCTTTTTATAATTGGAGGAAACAGACAGAAACCCATATCAGCCAAGTCACAAGGGAAGGCCAAAACTTCACAGGGATTTTCTCTTCATGGAGAAAATTAATATCAGACCCTGTGTCTATCAAAGCCAGTAAAGAATACTGACAACCAGAAATTTCTGCAGAAATATTTATATAGTATTTCTGGTAGGAAATAGGTAAAACTTGCATGCTAGAGAATGTTGTAACCGTGCCTTGAATAGGAGAGTCAGGGACTGCTTCTTCTTTTGATACATCTTCCAAATCGGGAGGATTTGGTTGATATGCCTCTGTAAGCTTTGCAATTTGCTGTCTTGCCCAAGTATCCTCAAATATTCCAAAATCCAGTTGATGTTGGATGTTGTTGTTTTGTTCCTTCAATTCTAAGACTTCTTGTTTTAAAGATTGAACCTGCTTATAGAGATCAATCATAGAAATCTCTTGTGGTTTAGGTTCTCTATTGTATTTCATATAAGTCTTGATGTTCTTGTCATAAGAAACATCAAGGAATAGAGGAGACTTTCTTTCTTCAGAAGTAGAACCCTTTTGCATGGTTTTAATATAGGTTTCTAAAAGGGATTTCTTCATAGGTCCTTCAGGGAGGACTTTTATATGAGCAAGCATTAATGACTCTTGATTTTGCTTAAAAGCATGCATACAGACTTTGAGCTTTTCAGCAGGTTTATACCTAGGAGAATCTAGACTACTACTAGAGTCTGTACAAGAACAAAAAAGAGGATTATCACATTGGAAAGTAGTATTTACAACTAACTCAGAACTAGAAGAAGAAGAATCATCAAAGTATTCTATACAGGAAGCATTTTCAGGTTTAGGAAAAGGATGATGAGGACAATCATTAGTGTCATGAGTAGGATCTCTGCATCTGCTACAACCAAACCCGACATGTCTGGTTTGCTGTTCTTTTGCTGCTCTCTTCTGTCTGAACTCATTTGCTCTTTGTTCAGAGAGCTTTCCTTTGCCTTTTCTAGCAGCTTCATTTTCAGGACAATAAGCTGTTGTATGCCCATTTTTCCCACATATCCAGCAAACAATATTCTGCTTAAGCTCTGCTTTATGAGTTTTAAGATGGATATCTTTAGGGTCATAGTAATGAGAACGAGGAAACCATTTATAATATCCCTTACCAGGGCTTTGAGATCTTTTCCTTCTTTCGGGGCTATAAGATTTTGATCTTCCATAGCCACTATGGTTCCTTTCTCTTTTAACAATTTTTCAATTTCTTCTGGGCTGTAAGTCTGTGTTAAAGATGCCATATTTCTCACAAACAGACTTCTGATCAGGCAAATAAGAAGACTTTGATACAGATTTTTGCATTTTAATACTTGTGCACAGTCCTAACAAGGCTTTAGTAATAATGGAATATAATTCTCCCCAAGTGTAGACTTCATAGGGCATGAGAAATAAATCCGACATCTTTATGTAATCCACAAACCTGCTAGGAAGTGCAGTCGTGTACACTTGTTTCCAGAGAACATTTTTGCTTTCTTTTACTTCATATATTCTTTGTGTCCATTCTTGATGAAACTGCTCATATTCTGACATTTTCCTGCATTTCATGTTCATCAAGACAGTCTCATGTTTTTCTGAGATCTCTGTCTCAGTACCACACCAATGCTCTAAAATAAGTGCAGTGTTTGCACCAATCATATTGCTCATGGGAGTCCCATCAGTATGATAGAATAGATCTCCTTTTTCATCCTTTAAAGATTCAGCTTCCAGTTTCTGAAGCATAAGAGGAGAGGAAATGGTCTCCCACCATTTACTCAAAGAACCAGTGAAGCATTGGATCAATCTTTTGCATGCTTCAATTTCACCTTTCCCTTGCATACACATGATTTTATATGCGACAAGCATTCTATCAATAACTTGTCTAATCTGGCCAACTGACAAATTATCCACATACCATTCCTGATACCAGTCATTTGCATAAGACATGGAGTCTGGCAATGAACCTTTACCAACTAGGTCAGGGGCTGCAGCTCTACTGAAATGAGGATTTTCATTAGCAGATTTTTTAATGAAGGCAAGAGAAATAGGGTCATTTTTACCAGTCTTTGAGGATTCTGGTTTTGAAGACTTAGGAGGGAAAAAGATAGAAAATTTTTCTTTGAGGAAGCTCTTACTAGGGTTATATACAGGCTGTACAGGAGAAACTATAGACAGAGGGGGTGAAGCTCTGAGAAAAGCAGAAGGGACTGGTTTTTCTGTTTTCTTCTTGGTTAGGTCAGTAAGGGATTTGCCAATAGAACTCAAGGCTGATCCTAAATCTTCAATTGTTTCTCTTTTCTCTGTGGTTTTGTCAATGACTTCAGCCAGAACCACTTCTATTTTGGAGTCCATCTTTTCCAATTTTTCTTGTACAGAATTTGTAGAATGGACTATAGTATCAGTGGAGACTTGTAAGTCAGTGAAATGCTCAGGATTTATGCTTTCTACTGTCTGGTATACCTGAGTTTCCATACCTCTTAAGTCTGTATTTGTCCAGTTTATCTGCTCCGTAAGACTCTGGACTCTTTTATCAATACCAGACAGTTGATTACCAGTATCAGGGAGTAGAGGGATTGCTTTTGCATGAGTAGAGTCACTCTCTAAAAGTACTCCTTGAAAAGGAGGGAAATTTGTTTTTGACTCTATCATCTGTTCATCTATCCCTTTCCACTTGTGTCCAAGGGTACTGGTTCCTTCCCGTGTGACTTGGCTGATATGGGTTTCTGTCTGTTTCCTCCAATTATAAAAAGAAACCCAGCAACTATTTTTCTCCATGTATTCCTTCCACTCTGTTGCTAATTTTTCTTTTTCTTTGGAAGGAGTACTCTGATGAAACTCTTCTGCCTCAAGATTTGTAAACAAATCCCAATTTGTCATTCTTTTTATCCAGCTTTCTTCAAACTGGCCTTTAGGACAGCCAGCCATGACTGTAAAATATTTTAACATTTCTTCAATAGCTGGTTTTTTCATATTTGGAGGCAGAGGGTTTGAGAATCTACTCTCGGSTATAGCAGTATTTGTTTGTTCTATATATCCTAGACCATAAGGAGGACTTTTAGGGGTTCTAGCTCCTTTATAACAGTCTTGGAGCCGAGGGTCTAGATCTGCTATACTTGGCATATAATGTATCATGAAACAATGAGTAGATTCTGGAGGACTACTATCAGTACTGACAAAAGACATAGTATTATTTACAGACTGGTCCGAAGTACTGGTAGCTGACTTAATAGTATTATACACAGACTGAACACAATCCATTCTGAATATTTCTATCTTAACACAGAAAGGGAGGGCGTTGAGTCCAGACAGTCGGGTGAATCCGAAAGAGACTACGAATTAGTCGAAGGACAAGCTCCTGGCCGTATCCCCAGGTTAAGACTAGAAAACTCTGAAAGGAAAAACAGACACTTATGTGCAGACAGAATGTAACAACAGACAGATATATGGTATATATGGTACCATTTGTAAGCAGAGGTCTGCTTCGAAGAAGTCGATTTCCAGGCTGGTTACTGGACAATATTTTGAAACTTGCTAATGCTCGTGGCCCAAAACCCGGAGGACTTTTACTCGGACATTGACTTCTTGAGCTGTCATCTCTACCTTGCAGACTTTAATCGGGACGGAGTCCAGCGATGTATACACAAGCTTATTGTCGTCTCTTCCCTGGTAAGTTCCAGTGCGGCATGTGTTCCCACCCCTGGGAGCAGATCTTCTCGAGCCAATGCAATCTTTACGACTCGTCTTCAGGCTACAAATGCTGCCCTAGCGGCCACTTGCCTAAGCGGGTCTTACGCTACCACCTTTCACTATGGCTTATCAGACTGCACAGGAACCTCGGTTCACCCTCTTTTCCAAGGCCAAGTACTAACAACATCCTTCACACTACATCAGACTTGCACCAGGACGCAAAGCAATAGACAATATGCAAGCTTAGTCAAAGAATTAGAACTCGTCTGCAATAGACAGATCACCAAGAATACAGTTCATGCGGAAGATTTGAATGAAATCAGAGTGTTTATATTCATATAGCCGAATAAGGCAATCAGGTATTACAATTTTTGGGCTGGAGGCCCTGATCTCATCTCTCTGATACGACACACAGACACACAGACTCAACTATATCTGGGAGCCACTTTAGGTTCGTGCTGGCCGAGCCAGAATCACGCAGGATTTTCCCCAGATCCTAAGACAGAAAGACTCAAGCGCAAGAGAAGGGCGCTAGTCGACTCGGACTCTAAGACTCTAAACTCTCAAAGTGCGAATGAATAAAATGAGAGACTTCTCCTCCTTATATAGGAATGAGGAGGAGACAAGCATCAATCTTCCGGATGAGAGAAGTGACTCGAGGCCCCATATGTTGGCCACCATAAGGAATCACGAGGATACTATTCTATCCGATGGATGCATTATTGTACTAAAAAGTAGGGGAGTCACGCAGGATTCCTTGAAAAGACTAAAGCAAAGGGTCCCAACGAGGTATCGTGCAAGAGTCTCGTATAGGACAGATCGACAAACCTTTATTGACATGACTTGAATAGTAATCATGTGAGATGTGAATCAATTTTCACCAACAGTCGGAGAAGTGCTCCGAGTCTTCATGATTACTGACACGACTTATGTATATATTTACACTGTGGAGTTGATATCGACAACCCACGGAAAACGGATGGCTCTTCTTATGTCGTCCATCATGACCAATATTTGTATCCAGATTAATCATTTTCGATGTGGGTATCAAACAATTCTGGATAAGTTAGAGTGTCCCATGGTTTGGTATAAATTTTTCAGACATATTGGAGTGTACCATTGAGTCTTTGGAGTATGGTCCGAACTTGTACAAGCCACTGAGTATGATTCCGGAGATACATCTGGAATAGTTCTTGATTGTTTGGCCCTTGAAAGTTCAACTCACGAACAAAGTTGAGATTGTAGAACTGGGAGATAAAGTGAGGATCAGCCTCTTCTTTGTTCACTCCAAATTCTTGCCACCATGTGAAAAGCCATGAGGGTGGATTAAAGTTCGTGCTGCTTAAAACAGATCCAAACTTTAAAATAAAATAAGTATTTTCTTCATATAACACCTTCCACCATAGGTTTGTATAATCAGCATAGTTGTAATATGTTTCTGGAAAGATAATATCCAGGTTCTGTTCAGGCCACTGAGAAGCAGTCCTTGGTCAATTTAGGCTAAATTATTTTTCTTTCTTCTGTGCATTTTCAGCCTGCCATATTAAATCAAGATCATGAAACCACTCGGTTAAATGCAAACCTGCTTCTATTTCTTACTGATTATCTCTTTGAACTAGAGGGCCAAGTAAACTGGAAGGTCCTGTTCTTCGAACTTCTGGAACAAATAGAGAATAAGGCATGTTGGTGGCTTGACTGATAACTTGCTTATGCCTTAGTCCCCATCTAGGAACCTAGACATCTTTATACTCATCCCAAGGCATTCTACCTGGGATGTTTTCAATATGCTCAGTATTATTTCTGAGCTGGATAGAAATCACAAAAGTATTATATATAGGCTGTAAGTTTTCTCTGCTTAAAAAATCAGCCAAAGAATTAGTTGCACCCTTGATGAATTCAATAGTAAAGTCAAAATTGCTAAAAAGAGCTTGCCATCTTGCAAACTTGTGATCTCCTAGATTCTTCAGTTCCTTGTGAAGTACCTTATTCATAGCAGCTGCATCTGTTCTAAGAACAAACTTTTTATAAATTAGATAAAGCTCAAACTTATATATGGCATTTAAGGCTGCTTTGATTTCCTTTTCTAGAACAGTATAATTCTGTTCAGCTGCAATCCAGAGTCCTGAGGCAAATTGTATTACTTCTTCTTTTTTTCTGATCATTTTGCTGTTTAAGAACAACGCCCCATCCATCATTACTGGCATCACTTTCAACAATCTTTAAGTACTCATCATTTGACACATGTAGAATAGGTAAATGTTTTACCTTTTGCTTGATATTTTTGACAGCCCTGGTATGTTCTTCATTCCAAAGAGGTGGATTATTCCTTAATCGTTGATTAAGGAGTCTGCGGTATTTGGCACAATTCTGATAAAAGTGGCTGACATAATTTAAGCTGCCCAAAAATCTTTGTAACTGTGTTTTATCTAGAATTTTGTCTGGGAACTTGTCAGCAAATTCTACGGCATGTGTCTGGAGCTTGATCTGTCCACCTTCTATAATATGTCCAAGAAAATGAATCTTGGTTTGAAACAATTCCATTTTCTTTTTGGATAAAACTAATCCTTGTGATTGACAGATCTTCAGAAAAATTCTGAGGTGCTTAAAATGTTGATCTATTGAATTAGAGAAAACTAAAATATCATCTATATATACAATAAGCCAGTCAAAGTATGCTTGAAAAGCTTCATCCATTACCCGTTGAAACTTAGAAGGAGCATGTTTCAGGCCGAATGGCATAACATTCCACTCGTAATGTCCGGCAGGGACATTAAATGCTGTCTTGAATTTGTCCTTTTCTGCAATAGCCACTTGCCAGAAGCCTGATTTTAAATCAAACTTAGAAAAGATCTTAGCTCCTGCAATCCGAGTTAAGAGATTTCTCTTGTTTGGTATTGGATAAGTATCATCTTGTAATAATTTGTTTAATGGCTTAAAATTTACAACAAGCTTGGGAATTCCTCTAACCTGTTCAGAATGTTTATTTACATAAAACCCATAACAACCCCATGGACTATGGGATTTCCTTATCAATCCTCTATCAAGTAGATTTTTTACTTCTTCTGCACATAGTTGTTGATACTCAGCATTCATAGGGATTGCTCTGCTCTTGCAAGGAGTGCCTGGATAGTCTTCCCGATAAGGCAAATAAACTACATGCTTCTTTTGTTTCCAAAAAGCTGTAGGATTCTCAGAGCAGACAAGAGATTCAAAATCCTATTTTAAAGCCTTAATGCGGGCTTGAATAAGAGGTTGTTTTAACGTATCATCAATTCTGAAGATTGACATAACCTCTTTTACTTATTTTGCTCTCTGTATCTTAAGGACATTGATTTCTACATCTGTGATACATCTTGGAACAGAGACAAATGGAAGTTTGATCTTTTTCTGTCCTCCTAAAGTAAAATAGTATCCTGCTTGGTTCTCAGAAATCTGGACTGAACCATGAGGAGAGACAGCTGCAAATAATGGAGTTCCCAAAATACAGGCTGTAGGGATTTCTGCTAAATAAAATTTGACCTTGAGGCAATGGCTATCTAGACATAAAATAGCTTCAGGGATTTGATACTCTATCTGTGTTATTACATTTCCCATCCCTGAAACTTTTAAGTCTGCCTTTTGCCAATAGGCTATTGGAATAACATGTTTATTTAGCAGATTTAAATCAGACCCTGTATCTAGCATAGTTTTTAATGAAAGGTGCAGATCTTGTATCTTGATAGTAAGAAGAACATGATAACACTGATGCTTCTTTTTGCACTGTTCTTCTTTCTTTTCTTGTTCCCTTTGTGTTTTTACTTCTGCATCATCCTGTTGAGAAGCCATAGTTTTTAAGGCTTTTAATTCTTTCTTTAAATCAGATAATTGAAAATTATGTACAGGACAGGATATTAATGGAGCAGAAGTTGGCTTAGGTAACGCCAGAGTCAATCTAGTGAAATACCACTCATAAAAAGATAAATAGACTTGATGTTTTTCCATAAATGCTTTCCACTGTTTGGCTAGCTGGATTTTCTCTGTAGGAGTGGTACTAGCAGCAAATTCTTCTGATTTTGGATGTGTATACAAGTCCCAATTTAGAAGATTCTTCATCCAATTTTCAGATACAGAAGATTTAGGACAACCTTTTGCCCTTCTAAGGAATCTATGGAATTCACTTGGTGTAGGCTTCCACAGATTTTTAGCAAAGGGTCTTTGCAGTCTTTTGTTGATTTCTTCTTCAAGATTCTAGGTCATAGTAAGACAATGGGAATCATGAGGATAAGGAATGTCTGTACATTGGGGGTGAGGACAAACTTCTTTGGATGTGGAAGCTAGAGGTAGATTGGTCCTCATGTTATGATTTTCATGCTTAAATTGTAAGCCTGAACTGGTACTTACAACAGTCATAGAGGAAAGACTAATGAGCTCTGTACAATCAGGACATTTAACAGAAAAAGGAACATCTCCTACTTGACTAGCAAGAGATTGGAGAGAAGAATGTACACAGAATTTAGGAATCTGAGGAGGAGGTCGAATGGGTTTTGGCCATGTACTATTTCTGGAAAGTTGAGATGGAAAAGAGAGAACTGCAGATCCATCTGCTTCTTTAATTTGTGCAGATGTAATGGCCTTTTGTATAGGGATTTTGGGAGTGTCAATAACCCATTCAGAAGGAAACTGTAAATTCTCCCACTTAATTGTACTGTGCTCTACTTTTTGGTTGAGAGCATCAGTCATCACTAGAGTGCTTGTCAAAGATTCTTTACTGGGTGCATGCAGTACTGCTGGATTCATAGTGTTAGTGTATCTGAAGCATCCTTTTGCCATAATAGCAATGTTTCTTCTTTTTCTTCTCATATCAAATCCAGATGTCAAAATCTGGAGTTTAAGAATATCTCCCAAAGTTTCATCTTCTACATCAACTGCAAAATTAGGGTAGCAGTCAAAGTAAACAGGTCCATTTGATAGAGGGGCCACAATGCCTCCGATGATGGAATCAGTGAATTTATTATGGGTGAGGTCTCTTAAGATGCATAAGACATATGCATCAATCCCTCTATGTACTAATGCATTGATCCCAATGCGAATACACCCAAAATGGACAAACTTGCTGCCATGCTTTTTACTGATCTTTTTGATCTCTGTAGGATTGAGAAGGGAGATGGTCTGGACTTCATTACTATTTTGTTCAATAGAGCTAGTGGATTCTTTGACAAATACTCTAGTAATGGCTTTTAGATGAAAAGGAGTCAAATCTTTATAAACTGTAGTTGGATCTATCTGAGGAAGTTTCCAAGCAGCTTGGGGAGATTATTCTATGAATTCTAGCTCGGCTTGGTTTAAAGTATTAGATCGGCTTAAAGAGAACATTGAAGCCAGACCTTCAGATCCAGACATACTAGTTTCATTTACTTGTTCAGACTCTCTGATTTCTCTAAAAGACATAGACCTTGAAGATTCCATTCTGAATATTTCTATCTTAACACAGCAAGGGAGGGCTTTGAGTCCAGACAATCGGGTGAAAACCGAAAGTGACTATGAATTAGTCGAAGGACAAGCTCCTGGCCGTATCCCCAGGTTAAGACTAGAAAACTCTGAAAGGAAAAACAGACACTTATGTGCAGACAGAATGCAACAACAGACAGATATATGGTATATATGGTTTTTATACAATGATCAGAATGAGAGAGATGATCTCATACCCGGCGCGAAAGAAGTTTGATGGCTCTGATACCATTTGTAAGCAGAGGTCTCCTTCGAAGAAGTCGATTTCCAGGCTGGTTACTGGACAATCTTTT
>JZKD02S2052783.1:17072-45583 GCA_000966675.3 Picea glauca | reverse complement strand
TTGTTCATCAAGAACATAAAAGTGGCAAGGGCATTGGTCAATCCAAATGGTACTACCACAAACTCATAGTGACCATATCTCGTCCTGAAGGTAGTTTTGTGGATGTCTTCACCCTTGATTCGAACTTGATGGTATCCAAATCTCAGGTCGATCTTTGAGAAGATGGAAGCACCTACCAATTGATCGAATAGTTCATCGATCCTGGGTAAGGGGTACTTGTTCTTTATGGTTATCTTATTGAGTTGTCTATAATCTATGCACAGTCGGAGGGTACCATCTTTCTTTTTCACAAACAGGACCGGTACTCCCCATGGAGACATGCTGGGTCGGATATAGCCTTTGTCCATCATTTCTTTTAGTTGTAGTTTAAGCTCAACTAGCTCGGGTGTGCTCATCCTGTAGGGTGTCCTAGACACTGGCACCGCTCCTGGTGCAAGTTCTATCAAGAAGTCAATGTCCCTTCTTGGAGGTAGACCCGATACCTCTTCCGAAAACACATCTCTATATTCTCTTAGTGTGGGGTGGTCTTTGAGGCTTGGTTTTTCATCTTCAACTGATTCCAACACCTGTATCGCATATAGTGGACATCCCTTCCTACAATACTTTCTCATTTAAAGGATTGATATTCGCCTCACTTAGACAGGTTTTTGGATCCCTTGAAGGGTTATCCTTCTTCCTTCTTCACTTACACATTCTAAGGTTTTATGGTAACAGTCCAGTCTGGCTTTATATGTGGCTAGCCAGCCCATACCAATCAACAGGTCATACGATCCTAGGGGTAATATGTTAAGGGTTGCTTGGGTGGGGAATTCACCCATAGTGAATTGGCAAGCCGGTATGACCTCCGCTACCTTTCTTTTGATGCCAGTGGCTAACTGTACCAACCATGGCTTGGCATATTTATGTGGCTATAATTTACACTTATCAACAGCCTTAGGGGCTATATAACTCAAATTTGAACCAGGGTAAATTAGAATAGACACTAGATGGTTGGTGATCATACCTTCCATCTCCACCACTGAAGCTTGGTGGTCAGCCTGATTATCATCCAAGGATGCAAAAATTTGCGGCACACTCCTGTCCACGTCATTGACGGTGGTAGCTTCTTGAACGTTGTAAATTCTCTGACTATTCTATTGTCGGTGTGGGTAGTACCTCGGTAGATGTTCTTCTCCACAACCCCACCATTTCAAGGGTTCTTTCTTCGGGTTATCCATCTTTCCTGGGGTAGATCCAAAAGGTTTATTTCCGCTCTGGGAGGGGAAATTCTATTGGTGTACACTTCGTGTTGGGAAGCTCATCCTTGAGTCCTTTTTATAGTTTTTAAATCTTGGGGATTTAAACCCCTTTTTCTGGAATCCCGAACTATTCTTCTGCTTCTAGCCTTCACAAGGTTCTGTCCGATGCCCCAGTTGTTCATAACAATATCTTTCCTTTCAGATAGTGTCTTCTAGGGTCTTTAGCTCATCAAACTCAATCTTGTTCTGATAGTCCTTAGGTAGTCCACTGATAAATCGTTGCACCTTTTCCTTTTCTTCTTTTATATAGGGCACGTACCTCAGCAACTCAAGGAATCTGCTGACATATTCCTCTATGGTGCATTGTCCTAGCTTGAGTTCATAGAATTCTTTAGTCTTTTCGTTGAAATACTTTTCCGAAAGATACTTCTTCCTGAAGTATTTCTCAAACCGTTCCCAAGATAGGTCCTCTTCGTGAATCCCTTTTACGTTCTTAAGGTCTTCCCACCAAATGGAAGCCTTTCCATTTAGGTTGAAAGCGGCTACTCGGGCCTTCAAGTTTTTCGAGAAGTCATGGACTCTAAAATACTTTTTTAGTCCAAGCAGCCAAGCCTCCACTTCCTCTCCCTTCTTTATTTCATCATCGAAAGAGAGTGGTTTGGCCTTCTTGAATTCTTCGAGATTATGATTTTTGGAATGATTTTGCTTCTTCCGTTTTCTTCGGGAATAAGAACTAGTCCTGCTACTAGAAGATCCCTCCTAGTCTCTAGTTTCCTTTCTAGAGGAATCGTCCGACGCTTGTCCCTTATCTCTGGGGTGGACCTTTCTCGAGGTTCTCCTCCCAGTGTGGCCACTTAAAGGACCATGTTTCCATATCCTAGGTAGGCTTCGACTTCTCTTTGTCTGTCGTTGGTCCGCGTGACTGGTGTCAGGTCCATGCTGCAATTGTCTTTGTATGTCGGATAATCTCTGCAGCAAGACTGCATTAATTTTCGTTTGCTTCTCTTGCTCTTTTATCAACCTCTCGTTGCCGGCCTTGCAGCTCTATAGTTCGACCATGAGGCTTCTCACAATCTTAGCTAGATCTGGAGGGGTCTCTACCGCTCCCCTTTTGTCAGACTCTTCGTCTCTATTGTGGAAGCCATCCCCCACTTTGTGGTGCGTCACCATTCTATGCATCTGCAGTTTCTCGTGGTTGATCGTCCGCTTGTTGTGCAAGAAAAACGCTTGTTGTTAGTCAACATTATTTTCATTCAGAATTATCACATAATTCATGTTTTTCAAATGCATACACACAATAGGAAATTTTCATTCTTAACTTTGGATTTTGATAAAGGGGATTAAGGTAGAGGGTTACTCCTTTTAAGAGTACTTCAAATGGAATTTCTGCGCAACTCATTCATGAGCCCAAGCAGGCCAAGTGTTGTAACCATGCTCTGATACCAATTTGTCACACACCCACTATGACAACTAAGATTTTCTTTTTCTTTTTGTGCTTTCTTCGAGGGACAGAATCCCCAAAATTCTATGGGGTGTAAGGCAGACCCTCCCCTCCCTTATCCTCCCCCATGTGATCGTTGGCTATGACCACGGGCCTTACCAAAAAGGCGCTTCCAGCTTTCGCGGTTCGGAAAATCGCGACACAAGCGTTCCCCTGTCCTCTGTCTTTTGAAATGTCGAAACCCGAAAGGGTCTTAATAGACCCTTAGCTCCTCCCTTGGATCATTTGTCATACGACTGATCCTATAACCTGGTGTTAATCCTCTAAATGCTTTTGGGGTTTCGTGATTCAGGGAATCGCAATGCAAGCGTTCCTCCTTTCCCTTGTTAATCCCCGGGACTCGAAAGCCTGGTGTCATTTGGATCTATGGTCCAGATCGTCATCTTGATCAACGGCCCGGATTAAATCCCGACATTCTATCTTTTGGGATTTCTGGCGAGGTCTTCACTCCTATTCCTCCGATGTCCAGAACCCCGATGGCTTTAGACCTTCATCATGCGTCCCCTACAAATGGACGATCCAGATTCTTTCGGGACCTGAAATGTCGACTCCAGAGTTTTGACCCTTGATTAACTGCTAGCACCTACCTCCTCCTTCTACCACATGACTCTGCCCTGTGACCTAGGGCTCATCCACAGAGCACGTCGGGGTTTCGGGTACCGGGATTTCGTGACTTTCGAAAACGAGGGGTCTTACCCTTTGGTTTCTCGGGTGCCGAAACACCGAAACCTATTCACACACAAACCAGCTCATCCACAGAGCGCGTCAGGGTTTCGGGTACCGGGATTTCACGACTTGCGAAAACGAGGGGTCTTACCCTTTGGTTTCTCGGGTGCCGAAACGCTGAAACCTATTCATGCAAAAATCAACTCATCCACAGAGCGCGTCGAGGTTTCGGGTACCGGGATTTCGCGACTTGTGAAAATGAGGGGTCTTACCCTTTGGGTTTCTCGAGTATCAAAACGCCGAAACCTATTCATGCAAAATTGGCTAATCCACAGAGCACGTCGGGGTTTCGGGTACTGGGATTTTGCGACTTGTGAAAACGAGGAGTCTTACCCTTTGGGTTTCTCGGGTGCCGAAACGCCGAAACCTATTCATGAAAAACTGGTTCATCCATAGAGTGCGTCGAGGTTTTGGGTACTGGGATTTCACGACTTGCGAAAATGAGGAGTCTTACCCTTTGGTTTCCCGGGTGCCGAAACGCCAAAAACCTGAGAGAACTACTCTCTCCTATACAAGGTTTCCAGACTCATATCACATGATCCTTCAACGGTTTCTTGAGTAATCATCCCTAGGCTTGGTGACCTGACTAAAAAGCCTTCCTAACTCGCCGAGCTATGAGCTATGTGTCAGGGGTAAAGTAAACTCTTGGGTTTACTAAAACAGTAGTATTTTCAAGGGACTCGCTCCGGCTCTGGAATGCGAGGGAACTTCCTGGGAGGAGGTGCCTTCGGGAGAACAAACCAGGACATAGTGCGGGTCAAGTAGATGGAACAAATCTCAAGGGAACGGACTTGTATTCTGAACTTATTCATTCTATACATAAATCGATTATGGTCATATGAGTATAAGCATGCATCCATTATTTCCGATCAAAACACAAGGCAAACACTTCAATACAGAAACCATTTATGAGCATATAAACATGAGCATGCGTCCAGGATATTCAATTCAAGATACAAGATATAAACACTTATCAGAAACACTAGGTGTGACGCGACTACTGAGAGGGGTGCTCGTTTCCACCCAACCGTAGGCTCAGTGACTCCAAACGGATTTACCACTAGCCACCCCCGAGCTAGACCACGATGCCTAAGATTTAGTCTCCTACTCCCAGATCAACGAAAGTCAAGGATGAAGGTTACTCTCCTTCTCCTATGTTTAGAACTCTCTGTGTTTCCAGAGTTTTCTCTAGTTCTCTTCCACGATCCATGTCATGTGTGTTCTCCTCTCTCCCTTACCACACTTCCTCTCTTGCCTTTTCTCTGCAAGATTGTGTGTGGCGCGAATTTCCCCGTTCGTGGTCAGGTTTGGGAGTTGTTACGGATGGGTGGTTCATCCCCATCCCCTCATTAACTCTTGAGGAGCCTCCCCACCTACCAATCTGACAGGAATTCCATTCTAGGGTTAGAGAGTTGCTTTGGTATTTGAGCAAGTAAAAACCAGTACGGTATTGGCTCGGTGGAAGTTAACGCAACCATTCCAGGTCCCTTCCACCACCTCTCATTAGCCATCATGGTCTCTTTTAGCACATCCCCCTCCCAGCAATCATGCAAGACATGATTCATAACATAATTTACATTCATCGGCCTTTTATACAAAGGTTTGTCAAATCAAACATTCACATTTTTTAGTTTGCCACAGTTCTTGGCCAATATAGTTATTTATATAGACTGGGGGAAACAAGGTGTTATAACCTTGGTAATGGGAAGTGTCATGGTCATCCTAATAAGAGGGTTGTTCAGAAAAGGAAGGGTTCTAGGAATGGCCCATGAAGTGTTCAAAGGTGGATTTGAGGTCTTTGAGGTCTTTGATGTAGGAACATTGTTCCTTGAGGATCTCAATAGCTGAATTGATTGAGATAAGGTTGGAATTGATATTATTGATGTATTCCTGGTTCTGGTGGGTGTCAGCAATCAAGGTATTGAGTTATTGGGCTCTTCTGGTAGCCATTTGGAAAAATGGGCAGGAAAATGGTATAGGAATGACAAAAGGGGTCTGGAGGGGTGGGTGGGACCACTGAGAAGAGGGTGTCAAATGATAGGTACCACTATGATCAGGGCGAAAAAGGGGATCCAATGGGATATGGGCCAAAAAAGGGTGTTAAAGAAGGGTTGGGTCCATACAAAATTGTGTTAAAAATGATAGGTATCACTTGAATTGAGGCGAAGAGAGGAACCCAGTGGGATAGGCCCCAAATAAGTGTGTCGACGTCACCACTATACTCATTTTTTTACTCCTACGGATTTATACTCCGACTTAAATAATATTGCAGTGATGAAATGCCCAAATGCTTAACAGAAAGAAATGTGTAATAATTTCACAACCAGAATGCAGAAGGCACAATTGTGCGGCAATAGATCTTGTATGTTCTGTTTTTTGTTTCCGTCCCCAGGGGTAGGATATACAGGGTTTCTACAGGCAAGGATTTTCCCTATGTTATATCTTTATGATATACGTGTGGGGTCCAATAGTAGTACTCGCCCCAATATCTCAGAGCACCAACTAAGGAGGCTAGACCATTCCCTTAGCTATACTACCCAACTACCTAGGTACTAGAGAGTATCTTCTCGGGTATTGTTCTCGGTGTCACTATACCAGTCAGGAGGCCAATCAATTTATCTATGGAGGGATTAAGGAGATCTAGCTCGATCTGTATACAGGTATTTTCTGATGCAACACCACTCGAAGGGGTACCAACAGGGGTTACAAGGGTGGCCAACCGATGTGCGCTTAAGTACCTCTTGTATTTCATGCATGTATGACTCCTCAACTACGGGTTTATGCATGGAACGATAGATATTTGTAGCTTTAATACATTGGAATACGTATCTACAAAAACCATGAGCTAATTTCTAGGCTAAATAATACCCATAGACTCATAAAACCACTTGAATTTACTTGTGATCACCGGTTTCATCAATGCATTTGCAACATTTTACAAAGTGTCAAATTTCTCTAGTATCACCTTCCCATCCTCTACTATGTCCATAATGAAATGGTACTAGATATCTATATCTTTGTCTTTGCTTGAAAGGTTGGGTTTTTAGCTAGAAAAATGACACTATTAATATTACATTAAATCATAACATTTATTTGACTTAGCCCTAGTTTTGAAAATAGTTTCATAAGACAAATGGCATCCTTATGGGAATCGATATATTCCATATACTTTGACTCTAGAGTGGACAAAACGACCAGAACATGACGATTGCTCATCCAATTTATTGCTCGACCAAATAATTGAAACATGTATTCACTTGTCGATATATTTCTATCTACATATCCTTCCCAATTAGAATCCACATAACCTTGTATATCTATCGAGTGTGGGTCCCCTGAAACACCACTATGACAGAAAATGGAATATTAAAAAGTACTTCGTGAATACCTGAAGGTCCCCTCATTCTAGCCCAATTTTCACGCCCAAGATTAACCATGAATCAACTTAAGACTGACATTGCTTGGACAATGCATAGTCTTGTATAAATAATAGTATACATAAAACTACCAATTGCACTAGCATAAGAAACATAAGCCATATCCTCCATCTTGTTGAGTCCACAATACACCCTAAAAAACTTTCAAATTTTGGGTACTACTTTTTTTGGTTTCTTTGATTATCTTAAAAAACATTTTTTTCTTTCTAATTTTGATTGATTTTCACATTGGTTAGTCATTTTTTACCTAACTCCTCTGCATAAGACAACACCAAAAAATTCCAATTCCTTTAAGTTCTTTTACTTAGTTTTTTATTGTGCATTGGGGACTTTTGAAACTTTTATTGGAAATGAATTTTTTTATGATCACAAATGAAAATTCCAAAAGTTCGTTGATGAAAATTCTAAAAGTTCATCGATGAGAAGTGTATCGTGAAAGTTTTTATTTCCCTCGATAAAATAGGTTATCCTAGTTGAACCTATTTTATTAGTGTAAGAACACATTTTATGTCAGTATAATTTGATCAGGTTCTTGATTTGTTTATATCATGTGTGCAACAATCAATGATCAATTACAGAGTTCAGAGGCTCTAACCCCACTTGTATTTCTTATACAACATTGTTGTTTGCTCAACTTGTAGATATTATTTAACATTCATTCTTTTTTAGTTTCAAATGAATGATTTGTTGGTTATAACAAATTAAGAACTTGAAACTTGTAAATTTTGTTTTCAAGGAAAAAAAAAACTTAAACTTCTCCAAAATATCAATGGAAATTTCATTTTGAGGTTAGTTTAAGTTAGGAATATAAAATTATCTACATTTTGATAAGGTATGTTTTGTAATGTTTGAATTCTTCTTTCTTCTAGAGACAATGCCTCCAAGAAGGTCTTCCTCCATAATGCCTAAGAAGTCCCCTAAAGGGAAAAATCTTGTGGAGCACTTAGAAAAGTCACAATAAGGACCCATTGAAGTTGAAACCTCTCAAGAAGAATACATACTAGTCACTCTAATACCTAGGCCTAAGACAAAACCAATGATACCTACTCATAAATATATCAATGTTCACATAGATCCTCAACTCCCTTTCCTATGATAGGAAGAATTGTATAGGAGATTTCATGCAGAAGACTACCCTAAGGTAGTTCCCCCCTGTAATATTTAGAGGATGGGGGGAAATGATTTAGTCTTCCATGATATAAGGAAATCTTGTCTATGTTTTATTGTAGCAAGAAAATTGATCATGCCTTGCTTGAAGGCTCTTGATTGGATATTTAATCATGCATACATGGAATATAGGACCATTTTGAATGAGCAGGGTAGATGTGTAGGGTCTTACCTACCATTTGAATTGGAAATATATTATAAGATGGTACAATTAGAGGTACACGTGATCACATGTTCGTTTGAAAATTTTAACAAAGAACATGACACCAAGAAGATCCTCACTAGCTGGTGGGTGGAAGATAAGTATTCTTCAAGAAATCAGATGAGATGTATTCAATCACTAATTTGTAGGAACCTTATGTGTATATGGCTCTAATATCTAGGTTGTATGGTGAAAAATATTGTACACATTTCAAATATATCTAGTTACCATTGGCCTACATAGTTGTCACTATAGGTCATGTCTTTAATTGGGTAGCAATTCTTTCTCATTATTTAAATAAAATGATAGAGAGGGCACAAAATTCAAACATAATCAATGAGTGGTTCCCACATTTTACATGGCATCTTATCTCATGGATTTTATTTGCGCCACCAACATTTTCTTTGGTGTAAACTGGAGTTGGCATATTTATGAGTCTCCAGTGCATGTATATTGTCAATTAATTTGGGAAAACAAATATAAGAAGAATTATGCAATGATATGTGATTTCTTCTTAGATCCTCTCTATTAGCTTACCTTTGACAATGAATGTCCAAGATTGATAAAAAAAAATATAAATATAACCATATGCATAGGATATTGGTATATATAGGAGGAGTGCACCTATCTTAGGATCTATGGTGTAAACCACATATCCTCATTTATTTCCTAGGTATGTTCCCAATACACTTGTCTTAGGTGAGATAGCATATCTGAAAATATTGTAGGGTTTCAATGCTTCTTTACTTAAAGAGGTAAAAAAGAAATTTTCATTCCTTAAAATTTTAGTCTCAGACGTTATAATCTAGCCAATCCGAAGCATTCCAGACAAGAAGACAATGCTATGTTGGAGTATCAATTTCCCCAAGGTTAGTTTAGAAGACATAATCCATTTGGATTTGTTGGTAAATATTGTGAATTGATTTCCCTTCCCTGGCCATACACTCAGGAGAAATGGGAAAGTGAGATCCTGTTTGAAAATGATATAGATTGCGAAGATGTTCAAAGAAGACTAAAATATATTGACTTCACATCCCTCTATGGCATTACCTCAGATGATCAAATGGAGGAAATCAAGAAAAAATGGTTGAAATACAAAGAGAAAAGAAATAATAAGAGCAACAAGGAAGAAATTAAGAAGCCATAAGAGTTGAGGAGATAATATTGAAAGAAGAGGCATAGTTGAAAGTAAGAGAATAACACCACGTGATACAAACAACAAAAATAAGAATTGATAAAAAAATATTGAATAAGATACAAGGAGAAGGCAAGGTGAAGTGGATGTCAAGATGTTATAAGATTCCAAAAGAATTGCATCCAAGGATGATGCCAAAAAAAAGGATTCGGAGGAATTATAAGAAAAAGAAATATTAGAAGCCAAGGAATAGAGAAGAAAAGAAGAACAATAGAGAAGACAAGAAGAAGAAAATAGAGACAACAATGAGAAAATGAGAAAAAAGAAAAGGAAATCAAATACAAGCAAAGGTTAGAAGTCGAGGAAAAGGAAAAACAATAAGCATTTCATTATCAAGGAAAGGACAAGGAAAACACTGCTATTGAGACACAACGAACCTCCAATCAAGATAAACAACAAGGAGAAACAACTCTTGAATAGAATCCACCGCAACAAACACCGCCACCTCTTAGTAGTTTCAATGATTTAACCATGGAGGATGTTGCCATTCCCAAAGTAGGAGATAAAGGTAAGAAACATGTGCTAGAGAAAGTGCACACTCCAAGAAGTCTAGAGAATATTTTAAAATGGAGTTATCAACCAATTCCATATCCTCTAAAAGAAGCTGTTGACTTGGAGGTGATTGTTTACAACAAGAGGAAGTAAGAACTAGTAAAAAAAACTTAGAAGAGAAAGAGATTGGAATTCGATACTTATACCCTATGTACTATTGAATAATAGATGATTGACACAAAGAAAGATAGACTCAACGATCTACTATTATTTATAATAACTATCTCTTATGCTACCATGAACAAGCCTGAGGTTGACACAAAGGATATTTAGATCCTTAGGAAACGGATTGCCTTGTTGAAAAATCAAGTCAAATGTTATAACCCTTCACAGGTCATAGTCAATAATTTCATTGAAGAAGTCTTGGAAAAAATAAAATTAATGATAAAATAAAAATTGACTTCATTTCCAAAGTGATCGAGCTATAGTAACTAAGCATGCAACTATCCATATTGTATAAAGAAATTCTGATATGGAAATATCAACAAGGCAAGGTTCAAAACCAACTAAACTATGTCAAGTATATTCAGAAGTGTAGAGGTCAAGAGGATCATTATATTAGGTTGTTGAATATGATTGAGTTGTATGGGATAAAACAATCCATCAATTACTGGGGATGAATCTCACATGAGTCACAGAAACAAAATGAGCATGAGTGGATCAAGCATGTATCATAATTTTGGATCTGATCAAATATACTACTATATAGTGTAAGATTCCTAGTTCCCCCCCCCAAAAAAAAGTTTATTTCCAGTTGTACAAGTTTTGAAGCAATTCAAGGATGACATGCACAAGCATGAGAGAGAGGTTAGGAGTATTTCTTTCTTGGAGCATGACCACCTTCAAAATTTTCTAACCATTGAATTTCATAGATTGACTCATCTTAAGTTTACTTTTCCAAAAATAGAAAAGTACACCAAAATATTTGAGCGTGAAATTCCCATTTTGAAATTACCTAGGGAGAAACATGTATTCCTCATATTAATTTATGTAATGATTTATTTACTCAATGGAGGAGATATGATAAAAAAATGTAAAAAATCCATCTCCCACTTCTCTTGAAGTTTAAGTCAAGAAACAACCTGCTTGAACATTTTTGAACGAACATTTTTATATTATATATATGTAAATTGAAAACTTATAAAGGGTTTTTTTTGCTCCCAAGGTATGGTGGAGGTTATAACTATGAATTATTTCTAAGTTAATCCATAAGATTTTTCTTGAGGAAAAAGACATTTTTTCTAAGGATTCATTATGGATTGGCTTAATCAATGGATTATTCTACTATTAATTTCTTGCTCATGATGTCTAGTAAGAATTTTTGGTTATGTTCAAGTTATCTTATGTTGTCACTTGAAATGCTCCATTTGCAAAACTCTGAAAACATATCTTGACTGTTGATCTGCTCCATTTGCAAAACTATGAAACTTATGAGTCCTTTAATCAATTTGGGATGAATCTGGGTCATTGATCTCAAGATCAAACATGATCTCGGTCGTCAATCCATCAAACTTCCTCAACTTCCTTAGTCGTCATTAAAGCATGAATTTCAACCTTCCAAGAATTTATCTCTGCAGCCTACAACCTAGATCATCTCTTCAACAATTCTGAGGGCAATTTAGACTTAAAATTGTTAATAAACTTGGGGATTTCACTCAGGGTTCACCAATTTCCTCAAATTCAACACAAATCAAACTTCACCATAATGAATTTACCCAACATTCATGTTGTCTTTGACCCATATGGGTCCAGTGTTGCAACAAAATCTCTGATACCACTTTGTAATGCACCCAACCCCAAGTTGGGTCATACCACTGCTAAAATGACCAAATAAAAATTTCTGATACCAATTCTAGATGTGAAAATAACACAACATGACATTCACACTCATACAATTGTCCATGCTAATTAAAAATGTAAATGTAGTTATTTTAAATGTGCACATCATCAACTAAGAACATATAGCAACATTCAATGACATAAATGGAAATTCAGATGCATGATTCTACTCCCAGCAAGCAACATTAACTAGTATAACTTAGAGTAAAACACATAACATCCATATCAATATTTAAGATAAATAAACAAAACAAATAAGAACACTTATCTTTATAAGTATGCAACCCATTGCATAGGACGAACGTTCCTCCCAACCATAGACTTGTTGTTCTAGTTCTCAATAGCAAATCACCTCCGAGTTGGGGCTATGAATCCACAAGAGATGGTGGTATTTAAGGTTGGATAATGTCCCCCTATAAAAAACCAATTCCCATAGCTAATTCTAGTCCACCAACTCTCTTACCCACAACTTGCACAAATCAGAGATGGTATCCTCCTTCATTGTTCATAGTCCCTCATGCCTTCCCACTCCCCTACAGGGATCCAACACAGGTTGGACACAAAATCTCTTTTTCGGGGCTCCAAGAATCTACGTATGCAATAGGAATTCTCACAAAAACCAAACACTTGCTTCTCTTGAAAAATTCTTTAACAGAGTATTACTCTCAGTCACACAACCTTTCTTTCCATGAAATTACAGCTCCAAAACAATTACCATATAGGCCCACTATGACTGCCTTCAATCTTTAGGAATCATGACTCCCTTGTTGTCCAAAAATATGCATGTAAAAGCTGTTTTCCATGCAAAAACGTGACTCTCTCATTCTCCCCCCTCTACCCATACATGTTTTCCTCTATTTCTCTTTATTGCTTGACTTACACTCTTCCCCAAGGTGATTGTACCCATCCCCCATGCTCTCAATAAATATGGGAGGTGAGTTCTCACACCCACCATCTTACATGAATTAAATGATTGGCTTTGGGAACACTCAATCATAAAATGGAAGTTTCATAGTAAGGATAATTAAGAAAGAAAATGGTTTTGGGTTTAATAGACATGGGTAAACTCTTCACCCCTTAGACCCCTTCCCTCTCTTGTGGAAACTAAGCCCCCCAAATATTTGTCCCTGCCCATCTACAGCTGGAAATACATTTTATTTATTATATTTAATATACATCATTTACATATTACATCACTTGGCCCATTGCCATCACATTTACAATATACATCACTAGTTTTGGGATTAAAGATGGGGTTGTTACACTACAAGGATTTTCCTAAAACCCACAAGCTGCAAGCCTATAATATTTGGTCTTGTGGACTCTTCTTGTCGAAGTATCAAGTTAAAAAGCTCCCAGTTCTTCCTGGAAGGCGCAACCCACAAGCCTATCGACAAAACCTTTGCGGACTTTTCCATGCGAAGTATCAAGTTAACACGCTCGTGGTTCTTCCCGAAAGTTGCAACCCACAAACCTATTAGAAAAACCCTCACAGATTTTTCTTTGTGGAGTATCAAGTTAACACACTCATGCTTCTTCTCGAAAATTGCAACCCATAAGCCTATCATACATTTTCCTTGTAGACTTTTCCCATCGAAAAGATCGAGTAACATGTTACAAGGATTTTCCGGTAAACCATATCCTACAAACCTATAAAAAATGACTTGGAATAGCTATGATACCATATTGTAACACACATGTCTGCTAACATGAAATTGAAAACTCTCCATACATATAAAATGAACTAAGGGGCAACAGACCCATAATTTAATATGCATCTAACAACATAATAAACACCCTTGAATGCAATTGTTCGAGTAAAACAACAAACACACAACATTCATATAAAATCATTTACACAAAGGAATTAATATCATAAACATAACAAAGAACTTATTTGATTATAAAATAACCAACTAGCTACGTATGAAGGATGTTCCTACTAGCTATAAGTTTTCTGTTCATTTTCTCTCAATAGAAAGACACCCCCGAGTTGAGGCTATGAGTCCAAAAGGACATCTATCCCTCTTGGTTGTCCACTCTCCATAATCAGTAGCCCAAAACCCAGGTTCTACTCCAACAACAATTCCATTCTACCAACTATCTTCCCCACAACCTGTACAACCCAAGGAATGGGATCCCCCTTCACTGCAAACAATCCATCGGGACTTCCCACTTCCCTCCAAGGCTCCACTGCACTCAGTTGGACATGAATCTCATAGTTGGGGAATCTAGGAACTCTTAGTTGCTCCAGGAGTGTTCACAACAACCTTCACAAGTCTCTTACTCATTTCCTCAATAGGAAAATGCTCCACATGCACACAACCCATTTTTACAGGCACACAGACCACATTTCCAACATAAACATAGCCAAACAATGGCTTCCTTCAAGAACAACATGGATGGTGCTCTTCCCGACACTCAACTCACCTCTTGTTGCCCAAAAACAACATGTAAAAACTATTATTTTTCCCATACAAATTTTCCTTTTTCCCAAGTGTTGATGGCCAAAAATGACCTTGATCAACATTAAGGAGACCACCCGGTCAGGGCCCCAACTAGACCCTTATCCATTTGGAATGGTGGCTATGACTAGTTCAATGGGTCTCCAGTTACCCTTGTCCTAAGACTAGCCTAATTTAAAGTTAATCTAATCTAAACTAAATCTTATATGTAAAAAATATATACAATGCCAACTATATGCTAATGTAAGATGTGGTTTATGCTAATGTAAGATGTGGTTTGTTGTTATCAAAAAATATAAGAGGAGTTTCCTCCCTCACTTTCCTTGTTGACTTATTATATATCTATTTATTAATCAACAAGAGGAGAGAGATCAGATTTTCCCTCTTGCTATCGATTTACAAGAAAGCAATCCTTCGTTGAAACTAGGGCTCAGCTAGGCCGCAAGATAATTTGCACCTGTGGAAGGAAACTTCAACAAATATAATAAATTAATCCAGCTCTAAATCTAGATCTAAATGCACCGAGGAAAATTAAAGAAAACTAATCTAACTCAATATCAAGGAGATAGCTCCCAAATACCAAGTGCAAGAGTATTAAAGTAAAATAATGATTTTAACATGCTTTTAATGATGAATACCCTACTTCTGAAATAGATCTAACAGTTGGAATTATAAGTACAATAAATGCTTTGTTTTAGAGATTTAAAACAATAAAAGATGAACCATTAAAACTTGGAAATAATTCACATAGTTTCAATGAAAATTAAATCATTTAAAATAGCAAATTAATGAGTAAATAGTTACTCAAAAATTTGTTATAATGGGTTGTTATAATGGGGGAGAAATTTTTATAAACAACAGATCTGTGGAATCATTGATTTAGATAGCTAATTCAATGAACAAACATTCTCACATTTAAGATAAGTGCAAAACATAGAATACTTGGCACAGATCTGCCATTAAAAGAATAATATTTGCATTGACAAATAGAAGTATCTGATTACAAATAAAACCTGAAATCCTTTCCTTTATTTTACAATGAATCTCCTCAACAATCTTCCAAAAACCTTGAGCTCTGCCAATTGAGAAAAGGGCTGCAATAGTGCAATATTTCACTCCAGAGACAATGATTGGATTTTGAAAAGCAAATCCCCACAACTCATATCTGATCTGAGTATTTCCGCTAATGGTACAGCTAAATTCTCTTTACAAGAGTGCTCAGAGTATCAAAACCATTATTTATAATTTACCAAAAATCAATCCAAAAATGGAGAGCTGTTGAAAGAAGTTTTAGATCCATCTATTTTGGAGCTGCAAATTCTCTTCGCCTTTCCTGTTGGATCAATCTAATTGCTTCATGAATTATTTGCCTCATCCTTCCAACAGATCTCCTACACTACCAATCAAAGTCCCAAAATAAAAATCAATTGATTTGCTCATCAAAATAACAAAATTGGGAAAACAAAATCTCAAACTAAAATCTAATTAAATAAATAAAGTAAAAAAAAATTATGCTTCCCGTTGCTTTCTGTGGAAATTTGATTAGCTTTTGCAAAAATCTGGAAATAAGTTTGCCACAACAGTTTCTCCAAACCAATCAGATTTCTCCAAATTAAATCTCAGCAAACTATTTTTTTTTCGCAATTTCGCAGCCTCCATTTCATCTAAGTTTTTGTGCAATTAAATGTTCATATTTGCTAGAGTTACTGCTTCCATATAATTCTCCCCGTAAAGAGATTTCCAACGAGCTCTCACTCGCTCAATTTGGCCCAATAAAACTTAAGTTATGCTCTGTCAAACTCAAAGTTGTCCCGTCAAAATTAAAAACTTGCTGGAAATTTGCATGCCTAGGCATATGGATTTTAAAAAATATACAATATCTAAATAAAAATCATTTTAAAAATAAAAAAGAAATAAATATATACAGATTTTTTTTTAATAAATTATAAAATTAAAATAAATAAATAACAATTTATATTTATATTAAATAACATCAAATTAAAATATCATTTAATAATTAAAAATAAATAAATCATTTCAAATAAATAAAATAAAATTTATTTAATTAATTAATATCAAGTTAATATTTATAATTATATTAAAATATAAATTTACATTTTTAATGCCCCTTCAGTGAAATTCAGTCAAACTTCAAACGAGCATAACTTTTTTAAACGGTGAGTCCAAATTGAGAAAAATTACACTTGTTGGAAAGCTAGCAAGGAACCGCAAGCTATGGAGCCATCACAACAAAGATCCAGAAAAGTTGAAAATGTCACAAAATCTATAAAATAATGCAAAATAAGAGTGATTTACCCAAAATTTACATGGAGGGTCCTCATATTTACCTGCACAAAATATGGGGTGTTGAGGCATAAGAATGGAGACACATGGAGACGAAGGAGTTATCTCTAGTTAAGGTAATAGGACTAGTTTTATCAAAGCTCAAAGTAAACGTTTTCATACTCCATCATTCTCAAGGGTCCCACATGAGACATCATTAAAGCGAAATAAGCTCTTGAAAATGAAATTACTTGAATGTTGCTTTTTAAGACAGTGAATCCACATCTAGGGAATATTTATTAACTTTTAATTACATATTTACTATTGGACAATAAAGATAGTTAGGGGGTTATTAAAGATCACTATGCATCTATAGTGAAATTATCTCTTTTCTCATGGCATTGTTTTGCTGCCAGTAGGCCTGTTTAGCTCATTGATGAAGATATTTCAGTACCATGTATGTATGGACCCGCTTCCTGCGAGCCTGTTCATAACCCTGGCGGGTTTGCGCACACTTCCCACACATCTGTGTTTTCAACTCTATTTTTTCACCCTTTTGATTAGCTTGTTTAGAAAATTGTTTTTAGCATTTGTTAGAAAATTGCTTATAGCTACCAAATTTTGTTGTTGAAAGAGAGTTCCCCCATATAGGTTTTGGGCATACCACTAAATCCAATCCAAAACAAAAATCAAATCAAATCATTTTAGAGATTGCAAAATAAATAAAATCTAAATCTCAAAGTAAAAGGTAAATGAAACAACCATGATCGGAATAAAACTTTTTAACAAGACCTCTTACGAAAATGAGTCTCAAAAAATGAGTGATTTCGAAGAAGGCATATGCACTTTAAGTTGAGATTTTGTTAAGTTGTGTCTTGCGAAGTTGTAATTGATGGGCCTTTTATTCATACCAAAAGATTCTAAATCTAGGGAGCAATGATGATTACAATTGTAACATCCTCAACCACCAACAGGTCGGGCAACGCCACTTCTCGGACATTTCACTTAGCTCTGATACCATTTTGTGAATTTATATGCACGCATATCTAACACAATTAACAGTTACAAAGTTTTGTTCATGCCACTTATTCATGCGGAAATAATCATTAAAACATACCGACAATATATGCATACACACAACATATTCTAACCATACATAGATTAATGCAGAAATAACAATAAGCCTACACACACAACATAGTTGATATATCAAGGCATTACTCATCAAGTTATAACACATGTACAATTACACAACATACAATTAACAGAGATTTGACACTTATCTTTCAATAAATGACCACCAACTGCGTGCAGACCTTCCATGAACCTCCCAGCCTTAGACCATGTTGCTCATCACACTCAACAGTGGGTCACCCCCGAGCTAGGACTAAACTCCATTGGGCAAGGGATTCCTAGGTTTGGCAAGAACAACAAGAAAGTTGCACAGTCAACATGAAGGATTATCTCCTACGGCCAGCTCACAATAATAGCCTACAACCTCTCATTTCCCACATGCATGTCCCACCCTAGGAAGTGTGTCTCTTCTCTGCTCCGCAGTCCTTCGTCTTCCCCACTTCCCTTCCAGGGCTTCAACAATAGGTCGGACAAGAATTTTCCAAGCATTATAGTTGCAGTTTGGCTCCCTCTGGGAAATCACTTCCCCAACAACTTCTCTTGCCTGGAGAGAGTTGCTTGCAAGCATGAAAACCTTCTTCTTCAATCCACGAGCCTGACAACCCGCTTCTTCAACCACAGGCCTGAAAAAACTGCTTCTTCAGTCCATCTTCTAAGTCAACTCCAGTAAGGGTGATGACAACAACAATCATTAAGGCACAACACGACTCAGGCAAGGTACAAGTACGAGCATGATTCCCTGGATGAATCGAGAAGGGTGACAGACTTCCAAAGAATCGTAAGGGTCGTGAGGAAACTCGAGACTCGTCTCGACGCAAGGATGGGGAGCAACGTCGGGATGGGAATCGAACCCCCAATGAGTTGGCTTTCCCAGCTATAACTTCATGTGCCCAGGTTGACACATGTCTTCCTACAGCTGCATGAGTTCCACTTAGCACTCATTCCCTTTCCAGGAACTTAGGATAACACGGTTTATGTCAACCATAGATTTTGGGAAATAATAATACAATATTATTCCTTTAGAGGTAAGCCCTCTAGCTTAGCCCCTATGCCTAGACACTTAGCACCCTTCCTTACCTTAACTAGTGGAGCTTAGTCCCCCATAACTCTTTATTTGTGGTCGGTCTACACACAGTAGTGTAATTTTATTAAAGATATGTGCATTTACATATACAAAAATCAGGCTCATGGCCTTAAGCATCTAAGATCTCCGACCTAACAAACATATAAGTCTTCAGCTTATAAACACTTAGCTCACCAGCCTATAAACATAATTACAATTCAGCAGGGGCTCATCCTTGGGATGTTACAATCCCCTCCCCTTATTTTTGCATTGTCCTTAGTGCAACTTACTTGCACACCAACATCAAGATTTCTAAAATCTTCAAAAAGATGTGGGTACTCTTTCCGCATAGCATCTTCATGCTCCCATGTTGCATCCTCAGGACCGTACTAGGTCCACTGAACTTTTACAAGCCCTATGGCTCGATTCCGGAGCTGCTTGCTTTTCTGATCTAGTATACGCACCGGATGCACTTGAAAAGCATTTTCCTACTCCACTTGAATCACATTCCAATCAATAACATGATTAGCATCATGTACATATTTTTTAAGCAATGACACATGAAATACATTATGTATAGATATGCATGCAGGCAATGTGAGCCTATATGTTACTAGACCAATCCTCTCTAGGATTTCAAATGACCCACAATATCGAGCTACCAACTTTGAACAATTTCCCAACTTCATGGAGCTTCTGTTGGCATTCACTCTCAGGAATACATGATCCCCTACTTTGAATTCCCTGTGAGTTATGTTCTTATCAGCATAATTTTTCTGCCTGTCTTGGGCAACCTTCAAATTCTGTTTAATCTTTAGAATTTGTTCTTCCATTTCCTTGAGCAACTCTGACCCAACCACTTCCCTATCAGTTGGGTTGTCCCAACTTACTAGGGTGTTGTACTTTCTGCCATAAAGTGCTTCAAATAGGCTTATCTTCAGTGACACTTGATACCCATTGTTGTAGGAAAATTCTACCAAGTGTAGATAGTCTTCCCATTTAGATGGCTTGTTCATCACATGCATCATTAGCATGTCCTCTATCACTTGGTTCACCTGCCCATCAGACTCAGGATGATAAGCAGTGTTGAAGTTCAGATTCGTTCTGAACCCTTTGAATAACCCCTTCCATAAATTTGATGTAAACTTTAGGTCTCTGTCAGACACAATTATCTTGGGTACGCCATGCAAGCGTGCTACTTCCCTCATATAAATATCAACAACATTAGTTGCTTTAAGAGTAGTCTTCGTATGAATGAAATGGGCAGCTTTAATAAGCTTGTCCACAACTACCATGATTGCTTCGCGTTGCTTGCTTGTTCTAGGAAATCCTGTGATGAAATCCATTGTCGCCACTTCCCATTTCAACTCGGGAATGGGTAATGGCTATAGTAAATCAGTTGGGTGTCTATGCTCAGCCTTTACCTTTTGACATTCCAGGAATTTAGCTATAAAATCAACAATCTCCCTCTTCATGCCTGGCCAATAATATTAGTTTTTGACTGCCGAGATTGTTTTCTAATATCCTGGGTGTCTTGCATAAGGTACATTATGCATTTCTTTTAAAATCACACTCCTCAATTCATAAAAGTTGGGTACATAGGCTATGTTTCTGTAAAGAATGATTCCATCAATTCTCAATTCATAATCTTCAGTTTTCTACTACATTTTACCTTGCTGCAATTTTGTTACCAATTCCATGTACTGCAAATCTACTTTTGCAGCTTCAGAAATTTTGCCTTTAAGATCTTTCTAATACATGCTAATGGTTGTAGCATGCAGTTCATGCACTCTCCTGTTGAGTGCATCAGCCACTTTGTTCTCCTTTCCTTTGATATGCTTGATATCAAAGTCATACTCACAAAGGAATTCCAACCATCTACTCTGCCTAACATTCAAAGTAGATTGATCAAACAAATATTTCAAACCGTTATGGTCTGTCCTTAGCTCAAACTTCTTTCCCATGAGGTAGTGCCTCCACTTCTTCAAAGCATGCACTATGGATGCCAATTTCAAATCATGAGTAGCATAGAGCCTTTCATACTCTTTCATCTTCATTGATTCATAACATACAACAAACCCATTTTCACTGAGGACTCCACCCAGTCCTTATTTACATGCATCTGTGCATACAATGAAGTCTTCATTCGAATCTGTGATCTTCAGAATTGGAGCATTGGTTAACAATTGCTTCAATTGCTGGAAACTCTTTTCACATTCTTCTGTCCATTGAAACTTCTTCCCCTTCCTTTGAAAGGAAGTGATGGGGTGAGTTATTCTCGAAAACCCTGCAATGAACCTTATGTATTATCCAACTAGACCCATGAAGGATCTGACTTCTGTCACATTCTTAGGTGTTATCCACCCTTTAATGGCCTCAATATTTTCAGGGTCCACTGCTATCCCTTCTTCATATATGATATGCCCCAAATAGTGAATTTTGTTTTGATAAAATGAACACTTGCTCAATTTGGCATAAAATGATGTTCTCTTAGAACTTGCATCACCATCCTCAAATGATGCTCATTCTCTTCTTCCGACTTGGAATATACAAAAATGTCATCCAAAAAAACAATGGCAAACTTGTCTAAATATTCCCGAAAAACACTCTTCATTAAGCACATGAAAACAACTGGTGCATTTGACAACCCAAATGAAACCACTATGAACTCATAATGACCATACCTTGTCCTGAAGGCAGTCTTGCTGATATCTTCCTCTTTAATCCTTACCTGATGATATCCTAACCTGAGATCTATCTTAGAAAATATATTTTCATCCTTCAATTGATCAAAGAGATCATCAATCATTGGCAGAAGATACTTGTTCTTTATAGTTACTTTATTCAATTGTCTGAATTCTATGCACAATCTCAGTGTCCCATCTTTCTTTTTCACGAACGAGGTTGTGACACCCCAAGGTGACACACTTGGGCATATATACCTCTTCTTCAGAAGCTCTTCAAGCTGCATTTGCAATTTCTTCAGCTCTGGTGTACTCATTTTGTAAGGAGTCTTTGATACTAGATCTGCTCCAGGCATCAAATTAATAGAGAAATCAATATCTCTCTTTGGAGGTAGTCCCGGTACCTCCTTGAACACATCTTCAAAATCTTCCAAGACTGCATGATCCTCTAGACTTGGCACCTTATCCTTATATGCTTCCTCCATATGGGATGCAAATATTTGACAACCTTTCCTGTAACATTTCTTCAGCTGCATTGTTGAGATTTCTCTGACTGTCACAGCCCTAGGAATTCCTTGAATTGTTCTCTGATTTCCTTCCTCATCTAGGAAAGTGAATGCCTTGCTACGACAGTCTAAGATGGCATGGTGTTGGTCTAATCAATCCATACCAATTAGGCAGTCATAAGATCTTAAAGGAAAGATGTTGAAATCTTCCCTTGTGCTCAGTCCATTCATGTCCATAAGACATGACTTAACCATCTCATTGAATTTTCTTTTGGCTCTAGTAGCCAGCTGCACCAACCAAGATTTTTCATGTTTGATTCTTGGAAAATGCAAACTTTCCACCATCTTAGGATATATATAACTATGACTAGCTCCTAAATCAATTAAAATAGTAATGGTTTGGTTGTTGATCATACCTTCCACTTCAATCATATGTGATTGATACTCTGCTTGCTTGTTGTCCAAGGCTGCATATATCCTTGGTACATTGCTGCCCATGTCCCCCATTGTTTCAGTTCATTGAACATTGTGAACAACTCTCTCTTTGTCACTTATGTGAGGACAATATCTAAACATATGATCACCTTTACAACCCCAACATTGAATAGGTGGTTCCCTTGGCCTTTGACCACCTGTCTCAATCGTTCTGGGTTCTCTAGAAGTCGGTTGTCCCTAAGGATTATTTCTGAAGAATGGTGGCTTAATTCCCTTCTTCCTCTGATCCATATTGAATTTATTCTTGTCTTCCCAAGATTTTTGGAAACTTGGCCTTGCTTTTTCCTAATCATATAGGCACTTAGCTCACCTTATGATCTCCTCCAGTATTTTGGAATCATCATATTGTATTTTGTCACTGATGGATGGTGGCAAACCACTCAAATACCTTTGAATTTTGATTGTCTTATCCTTGATGAAAGAAACATACTTCAACAATTCTAAAAACCTTATTTCATACTCATCAATGGACATACTTCCCAGCATGAGTTCAAAGAACTCTTTCATTTTCTTATCATAGTACCTCTTAGTCAAGTATTTCTTTTCAAAATACTTCTCGAATTACCTCCAAGCAACATCTTTCTCTTTAGCGTGTTGCAACTGCACAAGATGATCCCACCACATGGATGCCTTACCTTTGAGCTGATAGATGGAAATTCTTCCCTCTGCACGAGAAGAATAATTATGCTATTGAAAATACTTTTTCATGCCCAACAACCATGTATTTGCATCTTCATCCTTCTTGTTTTCCCCATCAAACATAGGAGGTTTGATTTTGTTCATTTCTCCTCGTAGCTCATCCTCCCCGGACCTCTTATGCTTCCTAACAGGGGATAGAATTGAGTTGTTGTGTACTCTCTTATTGGAATGCCTCGGGGAGTGTTGGTGATGTCTGCTATTAATTTTTGTTCTTCTGTGACTTCCTGATTTGCTTGAGCCACTCTCCTTATCCAATTTCTTTTCTATCATTTCTAGGCTCTACATCAACTTTATGTTGAATTCTCCCTGTTGCTCCCTGGCTTTCATGAGCTTTTTGTTATCTGCTCGGTGAGTCTGGACATCTTTTTGCAACTTTTTAATGATTTTCAACATGTTTTCTTCTTTATCTATCTCTTCTCCATGCCCATTGGAGTTCGATCCTTCAACTCCTAAATGAACATCCATTCCTCTAACTTCATTTTCCGAACTGTAATCACCCTATGCATTTCTCATTTCTCTGCACTGTGCGGCAATTCAATTCGGTTCTGACAATTGTTAATTCTACAAAATGTGCAGTCAACCAAAATTTTGTCAGTCTAATAGACTTATATATATATATATATATATATATATTCAGAATAACCCAATCTGATTCAATAGAAGAAATATCATATTTCATTTTCAACGGTCTTGGTCGGTCAAGAACCCCTTCGAGCTTTTATCTCTAAGCCCCACTCTGTTTTGCAACAAATTTTTCGGGCATTAGCCCCTTTTTCTTCTGCCCTTGGTTCGCATGGGACCACGGCTGTGATCCAACGCTTATGATTTGGGCGCTTATTCGAAGCCTTGAAACTTCGGGCTCTGGGCTTCGGAGTTTTCCCTTTTTCTGCGCATCCCAACATAACAGAAAAACGAACTGTAGAACGTTCTAAGAACGATGGATCTACAGTCCACATTCCTTCATGCACCACTTCTTCCGGAGTGTCAAGTCTCCGGACTTCATGATCTCGCACCACATGTCCACTGGGGCCCACCGTTTCCGTGCTCGAACTAATAAATGTTGAAAACGTCACATCAACTTTATAATTTTTGAAATTGCGGGGACATGGGTTGACGGTTTTTGAGTAACCCACCGATCGTTCTGCAATTGTCCCCACGCTGAAACGTACCCCTTCTAGGAAACCTTGGTTTGGATTGCGGGATCGCCTTAAAGAATTATCGACAACGAAACTTTGATCTCTGCAATGTCTCTCAGCCCTCAATCTTGATAGATCGTGATCAAATTTAATGCGGGCTCGATCTAGCTAACTTCTTCGCCAAGCTTAACTACCTTGTGCCACCACCAGGAGCGCCACTCGGCAAGACACACGAAGCTAACACATGGTCTAATCAGTTGGGTGACATATGTCACATTCTAACTGCATTTTCATCTTACCAAGGTTCTTAACTCACTAACACGTGGCACACATCCCATGTGTCCACGTCATCCCTAGTGACATCAGTAGGCCACGTCACTCCAGGACTTCGGCCCTCGAGTGATTTCACCTTAGCATACTCTGTTTCTCCCGAACGTCGAATTCTCGAACAAACCAATCTTCTGACACACGTCTCCTTCGACGAACGGTCTGGGTTAACTTTGGACTTCGGGACTTCGGTAGTTTCCACTCTATTCACACCTTGTTTCTCTCGAATGTTGTATTCCCGAACAAGCTAACTTTTCGACACATGTTCCTTATTTGGATCGACAGACAGGAAATACATGAAGTTCTCTCTGTCTTTTCTACACGTGACCGAAAGTTGTGACCTCGGCTTAACATTTGGGTGCTTATCTCACTTTGCAAGATTGTCAGTTGTGCCTTAAGGAACCGTGAAGATAAATGGCCAGGAGTGATTGTGGAAACTCAACTTGCTCATGCTTTAATTTCCTTCCTGATCTCCGCAATGCGAAGATGCTCGTCCACAGTGGGATCGATATCCACCGTTGATTTGTTGATCTAGCAAGATCAATGATCACGAGGGATTGCAGAGTATCAACTTACCCTCTCTTTAATTTCATTCCCGATCTCCACCATGGCTCCCCACAGTCGATCTCCCTTCAATGAGATTTGACGGTCATGACTTAGTCTTCACTTGATCTGACGACTTATCTTGCTCTTGTCTAGATCTAACGACCCAACATCATGAATGTTGTGATTCCTTTCTCTGTGGCCATTTCTTAAACTTGTTACACCTCTTGTGTTTCCGAACACAATCCAAGTATTCTTTCAACGCCCTTCTGACACTCTGTACCTCAAAATTCTCTAGATTTTCTTCACCGAATTTCTCGTTCGTGGCCCATCCTGGTTCTGGGTAGAAACCATGGGCTTCGAACTTGAAATTTGTCTCAGTGTTGAAACCATGGCGTTGATACCATTTTGTAATGTCCCCAGCCACCAATAGGCCGGGCAATGCCACTTCTCGGACGTTTCACTTAGCTCTGATACCATTTTGTGAATTTATATGCATGCATATCTAACACAATTAACAGTTACAACATTTTGTTCATGCCACTTATTCATGCGGAAATAATCATTAAAACATACTGACAATATATGCATACACACGACATATTCTAACCATACACAGATTAATGCGGAAATAAAAGTAAGCCTACACACACAACATAGCTGATATATCCAAGCATTACTCAACAAGTTATAACACATGTACAATTACAAAGCATACAATTAACAGAGATTTGGCACTTATCTTTCAATGGATGACCACCAACTGTGTGCAAACCTTCCACGAACTTCCCAGCCTTAGACCATGTTGTTTATCACGCTCAGTAGTGGGTCACCCTCGAGATGGGACTAAACTCCATCGGGCAAGAGATTCATGGGCTTGGAAAGGACAACAAGAAAGTCACAAAGTCAACAAGAAGGATTATCTTCCAGGGCCAGCTCACACTAACATCCTACAACCTGTCATTCCCCACATGCATGTCCCACCCCAGGAAGTGTGCCATTTCTCCGCTCCACGGTCCTTCGACTGCCCCACTTCCCTTCCAAGGCTTCAACAACAAACCAGAAAGAAATTCTCTGAGCACTATAGCTGCAATTGGGCTCCCTCTAGGAAATCACTTCCCCAACAACCTCACTCACCTGGAGAGAGTTGATTGCAGGCCTAACAACCTCCTTCTTCAGTCCACGGGACTGACAACCCGCCTCTTCAACCACAGGCCTGGCAACTTGCTTCTTCAGTCCATCTTCTAAGTCAACTCCAGTAAGGGTGATGGCAACAACAACCATTAAGGCACAACACGACTGAGGCAAGGTACAAGTACAAGCATGAATCCCTGGATGAATCAGGAAAGGTGACAGACTTCTAGAGAATCGTAAGGGTCGTGAGGAAACTCGAGACTCGTCCTGACACAAGGATGGGGAGTAACGCCATGATGGGAAGAGAACCCCCAACAAGATGGATTTCCCAGCTATAACTGCATGCGCCCAGGTCAACACTTGTCTTCCTGCAACTGCATGAGTTCCACTTAGCACTCGTTCCCTTTCCAGGAACTTAGGACAACATGGCTTATGTCAACCATAGCCTTTGGAAAATAATAATAAAATATTATTCCTTTAGAGATAAGCTCTCTATCTTAGCCTTCCTTCCCCTAACTAGTGGAGCTTAGTCCCCCATAACTCTTTCTTCGTGGTCGGTTTCTTCGTGGTCGGTCTACACGCAGCAGTGTAATTTTATTAAAGATATGTGCATTTACATATACAAAAATCAGGCTCACGACCTTAAACATCTAGACTCTCCGACCTAATAAACATATAAGTCTTCAGCTTATAAACACTTGGCTCACCAGCCTATAAACATAATTACAATTCAACACAGGGTTGGCCTTGAGGTGTTACAACAATTGAAATTAAATCAAAGCAAATATCTTCTTTTTTTTATAAACAAAAAATAAAATACGATACTAAGCGAAAACAGGAGAAAGGTATCGAGACTTCCCGATTTAGTTTCCCTGCGCTTTGATCATTATCATGACTGCTTTGTCAAACTAACTGCGAGTGAATTCTCAATCTTAGTATGCAACAGGGTTGAACTTTCAATGAAACTACGGATGACCCGCAAAACAAATCTTCGATTAGCTAAAATTGAAACTAAAATCATAAAATAAAAGATGTCAAAAAGCGTATGAGGCTTATTTTGAAGAATCTCGTTATGATTTACCTTAAAGATGTTGATTTTCTTCTCAGAAGTAACTTCTTCTTGTAATTGAAAGTAAATGTATGAGGAAGTTACGAAGTCCATGTACATCTAAGCTCATCCATTTTATTAATTCTAAATTAATGCTGACAGCAAGCTAGTGAAACCATTCCATTAACTTTTTCCATGCACCTATGTACATGTCAAAAATCAGTAACAAAAATACAAATAATATTAAACTATCAAAAGAAAACATGAATACACTATGTACATCTATTGCTAACGTACTTTCAAGAAGTTTATTTACAACCATCCCTTCTCCAAGGGTTTCCTCTCCTCCAACCAAATCTCTACTGTATCATAAAAGTAAGAATGAGCATTGACTAATGGTTGAAGGAGATCTAGAGGAAGAGCGGATGAGAAAATGTTAGTATTGTGTACAAAAGTAAGGGAATTAGAAATCTTCTGAGAAAATGATGTTTCGAAACATTTATCAAGTAGATCAATAAAATGCGGATGGAAATTTGAAGAATACTTCAGAAGATTTTTAGAGAACTTAGTTTGCTGGCCAGATTCCAATAATGCACTCTCAAGTACTGGAGCTAGAGAAAAATCCAATCTATATGACATGAACATCAAATAAAATCGAAAAAATAAAAGTTTTTGATGCTCATGGTTAAAGCTTTGAAATTGATTTTCATGTTGGCACATTAGTGCACTTGATGAGTGTTCTGTACCTAATGGCTTAAAATGCCTGAACTATAAAAAGGGGAAAAAATAAAAGTTGAATAAAAATTAGAAACAAACCATGGAGAAAGTACAATTACGTGGTTGTTTACACTAATGTTACAAGACAGTTGGGACTTATTTGAAATATTTTCCTTCTCAGAAGTGTTTGCCAGGATAATACAATTAGAATTAATATTGACATCTACTTGTGAAAATTGAAGAATCTCAAGATCATGAACATGAATGAGAACTTGATCATCATAAGAATCATAAGTTGGGATGGATTCTTTTTCAAGAAAATTGCAGCTACTATGAGATTTCAAAAATTCAAGGTGAGAATATTTTGTAATGATATGGGTAGAAGAAAAATATCCCTCAACTTGAAACATGGATTGATAA
>JZKD02S2052772.1:0-48153 GCA_000966675.3 Picea glauca | reverse complement strand
GTGAGGAAATTTTAAAATAAAGCGTAAATGAGACTAAACATCCAAAATCCTAACATCAGAAGATGAAACACCAAAAGGTTTGTGGGCCACGATGGGGGTAGTTGATACGTCAACTTCCTGAGGGAGAAACGTTTACATATGCTATTCATTTGGGGTGCTCGGTACCCCGTTGGAAAGTTCTAGCCGAGTACATATTCCGAAAAATCCAATAAGGACCTATTCAATGCTTCCAAGTCAAAAAAACGTCATTTAGGGCCTCAAAACGACCCCAAAAGTTTGGGACCTGAAAAAATGTAGAAAATTGCCAAGATGGAAACCGCAATTTGGGCTAGTGGAATAGGTGGGTGGCCACCGATGTCCACCTGGATAAATTTTTTCCTAAAGTGCAAATTCCACCAAATATTCTATAGTGTAATAGAGTCCATCCGAGGTCTGAGAAACACTTTGGGTGTTACTTCTTCTTCGAGGAAGTAATTGAGCTATGGGAAATAAACCAATTTGTATAGTGTACGCTTGAGTTATTATTCTAAAAGTGTTAACTTCCTCGTTTGATAATGCATATGCAATTTCAATTTTAGGATCAAGATCATGTTCAATGTTCTCCAAATCTTGGAAACTAGTTTTTTCGCAAGGTATTTCAAGATTTGGTGTTTCAATTTCAGTATGTGTTCTACTAGTACATGAACTAGTTTTATGAATTGAATCACCCATACAATGTCAATCATCCTTCTAGTGCCAATTTTTTTTAATGGGGAAAATTACGTAAGTATCAGCAGTAGGAATTTAACCTAGAAAATAGGCTCAATTAGACTCTTTTATGTTTGGTGTAGAAAATTCCTCTGGATGTATGGCCCGACAATCTTTCATTTTTTTTAAAGTTTTATTGTGTTTCTTTTTATCATTTCGGTGATATTTATAGAAAGAAAGAAAAAAAAATACTATCTAATAATACTTGAAATAAATACAAATCCCTGAGAGATATCTCTCAAGGCAGAAATGATTATTACTTTATCTTTAAGAAATCTAACAATTAGTTCTACATAAATTTCCCACATGAAATGATAAATATTTCAAAAAACAAGGAAGAAGTTTAACCTAAAGCAAAACAATTATTTATAGAATCAAATTATTCATATTTACTAAGGAAAGAAATAGAAGAAATATTAATATTTCTTTGGAATAGTTTGAAATAAACAAAATTAAATGTCTTAAAAAACATCCATTCCATTCACATGAGTTATAGAATAATCCACAACCCAGTTATAGAATAATCCATAACCCACCGTAGACATGAAAAACTTTCTTTAGTGATAAAATGCTTGTCCAATGATTGGTTTCTCAATATTAACTAGAATGGTATAACAAGTCTTAGGTGAACTAGGGGTTTGGTTTCTAACGAATTCTTTAACATATTTTCTCATTAGTCAAATAAACCTTTACATAAGTCAATATGGCGGAAAACATGTTGCCTTTGTGGAGCTCTCAAAGTTGGTAATTCCATGGAAAACCTTTTATTTTTTATTCAAATTTGGGAAAGGCACATTTAAGTTTTGTTGCTTTCTTAGCCTCATTAGTTACAACATTTTAAGATGACCCTTTTCCACATTCATTGAAAATATGACTTGTATTGCTTGAGTATATCTTCAAATTTTTGCAACACTTGATAACTAGATGAAAAATTTCTAATAAGCCAAGGTAAAGAAGTTTGAATTAGGTAGTGATTTCTTCAATAAAATCCCAAATTTTGATGTAAGAAAAACATTCATATTCTATCTACCTCTAAGATTCATGAAATACTCTATCCAAGTATCTTAGATCCTATTCAATCTCATATATTTCTTCTTTCTTTACAATTGTAATGTTATGCAATTCATCTCCCATGCACTTTTGAGTTTGTTTGATGAACTCCAATCTCATATATTTCTTCTTTCTTTACAATTGTAATGTTATGCAATTCATCTCCCATGCACTTTTGAGTTTGTTTGATGAACTCCAATTGATTCTAAGTTTTTCTTTGGTTTTCTTTCTACATAAATTTTTGTTTATAAAAATAAAAAAAAACTATAAATTTAGTTCATGCACTTGAAAAATTTTAGTATAAAATTTTTTGTAAATCAAATCCACTTTCTTCTAACACATGATCTATAAAAACTAATATTAAACCCTATGTAAATTTAAAATACTTCACTTGATTTTCTAGCAATACAATTTTATTTCTAAGATTCTACACGTATACAACTTTTGCTGAAGCTTTATCCAAAGTAGCATGTGTGATAGCAACCCTGGATGACAACAATTCTGTTAATTTTGCTCTCTTTGTATCCAATACTTGTTCCTCAAAGTAGCATGTGTGATAGCAAGCCTAGATGACAACAATTCTGTTAATTTTGCTCTCTTTATATTCAATACTTGTTCCTCAACAATGCAAATTATAATGTTATCTGAATCAATTCTTTTTTTCTCTGGGTTTTCTTAACAATTGTATTTTTCTTTTTATTATAAACAATTAGTTCTAAGTAGGCCACATCATCTATGGGATTAGGAATATTCAGATCGCCCATGATAGAATATTTTCCAAGTTGTTGGGAGTGGCAACCCGTTCCATCAAATATCCCTTCCTTTGCCATCTTTAACTGAATTTGTACCCTATTTTGGATCGCCATATCCTCCATACTTAGATCAATGAAATTGTCAATAAGAAGAGATTTGGGTTTGTTGCTCCATAGGATACTCGCATGGGTTTGTTGATGCATGTGATATTAAATCTTTAAAGTTAAAAGTAGAACACCATCATCTATCATAGTATATGTATGTAAAGTGAATATAAACTAATCAAAATGGCATCAATGATCTCATTATTATCTTATGGTGAAGATGAACTCCCCAAAATGGTATAATGATATAATTTTTTTTTTTTAATAATGAAAAAATTATTTTAATTATTTAAATATAATTTAAAATAATTATTTTTTAAATTAAAATTAATAATAATTCTTTAAAATAATAAAAGTTTTAACAATATTTTATTAATTAAAAAAAAATATCGTTTGAGTTTAGTCAAAGTGATTTGTATTGATGTGTGTTTTCTTCTACCCAAATTTAATTCAAGCAAATGATATGTTGAATACTTGGCCAGCAGAATGATTTATAAGGGCAACATTGCCAATAAGTAGGATACTTGGCCCAGCAGAATGATTCGTTAAAAATCCCAGAATAAAAATATCAGTTTCAATCAATGATCAAATTTGAAAGGTGGGTTTGACCCTAAGTCGGAACCATGCTAATGATTCGTTCAAGATCCCCAACATAAAAGTATCAGTTTCAATCAATATCAAATTTGAAGGGCGGGTCTGGGTCTGAGCCTGGACCATGTATAAGCTGATGAATAATCCTGACCCAGGTCAGAGCTTGAAACATGCATAGGTTGATGGACAATAAGTTTCAATATAAGTTTTGGCCTTGTGAAGATGAATACTGAAAATGACAAGTAATATTTATTTTGATAAGTAGTATTGAATATTGACAGGTGATGTATAAGTTGTTGGATCTGAAAATCTAATGTCTATATATTACCTGCTGTCAGATCGGATGCCTATACACTACTTGCCCTAGCATTGAATGCTGCTTAATAACAGGTTGGATATTGGTTGCCACTGAAAAGCCAGGTGATTAAGCTCCACTTACTGCCAGATTCTATGCCTATACACCACCTGCCTTAGCATTGAATGCTGGGTAATAGCAGGTTGAATATTGGTGGCCACTAAAAAGCCTGGTGATTAAGTTCTGTGGTAAGGACAACATTGTCTAAGTAGAATCCTTGACCCATCAAAATTTAAACACCATATAATGAATTAATTATTGACTTATTACCTGGTGCATCTTGTTTATCTTGTCTATTCAACAATGGATATGTTGAATAATGTATCCAGCCAATAAGTATATATATTTTTTAATATATCCAGCAAATAGGTATATTTTTTTTAGTTAACAAGAAGAAAAAGCTAATGAAATGATAAGATTGATGGATCTTTAAAAAGGCTGCGGAGTATGCATTACATTATATCTACGACAGCAATGGTTTCAATTTTGAATTGAAAGAATTGCATCCATCTATCTTTGGACATAAATAGCCCATGGATTTTCTGCGAAATTGAATTCTCTTTCAGCAGGCAGAGACTCAAAATTTGATGTGTGAATTCTATCTACACAACTATGTACTTCCACATGTGCTTAGATGCTGTCCACATGTGAGCGACGTACAGCTTATAGATTTCATCTCATGGCTGTAGAATGAGCAGAGTAGATTCAAAGAGATGAGAAAAAATTGAGAGCAGTTGTGGCCATGTAATTCCCCTCCCTGTAGGCCGAGACCTCTTAAGCAGAGATTTGGGTTTGATGAGCCATATATTCGATAGAGACAGTGTCATTTTCATTAGTATCCATACTGTGATCGAAATAATGGTGAGAATCTCCTCCCCTTCCTTCGTCCAGATAGAGATTGATAGGATGGATGTTCCCCTAAAGTAAATTAGTCACTACCGCTCTGATGATAGAACAGATGAATGAAACCTTGTAAGAATCAAAATTCTGTTGGAAAATGGTACAGTCAGTAAAGGTGGTGAGATATATCTCCAAACTATGACTTCCATTCCATACCATGTGCAGAACCCAAGTCTCCCCAACAGTTCAATCAGAGATCTATGTTTTAGTGGAGTACTTTTATGCGACATAACTATGGATCTGTTTTATTGTTTTTATTCCTAGACCTACAAAGCAACAAACAATAAAATTGGAATGTGAATTGGACTTCCTAAAATTGAATGTGTGAAAACGGATTTGCCAAAATGGAAGTGATAGAAATAAATGTTCAAATTGAATTTCACTATTTTATACTAATTTCATTTTAATAGACTTTCATAATTATAGTATAGTTTAATTGGTTCTAATGATTATGAATATGATTTTTCTCCTAAAAAACCATTATAGTATAGTTTAATTGGATCTAATGATAATGATTGTGAACATGATTTTTATCTTAAAAAATCACAAGTTCAAATCCAAAAGAAGTAAAATATGTACAACAAAACTTATAATCAACAACAAAATTCATTACAACAATATTGTAACATTCCTAGCCACCAAGGCAATGTCATTACTGCGTAATATACACTTATATATAATATGCATTAAATCAAATTAACACATTTAATGTAGAGTTACTATCATCATAGATACTTAAATAGAATTAAAAGTAATTCATACATGCAACGGAATACATGATAACATTTAAGTATTATGCGTAACATAAAATTAAGCACATAAACTTATCTTTCAATTTGAATAACACGACCAACTGCATGCAGACCTTCCATGAACCTCCCAGCCTTAGACCGTGTTGCTCATCACTCTTAGCAGTAGGTCACCCTTGAGCTGGGACTAAGCTCCACCGGGCAAGGGAATCCTAGGCTAGGTAAGGTCAAGAAGAAAACACACAGTTTATGAGGATGGATTCTCTCCCAGGAGCCACTTATGCCCACTGCTCACATACTGTCATTGCCCACATGCATGTTCTACCCCAGGAGTATACACTTTCACTGTCACACAGGACAGTCCTTCGGCTGCTAAACCTCCCTTGCCTTGGGCTTCAACAATAGGCTGGACCGGAATTCTCCGAGCTCTGTGGCAGCTACAGGACCCCTTCCAAGAGTTCTCACTTCCTCTGCGCACTCTCCCACCTGGAGAGAATCACTCACAGGCCTGACAACCTGCCACTTCAACCACAACCACCTCCCTCACCTAGAGAGAGTGTTGCACACATGCTTGACAACCTGCTTCTTCAACTCCGTTCCAGCACAAGGAGGACAAGAGTAAGTCTCAGCAAGGAACAAATGACGGCAACAAATCACACTTAGCAAAGGGACTGCATGGCCACAACAACCCACAATTATAACACACACGTCATAGACAATTACGGTATGCTCAGGTTTCACAGAAGACGCGGCTTAGTCCACAGATTCTCACTGGGTTTAGGATGCGTGACTATGCAGAGGTCGAACAGGTTAGATGACAGATCAGTCCATGGGTTTTCCCCACTGGTTTCAAGGTGCACGACCAGAGAACAAAACACAGAGGTTGAGTGCAGAGGAAAAATGGTTCTCGGGAAAGATTCTAGCGAACTCAAGCGGCGGAGTATGGAAGAATCGTCGAACAACTCAGGTGAAGGATGGAAGAATGACCCGCGAACCCCCAACACAGTTGACGCTTCAGCTTTTAACTGCATGAGCCCAGGTTGACACTTGTCTTCCTGGAGCTGCATGTGTTCCCTTTTGCACACGTTCCTTTTCAAAGAACTTAGGACAACACTTGGTCAATTGTCTACCTTAGCCTTTAGTAAATAACAATAAATTATTATCCCCTTTAGAGGTAAGCCCCCTAGCTTAGCCCCTAGGCCCACACACTTAGCCTCCTTCCCTTGCCCAGCCTTGTGGAAGCTTAGTCCCCCATCACTCTTTCTTCATGGTCAGTCTACACGCAGTGATGTTTTTATATTAACAAAGTGCATAATTACATATACAAAACAGGCTCCTGGCCTTTAACACCTAGGCTCTTCGACCTACTTGCACATAAGCTTACCAACTTACAATTGCTCGGCTCACCAACCTACGAAACATGTTTACAATACATAGATATAACTGAAACTCATCCTTAGAGTATTACAAATATACTCATTAATACTTAATACTTTCTATAAATAAATAACCATAAAATTATAATTTTATAAACAAACTAAATAAATTTAATATGATATGTAATTAATCATAAACCATGAATATATTAATAAATATGAATTCAACAACATTAAAATATATAAGTAAATAGCCATAAAATTATAATTTTATTAATGAATTTTTAAAATAAATATAATATAATATAATTTAAAAATAATTAAAATTTAAATTATTATTTTACTAAAATAATTAATCATNAATTCAACAACATTACAATATATAAGTAAATAGCCATAAAGTTATAATTTTATTAATGAATTTTTAAAATAAATATAATATAATATAATTTAAAAATAATTAAAATTTAAATTATTATTTTACTAAAATAATTAATCATTTATATTATATCATTTATGATAAAATAATTCTACTTAATTATCACTTTATTTTCTTGATCTACATAACATGTTGATTTAAAGAACCTTAAGTTAAAAGAGTGTAGCATCATCATAATAATAATAATCATGAAGTGATACCTATAATAATAATAATCATAATAGGTGTAAAGTGATACCTATAAAGTTACGAACTCCATTGAGATTATCATTGTTATATGGAAAATCAAAGCATAATACAATTAAAGTTAATTTAACATTGTTATGAATTAATTTCATGAATAATATTTGATATTATTAATTATGAAGTTATAAATAATGCATGAAAAAATGAATAATTATGAATGATTTGAATTTTAAGGGGCTATATGGTTTAAATTTAGATACAAAAGTTATAAAGCTATAAAACTAATAGATTGTTAATGTGGATCAAGGAGATGCTCACATTTTTATTAATTAATTAGGTTAACATGTTGTCTATAATGGTCAAAGAGAGTCCCACCTCTCCATTATTGTATTGGGTTTTATTTTTCATTACTTAGTTAGTTGGGTAGTTAGATTTATTATTATAATAATAGAGACACATTTAATGAGCTTTTTCCATTGGGTTTTATTTTCCACTACTTAGTTAGTTGGGTAGTTAGATATATTATACTAATAATAGAGACTCATTTAATGAGTTTTTTTTTACTTTGTCCAATGGACCATTTTGTAATGCTATATAAAGGCCCAGCACACCTTCTCATAATATCAAGTTACTCATTTTGTCTTCTCTCATATTTTCGATTGTTCATTGTGAGATTCATTAACTCTGAGTGATTTACTAGTAGTTAGTATTAGAGGTGAGACTCTTCTTTGAGTCTCACCTCCCAAGAACTTCATTTACATATTGTTTTTGTCCATGCTTCTTTTTATGCAAGATTGAAATTTCTAATCTCCTCCTCTCTCGGCATTCAAGCCATCCAGATCTCAGCCCCCAAGATCTGGATCATTGGTATCAGAGCATGTTCGCTCTCCATCAGGACAAGGGTTTGAAGCATGTTGCGAGTTCAAACATTTGCAGCAATCACCAACCTCCTTTTGGTACTATCGGAATCCATTTGTCGAGCCATACACTGTAAGCATCACAGTTGGTCCACAGGCCCTACAAGGCTTTTTTTTTACCCTCAGATCTTTGTTCACCATTACAAGGAGAACTATACATGGATTCACTACATCCATACATCGATTCACTACATCTATAAATGGATCCACTACATCCATTGGTCTGCAACATTTTCAACAAATTTGCAGGGTGTCCATGTTGGCCACGGAGGTTCCACAACCTCTACAATAACCCATGTTTCTCTACAAACCCTTGGCGTCATTTGTGGTCTTCTACACTCAGCCAACTTCAAAGAGGTGTTGTGACCTCTATACAACATTTCAAAGGCTCTTCCATATCTCATTGGAAATATCTCTTCAAGATCTCAAATGGGTATTTCACGAAATCTCATTTGGCTTTCTGGTTTGAGAGATATCAACGATTGAATTTCAACATGTATTTGACCCAATGAGGCTGCGTGTACCACCATATTCAACGTTATTTTTCTCCCTGCTCAGGAAACTACAGAAGGATTTCCATATATTTCTGGAAATATATCTTCAAGATATCAAATGGGTATTTCACGGAATCTCATTTGGGTTATTGGTTTGAGAGATATCATTGATTTAATATCAGCATGTATTTGACCCAAAGAGGTCGTCCGTACCACCATATTCAACAATTTTTTTTTCTCTTTGTTCAGGAAACTACAAAAGGAGTTCCACATATGGATGAAAATATATCTTCAGTAGTTCAAATGGGTCTTTGACGGAATTTGATTTCATCACCTGTAGTAGAAGTTATGGATGGATTTGCAAAATGATGTTCACAACCCCCAAAGTCATGATTTTCCATTAGCTCTAAGTGATTTACTAGTAGTTAGTTTTAGAGGTGATGCTCTTCTTTGAGTCTCACCTCCCAAGCACTTCATTTACATGTTGTTTTTGTCCATGCTTCTTTTTATACAAGATTGACATTTCTAAGCTCCTCATCTCTTGGCATTCAAGCCTTCCAAAATCTGGATCAATGAAGTTGTAATTTTATTAAATGTTATGAAATGATGATGAATAATATTATTATTTCCTGAAATTATGGTTACGATATAAAAAAATAATTAATTTGTTTTACTATATTATTTTAAAATTAAATAACTAATATTATTAATATAAAGAAAATGTTATATTATATTGATTAAATTAATTTTAAAAACCTTTAAAAAAATCATCATAATATATGTAAAGTAAATAATATAAGTTACCGTCATTAAATGATAACAAAGTAAAGTATATGATAACTTGAATAGACTTAATAGTCATAAAAATTAATTTCAACGTTAATATTTATATTATTAATAAGAAAAATATTTTTTAATAATAATAATTTTAAAGTCATGACCAAGCTATATATCAAAGTGGTGGATGAGACCTCTTGTTTGTGGGACAAGGGACTCCACCCAACAATTTCACTGTAAAGTTTATGGAGGTGTACATACACGTTTTAATAGACTCATAATAATTAATATATTCACAACTTTATAGTTAATAATAATACCAAATAGAATAATATAGTCATAAGCCCATTAAATTATAGTACACATAAAGAAATTAAATGTAAGACTATGAATTTAGTATTACTTATTATGAATCTATTCACATTTTTTTTTTTTGAATATGTATGGTGGCTTTTCCAACGTGATAAAATAATAACTGAGTGGTAAGGATAATAATCATTCCTCCTAACCACCTAAATTAGGCTTAATTGATTTAATCCATTCACATTATAAATGAATCCATTAGATTAATTACAATACCTATTGATTGCTTATTTTTGTATCATAAAGTTATGAATACATTATTTATTAAGAGTCGATTAATACAATAACCATTACAAGTGATAAACAAGGGTTGCATGATGCCGAGTTAGTTGGGAAATATATGCTCAACAATGAAATTTAATATAATTAAATGCACAGACAATGAATATTTTTTGTCAAAAGATAATAATTAAACAATACATGAAATATAGAACAATAGCATTATTGTTTATGCAAGAGAAGAATGACAAGAATAAAGAAAAAACAAGTGAACAAATTTAGTATTGTTGACGCAAAAGCATTTAGCACAAGATTTTTTTAAAAATAATTGCTATCTATTCACACAAGAGGGATCTACTAATGCACTGAAACATCATATTTATATATGGCCACATCTAATAAAATTGATTAACAAAGTTGTCACATCCTCAACACATAAAAAACTATGGTAAATAAATATACTTCATAATTTGAATTTGATAGGAAAATGAAATCAACAAATCTAAAAGCACCAGACGTAATAAATAACTACATCGTTTTTTATGTATGTTATTTATGTGTTTGTTGTGTGGGGATATACATGTGCAGAAGTGCAAAAGCTATATGTGGGTGGAATATATGTTTGTGTTGAAGATGTAATTTATTTACTAAGTGTTTGTTGCGTGGGGATATACCTTTGTAGAGGTACACAAGTTATAGCTGTGAGGGGATATATCTGTGCGGAGTTGCAAAAACTATATGTGTGCTGCAAAAGCTATATGTGTGCGAACTATATGTTTGTGCTGAAGATTTTTTTTATTTACTAGGTGTTTGTTGTGCATGGATATACATGTGTGGAGGTGAAGAAGCTATATTTGTGCGGACTATATGTTTGTGCTAAAGATGTATAATTAAATTTTATTAAATTAATAATTAACTTTTTTTATTTTTAATATACGTAAAAATAATTTTGTTAAGCATATGCATATGCATAACAATATTCTATTATTAATAACATTGATAACTATTAGACTAAGTGTTCGTTGTGCAGGGATATACTTATGCAGAGGTGTGAAAGTTATATATGTGCATATATTTTGCATTTATTCTCGTCCATCCTAACCCTTAAACATTTTACATTATTTCCTGCATATGCTAACATCCCATTGAACACTTCACTTATTTACATAGCTTACAACATATGCTAACCTCCCCATTGAACACTTCAATTATTTACTAATTTTTACTCCACATTGAACACTTTACCTTTTTTCTTATTTTTACAAGTTTTATGATAAATGTTTTTACTCCAAACACTTTACATTGCTTCATGCATATGCAAATGCCCCCATTGAACATTTCACTTATTTACTAAGTTTTACTCCACATTGAACAATTTGTTTTTTTTCTTTCTTATTTTTATCTTTTGACAAATTATATATATATATTATAAGTTAGTATATATATATTACCTGTCAAAACAAATGAAACATATAATATGATGATTCTCAGTTCTAGAGCTTGGATTTCCTTGAAGGGAAACTAATCCTTTAAGAAAAAATAGGCTATCAACCCATAGACTTGTTCACAGTTTTGGAGACTGGACTGCCCCGTAGGGAAACCAGTCCATCCCTTTAAATGAAGAAAGACTGTAATCATAAAGACTAGTTTAAAAAGAAAAATGTAAATGTCTAGACACTATATTTCCGCGCAGGGCATAACAATTTTTTTTTGATATACTTGGGATAAATAACTAACATAAAACCAACAATACTGAAACTTGATTCTCGGTGTCAAGGCATTTGGCTTGGAGGCGGTTTCAATAAGCTAAACATTGTCCAAGCATTCAAATAAACTTTCAAAAACTTATGAATAAAGTCCTTAAATGAAACTACCACTACTCTTGAAAAAATAGCAGGGACATTATTCAATACAAAAGGCATCATTGTGCACTGATATGACCCCCATTCTGTAGCAAACGTAGTCTTATGTCGATCTTCTGGTGATACCCTGAAAATCCATCAGTCAATGAATATGCTTCCTTACATCCTACATTCTCCAATACTTCATCTGTAAATGGAGTAGGGAAGGGATCATGCAAACATGCATCATTCAAATTCCTTAAGTATACACAAATCCTTATTCCCCCTTACTTCTTTTCCTGCACTACCATAGGGATAATCCATTCAGATTCTTCCACAGGTTCTATTACACCAACTTCTAACATTTTATCATTTTTTTCCTTCACTTTCTTCTTATACATTGGATTAAACCTGTAAAGTCTCTATCTTATTGGTCTGGCATCTGGCTTCAAAGGGATCTTCATTTCTCCAAGTTCTCCTGCTACCCCTTTCATATCTGAAAACATTGCTGGAAATAGGTCACTATACTCACACAGTAACTCTGTTATGCTTTCCATTGTCAGGTTGTCCCAATAATCACCAATGCTTGCAATCTTTGGATTCTCTTTTGTTCCAATGTTTACCTTCTTTATCTTTAGTGGTGTAACAAAATATTCTGAGTCTAACTTTGGACCTTCTACTTCTCTTTACCCTTCAACTTATATAACCTTAATATCGCGTGGAATTTCTTCTTCTGGATCATTTTCTACGATGTGATAGCAATGTAGTAACTATTTGATTGTCTGTCGCTTTTGATTCTAATTAGCTGTGACAATTTCAAATTCAAGTTCTTCAAATATCTTAACTCTTACTACTTTCAACGTTGTATCCACCATTGGATTCTCATGTTCAAATGAAAATGTAATGACAAAGTTCTGTTGTATTTCTTCCCAATTTGCAGTTCCTTTGCGTTGTTCCAATTCTGGATACCAATTCCTTGGAATTCCTTTCAATGTATGAATAAAGTGATGAGGCCACTCCTCTGCTGGTACTAATCTCCATTGGCCCATGCATCTATCTATATGTTCTACGGTTTTCCTATCCCATCATACTTCTCCAAATATCTATTCTCCTGCTCTACGCCAAAGCTAATGTGCAGTAATCTCTTGCATTGATACCCATTATTAATATTCTCTTTATGAGCACCCCAACAATGTGCATGTGTTTCTTTCAGTGCCATATCTAAGACTAAAAATATTTGATTTTCCATAACATCTAACGCAAAATTTCTTAAAAATTCTTCCAAATTATTCTGACCATGAAAAGTAGGAGGTTCTCTTACCTTTGACCTGATCCACCCCAGTGCACACGTCATTCGGGAACATCTTCTGGTAGATAGCTCATGTAAACACTGTTGCCAATTCTCTAGACCTGTATTAGAGTCTGATGCACACAAAATGATACTCCTCCAACTCAGCATACCATCTGCATTTGGGTTAATATAGTCTTCTGCGTGTGTGGTAGTTTTATAAAACTAATTTACCTTGTCTGAAATGAAGTTTTATGTTGCAGGTTCAATGTACCTTCCACCTTTTGAGGGATCCCAAGGTGCTATAACTATGTACTCTCCTGACTCAAATATCATCTTCCTAGTCTTCAAATTGATAATATCCTGATTATCAAATGCCCAATCCAGTCCCAACAATTTTGGATAAGGTTGAGTGTTGTCTACTATGTCAATCACTTCAAAGTCTGTCATGGTGCACACACCATCTAGATATATTGGTATCCCCTTAGATCTACCAATTGGCACCACTCTATGTCGATTTTATAGCTTCAAATGAATAGGTGAATACCCTAGTGTAGGTTCCCCCATAGCTTCCCATGTCTTCAAAGGCAGAACATTAACTTTAGATCCCAAATCTAGTATGATATCCCCCATATTGAAATCTCCAATGTTTGCATTCAAACTAAATTCCCTACTTGTCCTTATCTTCTTACGAACCTGATTGACTCTCTTCTGTTCTAATTTCATTTCTTCTCCAGAATTGAACTTTTCTAACATACTTTGTAACACTTGTAGAGATGTCTTATCATTCAACAACTTCAAACATGATCCCAAAAAAATTCTAAGATTACTTACTTGTTTTGAAGTCTTTTCTCTGTTGGTCTGATCAAATAACTGAGGCATGTCATAGAATGGTACATCATCTACTGGATTTTTTCCTGAAGTGGATGCAATATTCTCCTTCAAAATCTCTTGTCTAGCCTGCTTGAAGATATCTTTTTCCTTGTGTGCATTAAAATTTTGTTCAAGTGTTGCATTCTTCCTTACCCATTGGTGTAGATCCTAATTATGCTTTTCTACATCTACTCATGTCTTGGCTCCACCTCTAGTCAATATATTGATGTTCTTCCCATAATATTCCCTAGTTTACATAACAATCCATTGCACATTTGAATTATTTTGATTCCTCTTTTCCTGTATCTTTACCAAAAGTGTTGGATAGTCTTTTGTATCATGGTGTACTGCATGACAATACATACATGTCATTGGTGGATGTGGAAAATATCTTGCATAGTGTCCAGATTTCTAACAACTATGACATGTTACTGGTCCTCTGCCTCCTCCAAATGCTCTTCATCCACAACCTATTCCTCTGAATCCTCCTATGTTTCCTTGATTATCTCTGTGCGGTGTATTATGTTGTGGTGCCTGATTATATTGTGGATACACATTATTGTACTATGATGGTCGTCCAAACTATTGCGCATTATTATATTGTGGTGGCGCTGTAAACTGTTGTGCATGTTGTCCTGTCATTGATTCATCCTGCACCCTATATGCATTTGAAGTCCTCTCCTTCATCATCTCCAAGTTTTTACAATCCTTTTCTTCATATCCAACTGACTTGCAAAAATTACAAATGCAGTCTTGGGAATTGTTTAATACTTCTTCATCATGGGACAATTATAAGGATAATGTCCATGTGTTTTATACATCTCACACCATGTCCCTCCTGTTAGTAAAGGGTTTGGAATTCTTGTTCCCAAGTATTGTGCATAGGTTGGACACTCATTCTTATGATATCCTTCTGTTATACACAAGGTACACCATACTGCTTCTCTCTTTTCCTTCCCTTTATTCTGGTTCAACTGAAATGTTAGGTTCTTCATATATGCTCTCATCTCTTCCACAACTGGATCTATATGTTTATATTGATTTTCTTCTAACTTCAAGGATGCTTGTAGAGCCTCAACATGTGTCTGGAATTTTTTTTTCCTTAATGGATACTTAAGATGTGGCAATAATAAATTAACAAATAAGTTCTTATGTTGCATATCTGCAATAAGGTACTTCAACTTACCTTTCAACCTTTTGAACTTTTGATCAATCTCCCAAACTGACTCTCCTGGTTTCTGCTTGATTTCTATCATCTCATTCATGAACTAATCCTCTGAAATCGATCATTGGAATTCATTGATTAATTTATTATTTACATCTGCGATGGTTGTAGGTGCTCCTTGTGGATTATTTACTATGAGGCCCATATACCAATCCAGTGTGAAGTCTCTGAATGTTATGGCCAACTGTGCAAATTTTGTATCTTCATCTATAATCTACTTGGCTTCCCAAATATTCTCACAAATTAAAAAATGCTTCTCTGAGTCCTCCGACCCTTCTCCATGAAAGTCAAGTAACCTAATAGTTGGATCTTCTCCTTCCATTGTGAATTTTGTTGTACTACCACCTCCACGCGGTGTAGAGACTTGAATACTACTAGCTATAATACTTCCACTTGAAATGGACCCTCGTCCTAAAATCATTCTACCATTAATCACTTGTTGGATAATCGATTCTTTTTCTTCAGATGTCTTAGTTGCACATGGGGTTTTGGGTTCCACACCAATTCTAATCTGGAATGGAAAGCCTTATTTTGCGCCAGACCCTTGACCTCTATTTTTCCTCTCATATGTGGTGCATAAGATATCCTCAATCTGCCTCGTAGCATGAGGATATTATACCTCTTCCTCATCATTGTCCAAGCCCTCTCTTTTGGCTACTTTCCTCTTCTTACTATTGATCTTATACTGGTAGGGTCTTTCACTGCATGTCACTCCCTCTCTCCTTAATATCTCCTTGGTATGTTTTTCATCCATCGTAATGGGGTCCATTTCTTCTTTCTTCTGGCCTCTCTCTAGAGCTCTTTCCATATCTCAGATCTTCCTTAGTGCTTCCCCCAGTCTCCCCATGCACACAGAGTGATTTAATTTTGTGATGCCATGGTCATCATGTCTTTATCATGCAATACGATCTTAATCGACATGTAAATTGATCTGATGTACCTCCCTCTTGGTCTCTTCAAGAGTTCCTTCTCTACAACAGTGTATGACTTTGCGGTATCGAATACAAACTCAATAATAAATTCTGCAATAATATTGTGTAACCAAAAAATCCACTTTGTGCGTGAATTTATTATTAACTCTTTCCAACTGTACAATATTCTCAGTATTCCACTCTACTAATCTAATCTGATTAGTGAGATGAGTATCCTTCAACCTCAATATACATTCTTGCAACAACTATGGAAAATAGCAGAAAAATGCCTCATGCAAATTAGTAAACACATACATGTCCAAATACTGGCGTGGTGTATACCTGGAGCTTATGTTATCTTTCTGCGCAAACTTGAGTTTCTTTGTCTCCAACCATATTTCAATCTCTTGCTTAGTCAGATTCCATGGTCTGAACATCCCCTTCTACCACTACATTCTTTTCACTATCCTTCTCATCAAATCCCTTCTAGTTTTTTTTTTTTTCCTAAGTTCCAGCTAACAACAGAACCATTTATTAGAATTTTTGGGTTGACTTGGGTTCTACCTTAGGTTTCCAACAAACCATACAAACCATTGGCCCTTTTGAAGACCAGAAGGAAACATTGCCCACATAGTGCATAACACAGTCTCACTTGATATGGCTTATGGGTGATTGTAGGACCCAAATGTCTGTAGTCATGGAAGGGATGGTGCTCGTGGGGATGTTAGGCATTCTTTTATACTTTATATATATCATTCTACTATACCATCATTCATATCTACCATTAACTTAACCTTTAATATTAATTATGTAGTAAAATAACATAGCAGATCTAGTGCAGAGTGTAAACTAAATCTAACAGATCCATTCATTCATCCATGTATTCATTATAAAAGACACAAGATGAACATTTCACACATCAACACAATACTTTATCGTGGTTCAGCCCCCCTAGGCTACATCCACAAAGATATTTTGTGTCTTATTATTCTTCATCAAATCTATGCACTATGCACATTACATCAAAAGTGCATTTGGAATGCACGAGTGTAGGTGAGGTTGATCGGTGTTGCACTGAGCTACACAACTTGCAACCCGACCCTCAATTATAATCCATCTGACTCAACATTACTAGATCTCCTCAAATCATACAACCAAAAATGACTTACTTCAAAACTCACAAGTACTTAGGACATATTCTCATTACAATGCAAGCTATCATGATGATATCCTATCTACCTCATACAACCTTTATAAATACTACCAAAATTGGGTTAACCCCATTACATTGATTACCAAAACCCTAACCCTAGTGGATTAGGTTTGTCCACTTTACAACCTCCTGCGCACGGTTGGTCTACCATCCAACCATTTCTTTCTTTGACTCTTCTTTTCCTCACACTGATTTTCCTTGATTCCCAGTGCATACTGCTTCTTTGGTCCATTCCTTAGCTTCCTTCCTCGTTTGTTGTGTTCTTCCTTATTCCTCGAACTTTGCTCCCAAAATATCCTGCTCCAACAATGCTAATAAGATTCTCTTTATCTCTTGTTTATACTTTCCCAAGTTCCTTCCTTTAGGGATCATATTCTAATTGTTTTACCCAACTTCCCTCTTTTAGGGCTAACCCACTCTCAACTACTTTACCCACTTGCAACTACTTTTCCCATAATTAGCAAACTCACAACTTCTTGTTGCAACTAATTTGTTTTTAATTATTATCTCATTGAAACAAATTTACCCATGATTAATTCCTAGTTACAACCACTCAGAACCGAGCTCAGAGATGGAATATATACCTCTCCCAAGTTCTCCGATGTCTCGAAACTTCCAACATTCTTACTTCTATGATGAAAATCCACTTTTCTGAGTACTCGCAGAGTCCTCCATGTGACCCTGGCCAAAACCGTGGGCTTAATATTTTGTTCCTGCACACTTCAGAACTTCGGGCTTTAGGTGTTCTTGACACACCTAACTTCAAATCCATTGAACTTTGAACTCATGAACATGCACATACCAGATCCACGGTCCACACTTCTCTCACAGCCAATGACTAAGATTTACTTCAAGACTTCGGGCTTTGTTAGTTATCAAGTCTTCACGCACGCAAACCCCTAGAGTGAAATCCTTCTAGAGTATCGGATATTTTGACACGCATCCTCCTCTATTTAACAGTCACGATAAACTCCGACTCTTCGGCCTTTGGTAGTTCTTGACCCTCCACTCTACAACTCTTCCGGAGTACTTCTGCTCTGGAGTGCGAGAGCTGGTGACACATGTCCTTACCAACGAAAAAATCTGATCTACTCTGATACTACGACACTTTGGGTCCCTTTACCAACCATGTTGGCTAGGTGGGCACATACCAAAGGATGACATGTAGATGGGTCAGGGGCGACACGTGCCCTCATCTGGGATGAAACATGTCACATTCCAAAGGGGTTATAGGGTATGTGATGTGCATGAATCCAGGTGGCACGTGGCTCATCAAGCTAAAATCCACGTCACCATGGATGGCGTCACTATGCTTCGTCGCTCCAGTCTGATCGTCTTTCAACATCCCTCAGATCTCACGGTCGATATCCGACCAATACCAATTTGTTCACAGATCGATGGTTCACAGTGATTGCGGGACCCCAACGTGCTCACTCTTTATCAAATATTTCAATCTCCACAATCTGAAAAGTGCTCGCTCAACTCTATTTAATCGTGGTCATTGATCCTCCACCTCGACAAGATCAATGACATTGGTTGATTGCAGGGACGTGAACTAGCACATCCATTAATTTCGCCTTAGTACTCCGCAATAATTCCCAACCATCGATCTAATCGAACAACTGGTGTTTGATCCATGAACTCCAGTGGATATTTAAGTCGATCTGACGACTGAGATCGATTTTCCTTCCGATTAACCACTCACATTCATCTCCTCTGTCATGTTCTGGATTCATCTACGGTTCTTGTTACTCTGGGAGTTCGGGTAATTTTGACTATCGTGAAGTTTGACATACTAGGGCTTCGAGCTCCCGAAACTCCGAAACCATCATGAGATAGCTCCTTTTGGGCTTAGCGCAGGGTTCCTAGACCCAGGTCACATGGACCTTCTAATGATCATCGGGCTATGAGATCTATTCTTATCTGGGTTTTAGTTAAGGCCGTGGGCACGAGTTTAAGGTCTCTCAAGCTACTGGTTTGAAGGAAACACCTTCCTATCTTGTAGAACTTTAAGTTTTGAAATAGGGTGGGGTAAACCCATGGGATTTCTGAGACGATAGCAGTGCCAAGAGGCTTGCTATGACTTTGGAACTGTGAGGTAGCTCCCTGGGAAACTCCTTCAACTGTTAAACTGGAGAATATGGGAAAAACATAAGCATAAGTTCTCAAGGAAGCCAACTGTTGGCAGCCCAACATATTTTTAACATTTTAAAGCGTCAAATAATAATCTATGTAACTGCCTACCTGGGGTCGTACATTTTTTGTCCTTCATCTACAAATTTGAGTTTTTGGTTATTCCTAGTGTTTTTGTTTTCACGCTTCGTTCATGAATGAAAGCATGAAAACGAAGCATTAAAACTTATGATTGTATTACCGCTTCATTTAAAAGTTTATGAAAGGTAGATGGCTCCACAGTTTTTGTTAATAAAGACTTTGTTTCCTACTATCAAGCTCATCTTCTTTATTGAATCCTCAAATCTGAAGCATGCTTATGGATTGTTATTTGAATCAACAAGGGCCCTTTTAGTTTAAACCTTGATATATTTTTGTGGCTCTTGGTCATGTGTTCCCTTGTCAATACATTTTGGTTTATAATTTTTTTTTCCTTATCCTAAACTTTAGAAACCAAACCTACCTTGTTACGCAATGATGAAGTTTTAATGCACTTGGTCGTGGCCTGTACCATGTGAGAGGTGACAGTTCGACGACAGTAATCCCATCACTTCGAGCTCAGTCTCAGGTTTTACTTGTACTCCTCGCATTCATTTCACAAAATTCCTATCATTTCGTATTGAGAAACTTCTGTTCATACGCCCTGGGTTATTGATGACTTTTGGGTCTGAAATTGCTCTGGTCTTCTCCTCTGAAACCCTCCATACTCATTGTGTTTTATTGACTGCTTGTCGAATCCCCATGGCCCCAGTTGTTAGGATCAAACCCAATGGCTCTCAGACCCTTCTCCTGTGCGATGATGCAAGGGAAGATCTCGTGGGTCAAGGCTGGCTTATTTTTATTGAGAAATTCCAGGGGTTCAATTTGCGAACTGCTCAGGAATTTGCCCTTTCATTTGATGGATGCCGAGCCAAGGTGGGAGACGTTTAGGTCGAAGTCACAGAGGAGTTTTTAGGTCAAGCAACAGGTCTTCCTTTGACCAGGCATAAGCGGTTCAAAAACGCTAAAGTCGAGGAGGTTCCATGGAGCTTTTTCTTCACGCTCGAAAAATCAATTGTTGTGATAGAGGTATGCTTGTGTCCATGTTGAAAACCCAATGGCATGGCTTGCTAGCAGTCTTGAAACAATTCATGACGTGTGAAGACCGTTTTGGTTTTGTTTTTCTTTATCACCTACGTTTTCTCATGAATTTCATCAGGTTTCCATTAAATATGCCATATTACCTGTGGAGAAGCTTGTATAAAATGGCAAAGAGGTATAAAAGACAACAGTTGGATTCAATCTTGTTTCACCATGGCTTAGTTAAAATACTGTTAGTACACCAATTGAAGTTACAACATGATGAATGGAACGCCTTCCTGGCTCGAAACGGTTTCGTTGACTCCAATGCTGTAGAGGTTGACAAACCCATGATAGAGGAAACCATAGTCCCTTCATCTACATAGGCCTGTCTTACAACCACTCTCAGTAAGCCTATATCCAACCCAAAAGATGTTGAGAAGATCCATCCTAACGCCTCTATTAAGAATACAAACAGACCTGTGGGGAAGCCATCTAAAACTGATATCGATTTAGGTTTTAAGAATAAAAGGGCAGGTAGGTTGATCTTGAGGAAATTGCAAAATAAATCAAACCCTCATGTGAGCTCGATCAAAATGATCGAGATCCATGAGAGCTCAAACTCAGTGATCGACAGATTCCTGGTCGAAGAAGACCCTCCTTCCTTCCAAGCAGAACCCCACTAGGCTTACAATTTTGTGGATAATCTCCCACCTTGCTTGAAGCACAGTAAGGGGTTTCCAGGTATTAGTTTTGATAACAAATCTAAAAGCAACGGTGAAGACAGTCCGACACACAACCATGGGTATTCTCAAGTGGCCATCACAGGTTTACAATGCAAAACTTGTCTGTTCTGGATTGACAAGTATTACACGGACGTACCCATTTTACAATCACAGATAAAAACCCTCAATGATTTGGTCGACCCTCTAACAGAGGAAAATCGTAGGCTCAAGTCCAGTGTTCAGAGACAAGGAAAACGTCCGAAAATAACAGGAACATCATACTAAAAAATGTTGAAAGTATCACAACAATGATCAATTCTGAGATCATGTGAATCGATTTGATTTTCCAGTTAGAGGTAAAGATTTCTTTTTGTCTTAAAATAGTGTTACCTTCTTGTTCATAGAATAAATTAGATTTTATTGCTAAAATAATACTAGCTACATAATCAACAGATTCTGTAGCCAGTCTATTCTTATTCAAAATTTGGAAAATATTGGTTAAATGTATATTTGAATTTCTTTATTTCATCTTTTTCTTTCAGGATATTTGGGAGTTTATGGTGACTAAATGATATGGAGCCTTTTTTGAGCTTATTAGCCATATCCATGGCTCATTTTTGTGTAAACAGGTACAAAGGATTTTTCGTTTTTAGAGATTTAGTGTGATTTGGGGTGGTTATATTCCCCCTATTTTTGTAATCAGTAGGTGATTGTAGACATTTAATCTTATCTGATAAGATAAGACAATTATATTTTCTAAACCCTTTATAAACTTATATTTTTGTAATTAAATCATCTTGTCCTGGGGCTGAAGTATGGACAATTAGTTGACAGACTTGAATGGAACAAAAATGCATATTATAGCTTTAGCTTCTTGTGTATGATGTCTTAGTTTGAGTTATGTTTATTTTGACATGATAATAGGTGTTGATAGCTTTTGTTTTCATGCTTTATTATGAGTTGGGATAATTCATTTATAAATACTGTCCATATGTGATGTTCCAGATATTATATAGAGTGGTCATTCGTTCAACCCAAATGATAAGATTTTTCTTTAATTTTGTTGAATGATTAAAAGCATGTTGTTACAGTTAGATTTATCTTATTTGTAATTACTTGCAATCACAAATACCACAACGATTATTTTCATCTCTTCGTTCTGTCGTTAAAATTCAACAGTCAATATACTGTGTTGCATTTATTCCAAACAATTTCAAGGTTCATTGCAGATTTATCTCTTGGGCAGACTGGCTGGACTTTCCATAATTATACAGATGTTGGATGCACGTCGATTAATTCATTGATATGTTAGTTCATTTCTTTTTGTTGTTTATTTGTTTATGAAACTCTAATATATGGTCTGGCTTTGACCGTCCAAATACTTCTGTTTCATAGTATTTTTTTTGTTTAATCTTAGATAAATAAAGAAAAAACAAAAAAAAAATAGTTTATGTGCTTTCTTTATCTGCTTTTGTTAAAGAAACCATCTTTTCATAGATTTTCGTGAGTTTAGATTAAAACTTGGAGCTTGTACATCATGCACATAAATTAGATAAACATATATGTTGTGTAAATATTATTATTCAATAGTTATATAAATACGTATATACATATCTACATTAAGTAGTTATTTGTTAGTTTGCTCTTTTTCTTTTATTTGTTTCTTTTAGGACTTTTAGATTGGCCAACAGAGCCATTAAACCTGTCGGAGCGAGTCATACCAAATGGCTTGGGTTATTTAGACAACCTCGGACCAGACTCGTTCTTCCAATTGACGGACGGTCATTTTCGCCCGTCAACAAATGGCGCTAGAAGGAGGGTCTGAACACGATTGATGGCACATGGAGGTTGCAAGATTCCTCCCCTGCACACCCGCTCCCCTATAGTAAGAAGAAGTCGTTCTGACGACAACGTTACTTCTCAAACAACAACCACCTCAAATGAAAATCCACAGATTACCGTTGAGCTAGTAACACCAAACCCTCCAGGGTCTGACATACAAGAAATTGTTCGTCAGTCACTTCTAAGGACACACGGTGCTTTGGCCCATATCAGACAACCAGTTCGACCACTGAATCAACCCTTAGATTTCTCTGATATCAGAGAGCGACTCGAAGGCACTGGTATTCTACTAAATCCTACGGATCCAGATCACATCCCCACTCCCGCAGCCAGAGGATCCGGTATCCCACCTTTACCACTGCCTTCAACTCCCTCCTCTTTAGGAGAAGATTCATCGGATGATGGTAGTTCTTCACCTCAGCCTTTGACACCACCCACACCCATGGAAAATACAAACAATCCCGCCAGACCTTGGCTCGATCAAGATGCTGTGGTCATACCTGGACCTCAACATCCTTTACCTAAACATCCCGAGAAATGGCTCCCTAAATTCGATCCAGATTCTAAGCAAATCGTTGAGGATCACATAAAAAAATTCATGCTAGCCATTAGACTCCAAAATGTAGAACATGAAGATGTATTATGTAGACTTTTCTCGTATACATTCGAAGGCAATGCCTCTACGTGGTATTTTTCCCAACAACCCCACACCATTATATTTTGGGATAGATTCGAATCTTGTTTCCTTGAGAAATTCAGAGACAAAAAATCTCCCGAAGTCTTAGTCATGGAACTCTCCAGTTTAAAGATGAACCCCAAGGAAAAAATAAAAGACTTTAATCAAAGGTTTCTAACATTAAAAAATCGAATCCCCATTGATTCAATGCATGTTGAAAATCTTATTGTCGCATACTACACCAAAGCCTTACACCAGAACATAGCAATTTGGGTAAAAAGGTCTAAGAAGGCAACATTATTGGAAACCTTCGAGGAGGCAAGCCAAATTGAGAAAGATATTCTAGGCCTAAAGGATAATATCTGTAATGAGACAGAGATTACCTCATCTTCCAAGAAGAAAATTGAAATTCTTACTAGACCTCCCCAAACCAAAACTCAATTAGACAGTTCAGATCTGGAAAGTTTACATAAGGTCGTTCAGAAATTGTCTAATCAAGTCGTAGATTTAACGAGATCGACTGAAGAAGCTTCTTCAAGCAAAGGTTCTTACAAACCCCCTTTTAGAAAACCTTTTCCCAACAAACCGATCCAACTTAAATTCTGAAGGCCTTAATTTAGAAACCCTACAATATGCGATACAGACAATCCTTGAAGCTCATGATAACTTAGTTCCCCCTGAGATTCTTGGAGATGTAGTTGAACAAGAAATAGTGGAAGAGGACAAATCCTCTCCCAACATCTTCGGGCATTTTTCGGATAGTTTCTTTCAATCCAATTTTGAAACAGTTCATCCTTATAATACCAGAAGCAAAACACAAAACAAACCCTCTTCTGAAATTGGAACTAGTGCACCTCAAAAACAGTTTAAGCAGATTGAAACTAAACATAATTCAACAACCCCAAGTTTAGAGTACGAATTGATTGAAGACCTTAAGAAACTTAGAGCTAATATTTATGTTTATGAACTGTTGAAATTTCATTTTCTTCTGCAAAAGATGCTTCAGAACATTGCAGAAAATAGCAAAAACAACAATTTGAACAACAACAAATTTGCAGAAAACAACCCTAAAACATCTCAAAAGGTTTCCATTAAAACGACACTAGAACCCTCGAATAAAAGAGACCTTGCTGTAAAAAGTGTAACAAATGTAGATAGAATAATTCCTGGGACTGCAACTAAAAATCAGCAAAGTTCCACTGTTAACACTCGTAGAAATGTCCCACCTTTTCTGTTGACCTTTGAAATTTTCAATAGGAATGTACATAATTGTATGGTAGATTCTGACGCATCATCAAATGTAATGCCTTAGTCTGTCTGCTAGAAAATCAATGCTGAAGTCCAACTTTTAAGTCTGAAAATTATTCAGCTTGATTGGACCAGTGTTAAGGTGATAGGTGAATTAAAAAATGTCCTTATTAGATTATCCTCTAATCCTAAATTTCACCAGATTATTGATATTATTGTTGTGGACATCCCTGAAGTATATGGCTTATTTTTTAGTAGGGATTGGTCCGAACAACTGTATGGTTACTTTGCGATAGACTGGTCTCATTTGTGGCTGCCAGAGAATGGAAAGCCTAATAGAATCAAGATCAATCGTGAGCATTATCTCAAGCTTACTCTGACTGATTTAAATGACACTAATGAACCATTTACTACTTCTGCTAATTCACCTGAAATGCAGGGAATGGACACATTTTTTGGTAATTTCATGGCAAAAACTTCTACCATTACTAACCCAGAACAACAGTCAGAACTCATGACATGCACACAATCGACAACTCTCCCTAATATGTCACATACAACTGATGAGACTCACATATGGTCTCTCTACTTCGATGGGTCCAAATCTAAAGAAGGAGCTGGTGCAGGATGTGTGCTCATTGACCCAGCAGGTAACAAAACTTTGATTGCTTGTCGATTATAATTTGAATGTACAAACAACACGGCTTAATACAAGGCACTTCTGCAAGGACTCAGAAAGGCACTAGATTTGAAAATACAGAATTTAATGGTATTCAACGATTCAAAAATTGTGGTCAAGCAGGTAAGGAATTCCATTCATTACCTGACTCCACATCTGAAAAGTTATAAAGCTGAGGTATGGAATCTAATGCACAAATTTTCCGCATTTAACATTAATTCCATTCCAAGATTAAATAATTCTGAGGCTGACTTGTTGGCTAATGTTGCTTCTAAACTGTTTTCCGCAGAAGGCCTTTTTCCGAATGCATTCTCCATTGAGTTGTTGTTCAGACCATCAGTCCCGGACAACATCACTAATTGGAGAGTGTTCGATGACGATCAACCGATCATCAGTTTCCTGCACATGGAAGACACTTTCCAAGGTGCGGTTATTGATGAAGGCACCCACGACGAAGACCTCCACAATTTTATGGTAATATCGGACCCAAGGTCTCCGAAAACCACATCATATCTGGTAAATTCTATCCCAAAATATGTGGTAATATTAGAAACGTTTTATGATTTGCATGATAAATTCATAAAATCGGTAAATTGTAAAATAAATAGTTCTTCCTTGACCCATGAAAAAGTAAATCTAGGAACTAAAGATAATCCAAAATGCATCAATTTGGGAACATGATGTTCTGAGCAAGAGAAAGTAGCATTTATTAAATTGTTTAAAGAATTTAAGGATGTCTTTGCTTGGACATATGATGATCTAAAAACATTTGACCCTAACATTATACAAGACATCATCCCCATGAAACCCTTGACTCAACCTTTTCAACAGAAGTTAAAAAAGATGCACCCAAAGCTAGAACCAACGGTCAAGAAGGAACTAAACAAACTATTGAATGCAAAGATAATCTTTCCGGTAAGGCATACTTAGTGGGTTTCTAACCTTGTCCCAGTGAGGAAGAAAAGTGGTGAAATCCGACTATGTGTCGATTTTCGAAACTTAAACCGAGCATCTGATAAAGACAACTACCTCGTTCCTATGATGGAACAAATTCTCCAGCATGTATCCGGTTATGAAAGATTGTCGCTACTAGACGGCTTTTCAGGGTATAACCAAGTCCTCTTGTCTCCTCCAGACCAGCTGAAAGCCACTTTTCGTACTCTATGGGGAACCTATGCTTATAGAAAGATGCCCTTTGGGCTTATAAATGTCGGTGCCACTTTCCAAAGAGTGATGGATATCGCTTTTCTCGGTCTAATCAATCAATCTGTAGTAGTCTATCTCGATGATGTCACAGTTTTCTCCAAGAATAAGGAGGATCAGTTAGCCCATCTGAGATCTGTTTTACAACGATGTCGTAAGTACAACATCTCTCTAAATCCTAAAAAAATGATCTTTGCAGTAGAACAAGGCAAGCTGCTCGGTTTCATAGTATCCAATGAAGGTATGATCATTGATCCCGAGAGGACTCAAGTCATTTCAAAACTCCTTCCCCCCTCTTCCAAAAAATCTATGCAATCTTTCCTAGGTCAGATAAATTTTGTTAGAAGGTTCGTTCCGAGTTTTTTGGAAATGGTGAGGCCTTTACAAAACTTAATAAAAAAGGATGTGCAATACCATTGGGGACCTCAAGAAATTCAAGCCTTTGATTCAATCAAAAAATCCATAGTAGAGGCTCCATCCCTAATAAGCCCTGACTTTTCATGAGATTTCACTCTTTACACGTTTGACTCCGATCGATCTTATGCCGCTGTGCTAACCCAAAGGAATGCTGAAAACAACGAGGTTCCTATTTCCTTTATGAGCTCAACCTTTAAGGGAGCAATGCTTAATTATCCAGCTGCAGATCAACATGCTTACACTGTTTTTAAAGAAGTAAAACATTTCTGATCGTATCTACTGAAATCTAGAACTAAAGTCATTGTTCCTTACCCGACTGTCAGAAATTTATTAGTACAGAAAGAACTAGGTGAAAAACGGGAAAACTGGGTGACATCCTTACAAGAATATGACCTCGAGATCACCCTAGCACAAATTGTTAGGGGCCAAGGTCTATGTAAATTGGTCACTGATTCAGTTGAAGAACAACAAAGTCAAACTGATATGTTAATTGAACATCGACATAATCAAAGTCAAATCTACTGTGTACAAAATCCTACAAATCCTTGGTATGACGACATTAAAATTTATCTAATACACGGTTCAACTCCTCGTCACCTTGATCCCAAAAACATGAGAGCATTGAGACTAAAGTTTGCACCTTACCAGCTTGTGAATGGTGTATTATTTCGCAATTTTTTTTATGAAATCCTTATGCGTTGTCTAGCAAGAGATGAAGCATATAGAGTCTTATCTGAGTTGCATGCAGGAGAAGCTGGTGGGCATTTTGGTGGAGACACTACTGCCCACAAAGTACTAAGGGTGGGGTATTATTAGCCCATGCTTTTCAAAGATGCCCATACATTATGCCGCAAATGCGCAATCTATCAAAAGGCTTCTGGATGTGTACAGAAGGCAACATTCCCGCTGCAACCTGTCTCGGTGGATTTCCCTTTTCAGCAATGGGGTCTTGACATTATTGGCCCAATAAACCCCACCTCCTCGCAACAGCATAAATACATCATCACAACAACAAATTATTTCACTAGATGGTCCGAGGCTGCGCCATTAAAAGTGGTGAACACTAGTCAAGTAATATATTTCCTTAATTCAAACATCATCACTCGAATTGGTATTCCTGAATGTCTAGTATTCGACAATGCTTCCTATTTTTTGTCTCTCGAATGAGTGCCTTTGCTTTAGAAAAAGGGATAAAGCTAAAATATTCTGCCAGCTATTACCCCCAAGGAAATGGTTTGGAAGAATCGAAAAACAAAAACCTGATCAAGATTATCAAGATAATAGTCTCCGAAAACCACAAAAAACTGGCATAATGCACTATTCAATGCACTCTTGGCTGATAGGGTAACTCCGAAAACTGTTGTTGGTAATTCCCCCTTCTTTCTGGTTTATGGAAGGGAAGCAATTCTTCCTCCACATGTTCTGCTCCCCTCTCTGCAACTATCACAGAAGGTTTAGGAAGAAGACTGTCCTCCTCTGGAAAGTCGTATTAATGCTCTGCTGAAGTTAGAAGAGGTAAGGACTCAAGCAAAAAAAAAACTGGATCAACATCAATATATTGTTAAAAACTGGTTTGATTCGAGTGTTGCCTCAGACAAGAATTTTGAGGTAGGTGATCTTGTCCTCAAGTGGGATAAACCTCATGAGGGGAAAGGGGAACATACTAAATTCCAAAACCTGTGGTTGGGACCATTCTTAATTGCCGAAAAACTAGGTCCCAGTTCTTTCCGCCTGTAGAATTTAGAGGGACAACCAGACACCTTTCCGGTGAATGGCCAAGCTCTCAAGAGGTATTTCGCTTGAAAAATCCTAGATACACCTTTTGTACATAACCATTTATGTTTTGGTTTGTTTTGGTTTTCTTTTTCATTTTTCTTTCTTTCATTATTTTTTTGTTTTGGCTTTTTGATTTAAACATGCATGTATTACAATCTAGTTCAAAAGGAAGGACATAATGATTCACCTTTAAACAACTATCAAGGACTGTCAGAGCATCAATTGTTGTGTTTTTCTAAAAACGTAGACTAGTGAAAGATGGTATTTTGTTTGAGAATTGATTTCTTGGTTTCAATTTGCATTTGAGAGTAAACATGACTATCATTAAAAGCCATTTACGCTGTCCCTGTTTTTAAGAAAGCAACTCAACGATGCCTTCCTTTCCTCGAAAAATTAGTTTCGTCAGTGAACTATTTTTAGATCATGATGAAATTTAGCAAGCAAAAAATTAAAGCAGACAGAAAATAACAAAATGTGCCAAAGACTGAAATTTTCAGCATCACCCCGCTCTTTTGGATATCTATAAATTATATCAATAATTTCCCGAGAGTTGTGGGAAGTGTTTGCAAACCCGTCGGGACACTGAACAGGTCTACTGGTAGCGGGTAAATGCATGCATGATGCCAAGACAACTTCGCCGAGGTACTAAACAGGCCCGCTGGCAGTGAAGCGATGTCAGGTTAAAGAAAATTCTCAGGTAAAAATAAAGTTTTTTTTGATCATAAGCATCCTTCATTTTTATTTGAATTTTCTTGGACAGGATAGAGGCATCATAGTGGGTTAATTGACATCACTGTCGAGGCTATGGACGCCTGCTGGCTGTAGTGGCCCTGTCAACAGTATTGGATCCAATAACTTAAGCGTCATGGCTTTCATTTGTTAAGTTTGTCACCAGATTTCATTTTTTTAACGAAAGATATCTTAAGTTGGACCACGTAATGATTGTCAAAGATGCTCAAATGTCTTTCAGTTGTTCTTTGATTTGAAATCATTCAAATATTTCTAACCTAAACTCGTCATTGATACAGAGATAACTGCTTCTCCTAGAAAGTCACCATTGTTGGCAGCCCAACATATTTTTAACTTTTTAAAGCGTCAAATAATAATCTATGTAACTGCCTACCCGGGGTCGTACATTTTTTGTCCTTCATAAGCAATTTTTAAAACTACAAATGTGAGTTTTCGGTTATTCCTAGTGTTTTTGTTTTCATGCTTTGTTCATGACTGAAAGCATGAAAACAAAGCATTAAAACTTATGACTGTATTACGGCTTCATTTAAAAGTTTATGAAAGGTAGATGGCTCCACAATTTTTGTTAAAAAAGACTTTGTTTCCTGCTATCAAGCTCATCTTCTTTATTGACTCCTCAAATGTGAAGCATGCTTATGGATTGTTATTTGAATCAACAAGGGCCCTTTTAGTTTAAACCTTGATATATTTTTGTGGCTCTTGATCATGCGTTCCCTTGTCAATACATTTTAGTTTATAATTTTTTTTTTCCTTATCCTAAACTTTGGAAACCAAACCTACCTTGTTGCGCAATGATGAAGTTTTAATGCACTTGGTCGTGGCCTGTACCATGTGAGAGGTGGTTTGATGACAGTAAGACCATCACTTCGAGCTTAGTCTCGGGTTTTGCTTGTACTCCTCGCATTCATTTCACAAAATGCCTATCATTTCGTATTGAGGAACTTCTGTTCATACGCCTTGGGTTATTGATGAGTTTTGGGTCTGAAATATCGCTCTGGTCTTCTCCTTCGAAACCCTCCATACTCACTGTGTTTTATTGACTGCTTGTCGAATCCCCATGGCCCTGGTTGTTAGGATCGAACCCAATGGCTCTCAGATTCTGCTCCTGTGCAATGATGAAAGGGAAGATCTTGTGGGTCAAGGCTGGCTTATTTTTATTAAGAAATTTCAGGGGTTCAATTTGCGAACCACTCAGGAATTTTCCCTTTCGTTTGATGGATGCCAAGCCAAGGTGGGAGACGTTCAGGTTGAAGTCATAGAGGAATTTTTAGGTCAAGCAACAGGTCTTCCTTTGACCGGGCATAAGTGGTTCAAAAATGCTAAAGTCAAGGAGGTTCCATAGAGCCTTTTCTTCACGCTCAAAAAATCAATTGCTGCGACAGAGGTATGCCTGTGTCCATGTTAAAAACCCGATGGCATGGCTTGCTAGCAGTCTTGAAACAATTTGTGACGTGTGAAGGCTGTTTTGGTTTTGTTTTTCTTTATCACCTACGTTTGCTCATGAATTTCATTGGGTTTCCATTAAATATTCCATATTACCTGTGGAGAAGCTTGTATAAAATGGCAAAGAGGTATAAAAGACAACAGTTGGATTCAAGCTTGTTTCACCATGGCTTAATTAAAATACTATTAGTACACCAATTGAAGTTACAACATGATGACTGGAATGCCTTCCTGGCTCGAAACGGTTTCGTTGACTCCAATGCTGTAGAGGTTGACAAACCCGTGATAGAGGAAACCGTAGTCCCTTCATCTACATAGGCCTGTCTTACAACCACTCTCAGTAAGCCTATATCTGACCCAAAAGATGTTGAACAGAGCCATCCTAATGCCTCTGTTAAGAATACAAACAGACCTATGGGGAAGCCATCTAAAACTGATATCAATTTAGGTTTTAAGAATAAAAGGGCAGGTAGGTTGATCTCGAGGAAATTGAGAAATAAATCAAACCCTCATGTGAGCTCGATCAAAATGATCGATATCCATGAGAGCTTAGACTCAGAGATCGACAGATTCCTGGCCGAAGAAGACCCTCCTTCCTTCCAAGCAGAACCCCATTAGGCTTACAATTTCGTGGATAATCTCCCACCTTGCTTGAAGCACAGTCAGGGGTTTCCAAGTATTAGTTTTGATAACAAATCTAAAAGAAACAGTGAAGATAGTATGACACACAACTGTGGGTATTCTCAAGCGACTGTCATAGGTTTATAATGTGAAACTTGTCTGTTATGGATTGACAAGTATTATACAGACGTACCCATTTTACAATCACAGATCAAAACCCTCACTGATCTAGTTGACCCTCTAACAGTGGAAAATCATAGGCTCAAGTCCAGTGTTCAGAGACAAGGAAAACGTCTAAAAACAATAGGGAACATCATACTAAAAAATGTTGAAAGTATCACAACAGTGATCAATTCTGAGATCATGTGAATTGATTTGATTTTCCAGTTAAAGGTAAAGATTTATTTTTTTCTTAAAATAGTGTTACATTCTTGTTCATAGAATAAATTAGATTTTATTGCTAAAATAAGACTAGCTACAGAATCAACAGATTCTGTAGCCAATCTATTCTTATTCGAAATTTGGAAAATATTGGTTAAATGTATATCTGAATTTCTTTATTTCATCTTTTTCTTTCAGGATATTTGGGAGTTTATGGTGACTAAATGATCCAGAGCCTTTTTGATCTTATTAGCCATATCCATGGCTCATTTTTGTGTAAACATGAACACACTCTTTTTCGTGTTTAGAGATTTAGTGTGATTTGGGGTGGTTATATTCCCCCTATTTTTGTAATCAGTAGGTGATTGTAGAGATTTAATCTTATCTTATAAGATAAGACAGTTAGCTTTTCTGAACCCTTTATAAACTCATATTTTTGTAATTAAATCATCTTGGCCTAGGGCTTAATTATGGACAATTAGTTGACAGACTTGAATGGAACAAAAATGCATATTATGGCTTTAACTTCTTGTGTATGATGTCTTAGTTTGAGTTTTGTTTATCTTGACATGATAATAGGTGTTGATAGCTTTTGTCTTCATGCTTTATTATGAGTTGGTATAATTCATTTATAAATACTGTTCATATGTGATGTTCCAGATATTATATATAGTGGTCATTCGTTCAACCCAAATGATAAGGTTTTTCTTTAATTTTGTTGAATGATTAAAAACATGTTGTTACAGTTAGATTTATCTTGTTTGTAATTACTTGCAATCACAAATACCACAACGATTATTTGCATCTCTTCGTTCTGTCGTTAAAATTCAACAGTCAATATACTGTGTTGCATTTATTCCGAATTGTTTCAAGGTTCATTGCAGATTTATCTCTTGGACAGACTGGTTGGACTTTCCATAATTATACAGATGTTGGATGCACGTCGATTAACTCATTGATAGGTTAGTTCATTTATTTCTGTTGTTTATTTGTTTACAAAACTCTAATATATGGTCTGGCTTTGACCGTCCAAATACTTCTGTTTCATAGTATTTTTTTTGTTTAATCTTAGATAAATAAAGAAAAAATAAAAAAAATTAGTTTATGTGCTTTCTTTATCTTCTTTTGTTAAAGAAACCATCTTTTCATAGATTTTCGTGAGTTTAGATTAAAACTCGTAGCTTGTACATCATGCACATAAATTAGATAAACAGATATGTTGTGTAAATATTATTATTCAATAGTTATATAAATACGTATATACATATATACATTAAGTAGTTATTTGTTAGTTTGCTCTTTTTCTTTTATTTGTTTTTTTTAGGACTTTTAGATTGGCCAACGGAGCCATTAAACCCGTCGGAGCGAGTCACACCAAACGGATTGGGTTATTTAGACAACCCCGGACCGGACTTGTTATTCCAATTGATGGACGGTCATTTTTGCCCGTCAACACCAACGTATACATGTAACTTAACCATTTCAATACATAAACCATTTATAGATATGTAAATACATGCATGCAATCATTGATTCCCAATTCAATGCATAGAGTACAAAAACACTTATCATAACCAAATAACATGAAGCGACTACTGGAAGGGTCCCATGTTTTCACCCAACCATATGCTTAGTCACTCCTAATGGATTTATCACTAGCCACCCCCAAGCTAGACCACGATGATTTTATATTGAATCTCTTCTTTCAACACATAAATAGATAGGGATGAAGGTTACTCTCCTTCTCTCGCAGTACCTTGGAAATGGCTTACACGATACCAAGAAAGGAGGACCGACCTTGTTTTTCAACTTGTATCATAACCTTCTCAGCCATTTCCTGCGACCAAAACACTTATCTCCTCATTCTTCCTTGAACTCGAGAGCTTAACTTATCGTCTCTGCACTCTTCGCGCATCTTCCTCCGCCCACCACACTTTCCTTTCTTGTTTGTCTCAACAAGGTTGTGTGGCTCGAATTCCCAGTCCATGGTCAGGTCTGGAAGCGTTACATATGGGTTATCTGCCCCATCCCCTCATTAACTGTTGAGGAGGTCTTCCCACATACCAGCCTGATTGTAATTCATTTATGGGCCAGAGGATTGTTCTGGCCCTGAGAAATTTAAATCCAGTAAGGTATTGGTTTGGTGAAGGTTAATGCAACCATTCCTTGTCTCCTTCACCATCTCTTTTCATAGAATTTGTGGTCTTTCTTAGTACAACCCCCCACCAACAGTCATTCAACACTTATCCATTTTCTATTGGATAACATAATTTACACTCATCGACCTTTTATACAAAGGTCCATCAAATCAAACATTCACACATATTGAGTTTGTCATAGTCTCTTGGCCAATATAGTTATATTTACAAATTGAGGGAAACATGGTGTTACAAGCAGGCACATCTTCAAGGGAATCCAAAGCATCCGAGAGTGGTTGCTATTGTACCAGGTTCACTTGTATATGTTTTCCTTGTTGTAAATTTTTCTTTGAGATCTTTTATATACATCTATCTCCAAACTGGTTTTCTCCAGGGGGGTTTTATCCAAGGTCATGTTGACCAAAAATACTTGTGTCCATTTTCATGCATGCTTATATGTGTAGATCGACATTTTAGAGTTGTAAAGATCTAGAGGAGTGTTATTTGTTTTTATTATATTGCATGTGCTAACCACCGGTTTGAGAACACTTGCAAGAGCACCTCAAAAGAGAACTTAACCATCAAAATTATGAGCAAAAATTACTTGATTGTTTGTTGTCCTAAAACAACAGAAAAGGATAGTTTTGGAGTTTGAACTTAGAGCCAAATTTTAGGTCAAAGACCGAACTTTTTTAGTAACCTCATAGTACCTCAGTTTTCTTCATGGTATCAGAGCCTTGGTGGAAAATAATTGTTGATTTATAGAGGATACAGTTGGCAGTTTCTTGACAACTTGTTGGCAAATTTTTGGGACAGTTATTTAACATCTAGTTGAAATATTTGTTGGACAACTTGTTGACAGGTTTGTTGGACATTTTGTAGGAATTTTTTTGGACATTTGTGGACAACCTCTTATCACACCTGTGTGGATAGGAGTGAGGATGAGTTGGACAACCTCTTTTCACATTTGTATTTATAGGAGTGAGGTTGTAGTTGGACAACCTCTTTTCACACCTGTGTTGACATGAGTGAGGTTGTACTCTTTTGTAGTGTGTAGCATCAATGTGAGTTTCAGTGGACAACCATGTTGATATCTTAGACTAGGGAAGATGATAAGCTAGACGGAGTTGGAAACTGGTCCCCTTGGAAGACTAGGATCATATTTGTCTTGGAGGATCTTTAACTATGGAATATAGTTCAAGCTCCCATGGTGATTCCTCCTTCACCTTCTCCTTCACCTTTGTTGGATGCAGATTTGGAAGAAGAACACCAAGGAAAAAAGGACTATTTTAGATGCGGTGAGACACCACGTCATACCCCATTTGACTGGGAAGGACTATGCTTTTGAGATGTGGGCCTCATTGTGCAAGTTGTACTAGAGTACCAATCAGAACTGGAAGATGGTTCTACAGGATAAGCTCAAGAGAATTTTGATGCTCGATTCAGAGTCTGTTAGATAATTCCTTGTATTATTTACACAGATTCGAGATGAGTTGGAAACATTCAAGGAGATTGTGGATCCTGAATTCTTGGTGAGGACAACTTTGAACAGTTTTTCCAAACCTTGGGGTTCATTTGTACGAGGCATTGTAGCTCAAGAGGTCATGCCTACTTGGGAGAAACTTTGGGACAAATCCGTACAGGAGGAGATGAGATGCATCTCAAGATCTTTAGGACAACATCATATATCAGAGGGTGATGAGGATATTTATCTTTGGACTAAGGGAAAGAAGAAGACCGACAAGGGTGGTGCTAGACAGGGTCCCAAGGGAGGGTCCAAACCACAGTAGAGTGGGGGTGGGAAAGAGATATACATGAGCATAGTGAGATGCTTTGCTTCTAGAGAGATGGGTCAATATGCAGGTCAATGTCTCAAGAAGAATAAGAAGAAGTGGGATGGTACGACAGTGACAACAAAAGAGCAAGAGTTCATTACTTAGTTTGAGAGGGAGTGTGATTTTGTCATTTGTTGTTTTTCAACTGATACACCATCCAGTGGTAGGTGGGAAAACATAGTTGAGGAGGAATCATGACTCAGATTATTGATTTAGAGGGAGCTCAAATTCAACTTTCAAGGACACCATATTTTGGGGGTGATTGGTCCACCCAGGACAACTTCAGTTTCATATTTGTCAAACAGAGAACTAGTTCGTGCAGAGGCTTTGGAACATCAGAGATTGATGAGCTGGAGTAGGGCACCAGAGAGGCTTGGGCCTCACTTGGCAATGGAGACGAGCAGATCAGCTTCAGATTCCACTTCAGGTGGAATTCATTTGGTGAGAGACCAAGTTGAGGATCTTGGTGAGATGCCAAGGTCCAGAGAATCTTGGTGATATGCCAAGAGGAGAGACTCTTGGTGAGATTCCAAGAGAGATACTCTTGGTGATATGCCAAGAGAGTGACCATTGTCAAGATGCCAGGAGGTAGAAATCCTTGGTGAGATGCCATGGTTGAGATATTTGGTGTGATGCCAAGACATAGGTGATATTGGATAGGTGGATATGCACTTCCATATATAGATCACGCAGGTCGAGAATATATGTGTCATAGACCACTTTTGATGATCATGGTACATCCATACTCACCTAGTATTTTCTAGCAGGCAACCATGTCCACTATAGGGATGAGATTGGAGGTGAATGGAACTTTCCTCGGTAAGAGGGTGTGTTGAGATTTTGGTACCATGGAAAGTGGTCCCCTTGTGTTTGTGAGTCTCTAAACACAAAGGGGGAGAATATTACCCTTATTACTTTACTTTATGTTCTAATTTCACAATGACTTAGAAGTTTAATTCAAAAGTGAAATATGTCACCTAAGTTATTAAAGTCACATTTAATTCACTTTGTGGGTGATTTAAAGGACATGGGGAAAACTAAGGAAAGTGGGTTTCCTAAGTGAGATTTTTGGATTAAGTCTCACCCATTGATTATACATGGCTAGATTGGATCTAGGCCATTGATATTTTAGGGTTTGGCCAAAGAGAGGCTAAAGGAGGGAAAAGGGTAAGGAAGAGGCTTATTCTTCACTTAAGAGATTTGAGAGGAGAGGAGGAGAAGTGAGAAGCTCTTGGGTGCATTTTTTGAGGTGGAGAGGGCACATGAGGTCAAGAGTTGAGGAGAATCCATAGCTTAGGTGCTATCTTGCATGGAGAGTCTACCATGGAGGCTTGGGAAACATCTTGTGTAGGGGCACATTCTTGAAGAGGAGGGGCGCACTAACTTGTGGAGGGGCGCACTTTGAGAGAGAGGCGCATCAAGCTAGAGGAAAGGTGCACCTTGAGAAGGAGACCCATTCACCATAGTGAGGTGCACTCTAGAGGAGTAGAGGGCACAACGGTGAAGGAGGGCGCACACTATTTGTTGGTTTTTGCTAGAGGAAGGGCGCACTTAGGCTTAGTGCACACCAAGCCTTGGAGGGAGGCACTCTTCTGAGGAGGGCGCAAGACCAAGGGAAAAAAAAAGGAAAAGGAAAAGGTTCAAGGTTCAAGAAAAGGAAAAGACAAGGAAATAGGGCCAAGGGTTAGCAAAGGAAGAAGGGCACACCAAGGCAAAGGGTGCCTAGCTTCAATGGGCTAGTAGTAACATCTTCAAGGGACTCCAAAGCATCTGAGAGTGGTTTATATTGTACTAGGTTCACTTGTATATGTTTTCTTTGTTGTACATTTTTCTTTGATATCTTCTATATACATCTATCTCCAAACTAGTTTTCCCCGAGGGGGCTTTATCCAGGGTCATGTTGACCAAAAATACTTGTGTCCATTTTCATGCATGGTTAGATGTGTATATCAACATTTTAGAGTTGTGAAGATATTGAGGAGTGTTATTTGTTTTGAGTATATTGCATGTGCTAACCATTAGTTTGAGAACACTTGCAAGGGAACCTCAAAAGAACACTTAAGCATCAAAATTATGAGCATAAAGTTCTTGGTTGTTTGTTGTCTTAAAATAACAACAAAGGAAATTTTTGGAGTTTGAACTTAGAGCCAAATTTTAGGTCAAAGACCAACCTATTTTGGAATCCTCATAGTACCTCATTTTTCTTCAGTTTTGCCTTACCTTATCCTCCTCACGACCTTGATCTCCAAAACCTCATCACCTTCCCACTGCTTATTGTGATTGTTTTGGTGTTAAGAGTATGAGCAAGCAACTTTCTAGACATCAAGCATAAAAATAAAGCAAGCCAACTATCTAAATAAGGCATACAAATTAGTTTCGGTTCGAACACAACCATCAATATCATTTGAAGTGAGGACAGAGGCATTAGACAAGAAGGTTATCGACCCTCTCAAGTCTCACCAAGTCCTTTCCTTCCTTCCCTTGTGTTTCTTATTCTCCTGCATTGAATATCTAGAAATAACGATAGCACCATGTTCATAATTTCAAATGTTAGGATTTCAATTTTTCTTTTTTGTACTAATAATCATTACACTCTATCAGTCATTGGTGTGCATTGTAGCAAATTGTGAATACAAACTTGTCCAAATCTTAGCTGCTACTTTTCAAAATAAAATGAAGATCAATTAGGGCATTGAAAAGCATCAGTACCATTTGAAGCGAGGACAAAGGAATAAGACAAGAAGGGCACCGACCCTCTCAAGTCTCACCAGGTCCTTTCCTTCCTTACCCTGTGTTTCTTCTTCTCCTGCATTGAATATCTTGAAATAATGATAACACCATATTCACAATTTCAAATGTTAGGATTTCAATTTGGTTTTCTATATTGATAATCATTACACTCTATCAGTCATCGGTATCCATAGTAGCAAGTTGTGAATACAAACTTGTCTAGATCTTAGCTTCTACGATAATGTTACCAACTAGGCTAGGTTGGAATATTTTATTTTCTGCCCCAAAATTGTTGTTTCTTCTTATTTGAATGTGTTGTTAACTTCTTACAACTAGCTTTATCAATGAGGATTTTTGTCAAACATATAGCATACATCCATTACACAAAAATAGAGCAGATAACCATGGCATCTTTTTATGGATGGAAAACTCCCAAAATCAATATGATGATATCTAATGGCTGTAATAGCAGTTGCAGAATATTACTAAGCACATAAGTCTAATGGTTACGAGGTAGAATCATAATATACTACATAAACAACACAATAAAACATGGAATGATGTCAATTTATGATTTCCACTGATCTAAGACTCACCAAGCCTTGTTCTTGTTTTTTCTGGAAACGTTGATGTGCAAGTGATCCCCTCCTAAGTCCCTCACAAACCCGATCTGACAAATGTCTACAAACCCCGATTTACAGAGGCCTTCGTGGGATAACTATGGGGCGTCTAGCAGTGCCTAATGGGGAAACTCATGCTCAACCTGCGGGGGTGTATATTTCCACAGTTGCATGAAACCCTCTCTGGCACCTGAGAATCTAAGGATCGGCCTCCTCCAGAAACTATTGTAAATGCTCTGCGTAAGCTGATATGCTCCCCAACTATCTCCAAGATAAAACCAAATACCACTAAGAACCAAAATGAGGACTCTGAATGGATTCTCCTCTCTGTCTAGCTAGGGTAGATATTTCACCATTGAAACTAAACCTAGAGTGGAAGGGTTTTTCCTAGAACCCTAACACAAATGTTGGCTACAAGAGCATCCAATAAGGTATCAAATCATAATGCCAAATAAAAGGCTTACCCATCTATTTATCCTTCCTCTGGGCCTTCTAGATCTCTCCCCTTTTTGACCAAATCAAAACCTTACTTTATTTTCCCTCCAATTTCAATTAAATATAATTATTTGTTTTATTTAATGTCACTTTTAGGATTTTCCATTCTTTTAACCCAGTCACACCAAATAAATCTCCTTGACTCCATTTTTCTTGTTGACTATAGCCTATGGGAGTTGTATAGGCTATTGAGTCATATTTTTTCAATTGGAAGGGGGCATTACAGTCCTCTCTTCCCAAGATTTCTTGTCCTCAAGAAACTCCAGATCATGATGTTGTAAGATATTCTCTCCCTCCCAGGTAGCATCTTCTGCGACCAATCCTATCCATACAAACATGTATTCTTGAATGACCCTGCTCCTCAGTCTCCATTCCCTGACATCAACAATCCTCTTAGGAACTAGAACCAATTGTCCTTCTTCATCTAGTGGAGGAAGATCTGTTGAAGCAGTAACCTACTATCCCAATTCCTTCTTGAGGCAGGATACATAGAAGGTGTTTTGGATCCTACTACCCTATGGTAGCTCTAGCTCATATGCTACCTCCCCAACTCTCCTAACTACTCTTTAGGGTCCATAAAAATGATGCTTTAGCTTCTCTGCAACACTCTTATTTAGTGATGACTGTCTATAAAGTTGCAGCCCGAGAAATACTAGATCTCCAACCTCAGAGGTGTGTTTTTCCCTGTGCCTATCTGCATACATCTTTTGTTGATTCTAAGAGGCCTGCAAATTCTCCTTTAGGATTCTCAAGATTTCCTGGATTTCCTGCAACCAGTATTTTTCCTTGGGATCTCGACCCTCCCCAAACACCAAATCCACAAAATATGGAGCATCGTAGCCATACAATTCCCTAAAGGGGATCATCTCGATGGACATATGATGAGTGGTGTTGTAGCAATGATCCTCAAGATGCAACCACTTTATCCATGCCTGATGCTTCCCTGACACATAGTTCCTTAGGTACCCCATGATCCGTTTGTTTACTATCTCGGTCTGCCTACTTATTTGGCGTTGATAGCTAGTGCTAGGTGTCAACTTTGTCTCGGATAACCTGAAAAACTTCTGCCAAATTGCGCTGAGAAACCTTCTATCCCGGTCACTGACTATGTTTCTCAAAATACCATGGAGTTTGAAAACCTCCTTGAAGAATAGATATGCTACCTGAGATGTGTTGTATTCCATAGGAAAAGAAAATAAGTGTGCATATTTAGTCAACATGTCCACTACCATGTAGATACAGTCCTTTCCCTGCACCTTTGGTAATCCTGTGATGAAGTCCATGGAAATGCTTTCCCACTTCTGCTCCAGAATCAACAATGGTTGAAGTAGTCGTGAAGGATGTGTGAGCTCTAAATTGTTATGCTAGAAAGTAATGTACTCCCTTAGATGAATAAGTACATACCCTTTGAGACCCTTCTATGAGAAGCTCTCCCTCACTTGCCTGTAGGTCTTCAAATACCCTTGGTTCCCTACCAATGGTGCATCATGTGTTGCCCTCAAAATATTACCCTTGAGTGTGGACTTAGGGACAATATAGATCATGCCTTTGTAGTAGATGATTTTATTCACTATCATGTACCTGTCATCATGAATACTACCTTTCATCATCTCTCAAGCAAAGGTATTCTTGGAGTATTCCACCAAGAGAATGGACTTCTAGCCTACTGAGATCTTTGTCATGGAGAAGGTTGTGAGTTTCCTGGATAAGGTGTCAACAAATATGTTCTTCTTTCCCTTTAAATACTCAATGTTGAAATCATATGCATGTAACTTACTCACCCATTTCTACTACCTCTCATTCAGGCCACGCTTCTCCAAGAAATATCACAAGCTATTGTGGTCAGTTTGAACCACAAAGCATCCTCCTACAAAGTATTGTCTGAATTTGGCCAATGTATGCATGATGGCCAACATCTCCTTATCATAGATCGGGTAGAGCTTATCAAGCTCCCTTAGCCTCCTTCTCTCAAAATCTATCGGATTTTGATTCTTCATCAATATTGTTCCTATCCCTTCACCCGATGTGTCACACTCTAGGAAAAAAGGTTGAGTAAAAACTAGGAGTTTCAATACTAGAAAAGTGCTCATGACCCTCTTCATTCTATTGAACGCTACCTATGGATCCTCTGACCCTTGGAACACCTCCTTCTTAATGAGGTCTATTAATGGTGCAGCCAATTGTGAAAATCCTTTCACAAAGCGCCTATAATAGCTACATACCCCGAAGAATCCTCATAGGTCTGTGAGTGACCTGGGGTGGGCCAATCTAAGATGGTATGGATCTTCTCTTGATGCACCTTTACTCCATCAACACCAATCATGTTCCCCATATATAGGATCTTTGTCAACCCAAACTCACACTTTGCCTCCTTGGAAAAAAATGACTACTCCTCCATAATGGTGAGAATCTCATCCACATGCTTTAGGTGTTCCTCCCACGTTATGGTTCATGCATGCTAGAAAGGTAGCTAGTGCGTTAGTCAACCCGAAGGGCATGACTAGAAACTTGTAGTGCCCATAGTGACACCTAAATGTTGTTTTATGGATATCCTCCTCCCTAACCTGAATCTGGTGGTATTTAGACTGCATATCAACCTTTTATAAGTACACTTCCCCATGCAACTCGTTGATCATCTCATCAATCCTGTGTATTGGGTACCAGTTTTTTATGGTCTTTTTGTTTAGTGCCCTGTATTCTATGAAAATCATCATAGTACCATCTTTCTTCTTCACCAATACAACTCACAAAGCGAAAGGACTAGAGCTAGGCCTGATGTGTCCCATCTCTAGCAAATCCTTTATGGAATTCTCTATTTCATCCTTGAATCTCGTTGGATGCCTTTAGGGAGTGGTGATCATGGTATTCAACCCCTCTTCTAACTTAATGGCATGCTCAAATCCTCTATCAGGTGGTCTCTCTATTGGATATGGTTCAAACACTCTCTCATGCTTTCCAATAAATTCCTAGATATCCACAGGGTAATGTTGGTGTTCATGTGATGGATTCTCCATGGTGATCAAGCACTATGTTGCGCAAGCCATATCCCCATGTCTAAAAAGGGCCTCCATGCGCTGTTTAGACACGATCCTAGGGGCACCTGTCGACATACCTCTTAGGACGACTCATTTTCCACTCTTGTCCTAGACATCCATCCTTGTGTCCTTATAATTCATGTAGATATCTCCCAAAGTGTACATCCACTGAACTCCTAGCACCACATGAGTATCTTTTAAATATATGATGTAAAATTCATCGGTCAACGTATAGTTTCCCAATTTTACTTCCAATCTCCTAACCCTCTGAGTACATGTCGTGTTGTACCCATCTTCTACTACCACATTGAATCCCTAAAAATATTCTGCAAGGATTTTTCTCCTGGTGACAAGTGCGACATCAATGAAGTTGTGGGTGGCCCCACCATCAACTAATGTTGTAACCCTCTGCCCTTGCACAATGCCCCTGATCATGAAGGCATAATATTTAGGAACTCATGAAAGTGTGGCAATGATCACTCCCTTGGGGTTATCCTGTAATGTTTCTATCTCTAATGTCACCATCCCATGATACCACCATTCGTGAGCTTCTCCTTTCAAGTGAAGGGTGGCATACTTAATTGCTTCCTCCTCGATCATTGGGTTAAGTTGGAGGCAAGTTTCCAACTTGTGTACCCATGCTTTGTTCGTACTCTTAGCAGACCCATCGACGAGTGGGATAGTCATCCTTCCCACCTTGTGCATGAGGTCATATTTATGTTGTCTTTGTGATCCTTTGTTCCACTCCCTAGGTTTGTACTTTTGTTTGAGGTTGTAGAAGTCATTGTAGGATACTTTCTCACAGATATATTCATCTATCGTCTTGTACTCCCTGTATGAGGTATTAATATCAATCCTATGATCTGGTTTCTCTTTTTCTCCTGTAGGCTTCCCTATCAAGAACTGTGGTAATAAGGGCCTAGGGATCCTTAGGCTCTCGCTCTGTGTTGGGGTATGTTTATTGCTACTCTCTTTGTGTATTGTGTCTCCCCAATGGGATCCACCAGGTCCACCTTGACCTGTACCATTTGTATTCCCATGTTGGCCCATCAGTTGTGTGAGCACTTCAAGCGTTTGTTGTTGGAACCTTGTTGTCTATGTCTGTCTTTGGGATGCCTCATTCTGACCCTTGACCAGATCTTTCAATATTTGGAGCATAGTCCCTTCAGGGTTGTCTCTTGTGCTTCCTTCTGGCTCTGACTCTGTTTGGTTTTCTCCTATTTCTCTTTCCAGTGAATCTTGAAAGGTTTGTCCTCCATGCCCTTTTCTCCTAAGCATCAATGTAGTCATAGTTTAGCAGAACCACTAGCTCTGATACCACTGTAATGTTCCCAACTAGGATAGGTGGGAATATTTTATTTTATGCCCCAAAGTTTTTGTTTCTTATTATTTGAATGTGTCGTTAACTTATTATAAATAGTTTGCTCAATGAGAATTTTTTTCAAACATATAGCATACATCAATTACACAAAAATAGATCAGATAACCATGACATCTTATTATGGATGGAAAACTCCCAAAATCGGTACAATGATATCTAATGATTGTAATAATCGCTGCAGAATATTACTAAGCACACAAGTCTAATGCCTGCCATGAAGCATCACAATCTACTACAGAAACAACACACAAAAACCTGGAATGATTCCAATATATGATGTCCACTAATCCAAGACTCACCAATCCTTGCTCTGCTATGTTCTGGAAATGTTGATCAACAAGTGATCCCCTCCTGAGTTCCTCACAAAATCGATCTGGTAAATGGCTGCAAGCCCCAATTCGTAGAGTTCCTCGTGGGATAACTGTGAGGCGTCTAGTGAGGCCTCGTAGGACGACCTATTCTCAACTCGTGGGGGTCTATCTTTCCACAGTTGCACAAAACCCTCTCCGACACCTGCAGATATGAAGATCGTCCTCCTCCAAAAATTGTCGTAAATGCTCTGCGCAAGCTGATATGCTTCCCAACTATCTCCAAGATGAAACCAAACACCACCAATAACCCAAATGAGGACTCTAGATGAATCCTCCTCTTTGTCTATCTAGGGTGGATATTGCACCACTGAAACTAAACATGCAGTGGAAGGGTTTTTCCTTAAACCCTAATGAAAATGTTGGCTACAAGAGCACTCAATAATATATCAAATCATAATGCCAAATAGAAGGGTTACCCCTCTATTTATTGTTCCTTTGGGCCTTCTAGATGTTTCCTCTTTTTGACCAAATCAAACCCTTACTTTATTTTTCCCTCCAATTCCAATTCAATATAATTATTTATTTTATTTAATGTCACTTTTAGGATTTGTCATTCTTTTATCCCAATGACACCAAATAAATCTCCTTGACTCCCTTTTTCTTATTGGCTATAGCTTATGGGAGTCGTATAGGCTATTGATTCATCCTCTATCAATTAGAAGGGGACATTACACCAACCCTCTCAAGTCTCACCATGTCCTTTCCTTCCTTCCCTTGTGTTTCTTCTTCTCTTGCATTGAATATCTCTTAATAACGATAGCAACATGTTCATAATTTCAAATGTTGGGATTTCAATTTTTCTTTTCTGTACTGATAATGATTACACTCTATCATTGATCAATGTGCATTGTAGCAAGTTGTGAATACGAACTTGTCCAAATTTTAGCTACTACTTTTCAAAAGAAAATAAAGATCAATTTCATTTTTTCTATTGTTGTCTTGTGCAGGAAATGATGAAAAAAATATCACAAAGGTTACTTGGTAATGTCCAAGATGCAAGGAAGTAAAGCTCACGATTTCCCTTTGAATCGGATGTCGATGGGTCCTCATCTTTTTGTTCATCAACACCATGCATGTGTTCCTTAAGTTGCTACATCACATATTCTATTTCTTCCATCCACTTCAAATTAACCAACGAACAAGTCGTAGTGATGGTCATTTCCCATGTCAAAGGAGTTACAACATTTCCAATCAACTAGTATGTGATTTATTTGCAGCTTCACATTGCATCAAAGTGATTCCTTGGAAGTTAAAACAAACTATCTTCGAGCAAATATTTTGAACCGGGAACGGGACAACATTAAATTGAAGTGTCGAAGAATTTTACCTCAAGGAGACGAAAAAAATTCCACAACAACGAACTCCATTGAGACCTCGGAGGTTGTAAATTTAGCAGAAAAAATACATGTAGATTGTGCACTACAAATATTTCTTAAGGCTTTTATCCTGGAAAAGGCATATATATGTTCTTGATACTTCCAAAACTCATGAATTTATTCAAAGAAAAGGTGTGAGGGAGAAGGCAATAGTCAACTACGACGAAAAGGCGAAACCACAGTTGATTTTCAGAAAAGGGTAAAACTCCAAACCGACATAAGTTTTATCAAAGATAAAATCGAAAACGGCTCCGATTTCTTGGATTTCTCATCATCCGAATCAGAAAAAGATGAGTCGTTCCCAAGAAGTTTTTCAACTCACTGTCTAGAAATGTGCTACTGCAAACAATGGTTTATTGATGTGATTTGGATCTAAAAGATTACACGGCTTGGAAAAAAAAATAGAAGGGGTTTGCAGAGAAAGCTTTGATGATATCATGAAGATATTTAAAAGAATGTCCCAGAAACAAAAAAATCATTGCAAAACCAAAAGAAAATCTTTTATAAGGGAGAATGTGATTGATGTATTAAATCTACTATGTATAATACAAGAGAATGTCTGCTATATATGAACTATAATAAGAATCAGTGTATATTCATGTTAACTCTCGACTCAAATTAAGATTGATTTTGGTTAAAACATCCCTTGTTCACTATGAGGGAGATGTGTAATTTCTTTCATGTTCAACATGGAGTTCACATGTGACATATATATATAAAGAACTCTCAACTCTATATCTCTTATGCAGTGAGAGATCCTTTAAGGTGAAAACTTTTTTTAAATTAAAAAAACTTGAAAAAAGATCTGTCTGATAAATCCATAATTAAAATAGATTAATTAAACACAATAATTTATCACGTTGAATGATCATATTGTTTGTCACACTCAATAATCACTAGAGTTAAAAGAGATAAATTGTCTCAATAAATTACATTTTTTTATACATATTGAAAAATGAAAAAAAAAACATTAAAGATATGAAAACAGGTCAAAATTATCCATCTTATATTGAAATTTCGAAGTTGTGAACACAAGTTGCAAATTACATAAATCCAGTCAACCCAATTATAGTTTATCATTTCAAACTTCAAAGCAGGATTTCCAATATACCGTACCATTTCAAAATTTTGGCCAAGATTTCACAACAGGGAACAAGTTTCGCCCTCAAAACTCTACTAGGTGAACCATTTCAAAGTTCAGACCACGATTTCCAATATACCTGTCATTTCAAAATTCTGACCAAGATTTCTCAAAAGTGGATAAATTTTTCCCTCAAAAGTCTACTAGTTGAAAACCCTGTTTACAATTCACAATAATTCCCGAAGCAATCCAGCTAACTTATCAGGAAAGCTCTCAAGAGATTTACTGAATAACATAGCACAATTTCCATCTGGAAATTCAATGGACACAGTAGCACTGTTTTTCCTAGGATTTTTTTCAGGTGGGTATTGTAATATGAAGAGATATAAAATACTATTAAACTTTTTATACAGTTTTTATTTAAAAAGTTTTTCTAGTATTATGATTAACTATAAAAACCTTTATAATCAAATACAAAATAATCAGAAATGGACAAATCCTGATTGGAAAACATAATTATAACAAAAGCTCACTAAACTCCAACAACCCAAATATCACTCACTGCAGAGATGCTTATACTCCAGCAACCCAAATATCACTCACTGCAGAGATGCTTATAACAAGAGCTCACTAAACTCCAGCAACCCAAATATCACTCACAGCAGATATGCTTATAACAAGAGCTCACTAAACTCCAGAAATCCAAATATCACTCACTGCAGATATGC
>JZKD02S2052761.1:0-13186 GCA_000966675.3 Picea glauca | reverse complement strand
TGGAGATGAACACAACTTGTTAGGATCTTGATATTTCCTCTGGTTTCTTAAATGATTCCAACTTTCTAACTGATTTTCCCAGATTTTATGGGATAAAAAATAGATTTTTACCCCCGAAGTTGGTGCGTTGATGTTGTTATGGGTGTGTTCTTCTTGTCCAATTGATCCTTTAAGTGAATCTCTTTAAACGACTCAATTGGGTTTGCATATGCAACACGAGACCTAATCAACCATGGAATGATTTGGGTCCATGGCTAGATGGAAGAATATCCAATGTCTTCCTCTCAGTGCCCAAAAATCATTCATGTAGATCATCATTGAACAACCCTTTGAATCTCTTTCCTTGAACTGTTGTGTCAGGGTGGTCAATTGATACAACTGCACCTTAGGGTAAATTCCCAAATTCCCTTCTGAATTCAAGATCAAGTTAATGATACCACAGAAGGACATTCCTCCCTTAGCAAAGTGTAGAACACACTCTCTCAACATATCCAACTAATATGGTTCATAATCCACTCATGAGAGGAGGGATCACACACATCCTGAAACACCTGACATATGAGTAACTCACCTTTAGAAATCTGATTACTCACATATTGGTTTCTCATGATCCCCATGGTTTTCCCTTATAAGAGCTCGACATGTGCCTCAAGAAATAAACTTATGGGATGAAGTGATTTTTCAAACCCAGTCTGATCTATTGAGATCCATGACTCGCGTGAGTGGACATGTCGAAGCAAGCATTGTTGTCATATGTCTGTTATAGGCAATGATATGATGATGAGTGAAAGGATGTGAACGTAATACTATCTATCTTGTTATGCATCACATATTTTCCAACTGATTTTTCAGGTTGTCAGTGAATCCTCCACTCTCCTGAGATATTCTTCCCCATTCCCTTTTTCAAAACATGCATATTTTTCCCAATGGTTTGGTGTTTTTTGAAAATTGGGGAAAATGCACAATATTTGGATTATGTTATGTTGATTTCACCTTGGACCCATGGAGACATGGTGACTCAATATTTGTCCACTTTCATGTTAAAGTGTCCTCTAGGATCGACTTGCATGTGGCTAGGCTTTGTATGGTGACCAGAATCCCAGTGTGCCCTCTTTGTACATGTGGTGATTCTTGATAGGATAAAAAATATGCGTTGTTGGTGCATCAAGCCGTCATTGGCTTCCTTTGGGTCTCGATGAAATGTTGCGTTTGATCCAGGTGGCGCTGAGTGGACATAAAACTATGTGCTAAGTTGGTGGATACATAACCTAGAGGAATCAGAATACCACTATCTTGACCCTATGGGGGTGGATTTGCATTCCATATCCCCACCACATGACACCATCCATTCTTCAACACATGGCTTTCAAAACCATCATCACACCTCAAGTGTGTTCTAATTCTTATGCACTTTTCTGATGTGACATGTGTGATCCACCATAGATTATAATTTCTTGTAGTCGTAGGATGATCGGCCCTGCATCTTTTCCATATATTGGTCCTTAAGCTTTGGTATTTTGATATAACCCCATTCGAAAAGGATCTTAAACCTTCTTGGAGCGTGCTTAGCCCTTTTTTACTCCTGATAAGTGCCCAAGCGCTTAGGAATTTTGGCATTGGGCCCTTAGGGCCTAGTTTTCTATTGATTATTCTAGGGATATTGAGAATATGTTTAATTATATCAATCCATGAGCTCTGTAAGCTCACCTTCGACATTTATTTCACTCTGATTTAACCTCATGATATTGATTGGTACGCATATCAGTGACTCGATTAAAACTGGTACTAACATGACCTTTCAACTTCTTCCATTGCATGATGGTTTTCCTTCTCACACACATGTTTCACTACAACAACACTTAAATCTATGTGTTGACTTATTTTTTGCACTCCCAAGTCTTTGCATCTTCCTACGCACTCACTTTGATCATCATATTTTGTGTGAATTTGATCAAACATTTTCCACGATGCTCTTGCATGAAACTCTCTCTCCTAAACAAGCTTTGCATATTTATGCACAAACTACTTTGTGTTTTTTCAACCATGGCCTTTCCTTTATGCAATCTCTAAAGTTATAATTTTGAATTCCATGTATTCTTTTCATCAGTGTTACCTCTCCACTTTAACAAAAATGATAGTACTTTGTACCTTGCGTCTTGATTAAATTTTCCTCTAAAATCTTATATATCTTTGGTTATTCTTTCCTGAATCCTCAACATATGTTCCAACCAAATTTTCTCTTCATTTTCCTTTTGATCTTCTTTGATTTCATCTAAAACATAATATGCAAAGTCAAAAATGTCTTTCACGTTAAATATAAGTGAAATATCAAACTCTTCTAGAAACTCAACTTCAAAAGATTTATCTTCAAACTTCATCTCCATTCAACATGCTACAATCCTCCTCATATTCAACTGGTAACACTTCCTATTTAGATAATGATATTTACTCAATTGTACCATCACCAATTCATCTATTTCTAATCCTTTATATCTTCTCCTCATGTTTTTGCATCTTTTTTGCTAACTTGTGGGGTTATTCTAAAAGTGTTTTCACCTTTCTAGGAGAGCACTATGTCTCTTGTCCCCTTGACGATGCTTCATGGATGTATGGATGGCTTAGTTTGGGTGGATTATTGACCATTTTTTAGAGTTCTAGCATGGTGCCCTTAGGAGGAGGAGTCGGTTGCTCGATTAGGGGACGCACCTACTTAGGAGGAGGAGCACTTATCCCTTACAACTTGGTACCATGTGATATATACCTAAGATTGGACACTTGAATTGAGTACACTTAGTTTGAAAAGCATACTTCATGGAGGTTGGTGAAGGACAAGTAAACATATGTCAAGGAGGAGCATTGGAGCTTTGTGACCACATTGGCACACATGTTGAGGAGCATTGGGAATAAGAGGACATGTGGCACACAATTAGAGGAGGAGAACATTGCATGAGTACACTTGGATAGTAGACCACCATGGAAGAGGAAGTGTTTGACTAACAACATGTTGGATAGTGCACCATCTTGGAGGAGGGGAATTAAGCTCAAGGAGAATCATGCATGGAGGGAATTTGATCTTGGGGATTGGATAAACCCTTGTGTGACACTTGTTTATTCTTTTATTATAGAGTGATCCATGTGGGATTTCCTTGTTGGTTACTTGTATGGGAACATGTCCTTACTTTATGTTAGCCTCCCTAATCTATTATATAATTAAGGGAGGAGAGAGATATTGTGATCATTATCATTGTGATCTACCTTTGTATTATCTTGGAGAAGTCTCATAGAGAGAAACATGATATAGTTCATGAGAAAACCCTAGGAACTATATTATAAGATTCATGAAGAAACCCTAGAAGAATAAAAGGAGAGAGAGAGACGACTTGGATTTTCATGGAAATATTTCTCCTGTGTGATGCTATGATTTACTCTTGTGATTCTATGTTTATTCTATGCACATAAACCCTAGAGAATAACATGACATTGGATCTGATGTATTTCTTATGGTTGTTATTATGGTGCTTGGTTTTATACCCTAGTAGAATATATGGAGAATGGAGCTAACACCTTGCATGATTTTGGATCCTTGTTATCGTGGGATGTGAGGCGAGGAAAAGATCATGGAGATACTAAATTGATAAGTCTTAAGATAAGTGTGATGCCTTGCTTGGAAAAAGACCCAGTTATTGTATTGTTGATGTTTCATGGAGGTATTGGTGCTTGCATGATGAAATAGTTGAATACCTAGGGTTTGAGGACTCAAAACCTAAGATGGACATGTAGATTTGGAGGCTAGTGCTAGAGTTGTCTTTCAGTGTACTTATGTGATGAACATGACTAGGGTTTTTAAACACTAAGGAAGACAATAGTGCCAGTGTGGAGAGCTTGTGTGATACAATCTTATTGTATGTGTCAAGGAGGAATTTTCAATTTTGATGCTAGCATGTAGAGTATCTCTGGTGGAGTGACCAAATATGGTTGGGAGTGATCCCTATCTAGGAGGAATTGGTGAATAGGGTTTCTTATGGTTTATCCATCTAGGGTTTGGAGAGATTAACTTGTACCAACATTGTGAAAAAATTGTGGTATGTATTTATAATTCATCTTTTATAATATGAAGTTTCCAACTGTCCAAATATTGTGTCTTCCATATTGTTTTCATCTTATGTTATCTTCATGATTGAGTAGATTTTAACCTTTGTTTTCCATACTAATTTGACATAAAATATCGCTAAATTAGTTAAGATATTTAAGAAATGTATGGAAGATAAAGTAGCATATTTGTTGATGTTATAATATGTTGTAATAAGACATTTCAAATATATTATATACACGAAAAGGTGTGCCCTAAGGGTTGTAACTTGTTGACATTGAAGTACACTTGCTTGATATCTTTTTTCTTGAGATGCCTATTGATTTGGACTAAAGTGAAGTGAAGTATTTGTTGTTGTTCACTAATGTAATTAAATATTTCAAATTAACTAATTTTCTTCAACTATCCACTGGACCAAAAATATGAAATCTTGTATTTGCAACCATCATCATTTGTGTCGTAATGGGATCCCCATTAAAATAAAAGAATTTTGCATCCCATTTGTGTCTTTCAATATAGATAAGCACATCAATATTTTGAATCTATTTGTTTTCATTCTCTCTATCAAATAAGGGTTTCTCCATCAACTTTTCTTTTTGCAAGTTGCTAATGTATCATGAAACTCAAAATCTTGGAAAGGAGTAKAGCATATCAAACCCTTGCTTTCATGTGGCAGAGAACTATGGATGCTTGAATACGTKTTTCATGAAGCTTCTTTTCATGTACTTTATCTTCAAATGTATCTTGATTTCCAAATGGAAGAATGAGCATATTCTTCATCATCATTTTCTTCTTGAGGATTTTGCAACAAAATATTTARTGAACTCRTCATCTTCAAGAGAACAACAAGCTTCTTCTTCATGCTTGTAACGATCCTCCATTACTAAACAACAAAAAGAAAGYYGATACAACAAAAGTAACAAATATTTTTTCGCAATTAATTTGACACAATAATTAAAATCATCAAGTAACATGAACAATTCTAGCGCACATTAAAATTGTCCTTCACTAAAATAAAGTTTAAAGGACGCAAGGTGTAAAAGTATAGGCGTCTAATTATACTACTTAATTGTTGCTCAATTTGCACATTACTCTTATTAATTTAGATGATGTAACAATATACACATAAAAATAAAGTGTAAATTCTCTTGCGCAAAGTAAAACTATTGTATCAATACTGTAATGATGATCTATCACTAATTCTAATGGATTTTGTAGAAATAACAATACAACAATCATATAAATCATTTATCTCTATCTCGCTTGAGGTTGCACAACTTGTGAAATTCTTTATTTAGGTAAAAATGCAAGTCATAATTTACATTCCCACAATGTTTAATATAAACAATAAAGATAACTTATTAAACAAATCTATTAATATAGAATCATTAAGTTGTTAACTCATTGATAAAGTATTAATATTAAATAAGTTGTTAATATTAAAGCTATTACTATAATCAAGTTATTACTACTAAGCTAGAAGTGCAGGTTGTAAATCCTAAGCAGGTTCTTGCAATTGGAATTGTTGATGATATTACCAGGTTGTACAAGTTTGACAACTTTGGGTCATCATCTTTTCCATTAGTTTTTGTTGCTCATAGAGATGACTTGAGAACAATTTGGCATGAGCGGTTTGGTCATCTAAACTATCACTCATTACAGAAACTATGTAATCAACAAATGGTGATCGGTCTTCCTCTTGCTTCATGCAGAGATGGTGTTTGTGTTGGTTGTGTTTGCGACAAACATCATTGGGATAGTTTTGACAAATGTGCCTCTTGGCACGCCTCGGGCCCTTTGCAACTTGTTCACAGTGACTTATGTGGTCCACTTTCTTCTCCTTATTTTTCTAGGTGCAAGTATTTCTTAACTTTCATTGATGACTTTTCCAGACGTAATTTGGTTTACTTCTTGAAAATTAAGAGCGAAGTTTTTGACAAGTTTCTGGCCTACAAGGCCCTTGTAAAAAAGAAATTTGGACATCAAATTCAAAGGTTAAGAACAAATAATGGAGGCAAATATGTGAACAATAATTTTACAAGTTGCTGCACTACACATGGCATCCAAATGCAACACATTGTTCCATATACACCACAACAAAATGGTGTTGTTGAGAGAAAGAACCGCACATTAAAAGAAATGGCTAATTGTATGATCCAATCTAAGGGATTAAGTCTAAAGTATTGGGCATAAGCCATCAATTGTGAAAATTACATAGTAAATCGCACTCCCACAAAGGCTCTTAAAAATATGACACCCGAAGAAGCATGGACTAAAATTAAACCAAATGAAAGTCACTTATGTGTATTTGGCAGTATAGTATGGGCTCACATTCCTGATGAGAAAAGGAAAGAATTGCAGCCTAAAATTGAGAAGTGTATATTTGTTGGTTATTCTGAAGATGTCAAAGGTTACAGACTTATTCAACCACATTGTAATGAAATTATTATTAGAAGAGATGTTAAATTTGATGAAAATTTCTTGGCCTAGAGCCTAATTCGACGATTGTGCCTTTTTCGGCCTACGATCCATCTTCGATGTTTGTGCCTTATTATGTTCCTATTCTGGTTTCTTCTTTAGATGATGACAATGAGAATGAAAATCCACCTCCACCTTCTCACCTTCCTCCAGATGAGTCCATTGAACCTAAACCAACACCAACACCATCGCTTCCTAGATGGGTCCATTCAACATGAGAAGCAATTATTGATCTTGTCAGTGATCCTTTAGATCAATGTCAGACACCTTCTTAGTTCCAACGAGCCTCTTATCTTTTGGCTCAAGTTTGAGAGACTCATGATCCAAAGACATTTGCAGAAGCTTCAAGTCATCCAGATTGGGATACAACAATGAATGAATAGTATCGTTCTTTAATGGAAAACAATACTTGGGATCTTGTACCTCTTCCAAAAGGAAGAAAACTTGTCAAATGTAAATGGGTCTACAAAATTAAGTATGCATCATATGGAAGTGTTGAAAGACGCAAGGCTCAATTAGTTACCAAAGGATTTTCCCAAGTTGAAGGAATTGACTATAATGAAACCTTTTCCCCTGTAGCCAAAATGAATTCCATATGCCTTGTTCTTTCCCTTGTTGCCTCACATAAATGGGAGGTCCATCAGATGGATGTTAAGTACACCTTCTTACATGGGGATTTTCAAGAAGAAATATACATGGAACAACCTCTTCGCTATGTCCAAAATGACTCTAGCCTTGTTTTTCGCCTTAAGAAATCTCTTTATGGTCTTAAGCAAGCTCCTTGAGCCTGGTATGCCAAAATGGAAAGCTTTCTTATTAACACTAGATTTTCTAGATGTCATTCTGATCCTAATGTCTATACCAAGAAATTAGGAATCCATCTCATAATCCTTGTCCTTTATGTTTATGACCTTATCCTTACTGGTAGTGACTCAAAACTTTTAAACCATGTGAAAACCAACCTTAAGAAGAAATTTGAAATGAATGACTTAGGATTTTTGCATTATTTCCTTGGCCTCCAAGTTTTGCAAACCAATGAAGGAATTTTTCTTTCCTAGTCTAAGTATGCTTGTGACCTTCTTTGTCTCTTTCACATGGAAGATTATAAACCATCCCCTTATCCCTTCCAGTCTGGAATCAAGCTTGCTACCACATGTACTTCTCCTGAAGTTGATGCCACCTTGTACCGTCAGTTAGTTGGTAGCCTCTTATACCTGACTCATACCCATCTTGATATTTCGTTTGTTGTTGGTCTTGTTGCCCGGTATATGCAAACACCCGTGAAAGCCATTGGAAAGCAGCTAAAAGGATACTTTGGTATGTCTAGGTTATAGTTCAGTTTGGGATCCATTATAGTTCAGGGGGGAATCCTTTATTGGTTGGTTTCACTGATTCATATTGGGGCAATGACCCTGATGATCGGAAGTCTACTGCAAATTGTGTTTTTATCCTTGGTTTAGGACTTGACACTTGGGCCTGTAAGAAATAATAGGCTATTGCACTTTCTTCAACAGAAGCAGAGTATCGAGCATCGATAAATGCAATTCAGGAATCTTTGTGGCTTTGACAGATCCTTTCAGAGTTTGAATTCCAGTAGCAACATCCAACCAGCCTTTGGTGCAACAATCAGAGTGCCATCAAGATCGCCAAAGACCTAGTTCAAAATCAATGCAACAAACACATTGAGATACACATGCACTTCATTAGAAAACTCATTCATGATAAAGTTATTGAAGTGCTCTTTTTCCCACAGAATATCAAGTTGCATACATTTTCACAAAGTCTCTTACAGAAGTGAAGTTTTCCAAACTTTGATCTATGTTAGGAGTTCAAGAAGTTGTCATTAAGGGGGGATAGGCTTTAATGCCTCATTCCTTCTCCTATTGTGGCATTATTGTAAATCCTTCAATCCTATCCCAAGTTGTTCTTAAGGGGGGATGTTAGGATATTTAGACACCTAGGATTTAGTTAATATCTACTTGGTCTAATGTGTTGATTAGGTAAAAGTGTGTTTCTTATTGGGTTTTTTTAGTATGCATTTGTAGTTAGAAAATCCACGGTCACGATATGTTCCTGACATAGAGTGATCCGATGGTTCATATTCTCCTCGATCTTAACGACTACATTGATCTGTGGCTTAACACCTGATTGGTCCATGATCTCTATTTAAATAGCATGGAGGGTCATTTTCCAATGATTGATTGTGAGAAACTCTCTTGTAAAATATCTCTGTAATATTTTTCTTTTGCATTAATAAATTGCTCCCTGTAGGGGTTTTACCAAGTCAAAACACTAGTGTTTGAGTGGTTACTGAAGGTGTTCGTCCTCTATTGGAATACTTGTGTTGTCGAACAATTTATGCTTCATGTGTATTCTCCCATGGTAGACTTGTTTGTAGCCTTATTCTTGGCTTGAATATGATGAGCATCTTCCATATCTTCCATAATGTTTGCAGGATGTTTTAAGAAAAATTCATGTTTAATGTCTTCTTTTAATCCACCCATGTAGTCTTGCAAAAATTGTTCATTTCTTATGTCACCCACCCTTGTGGCCAATACCTAAAATTCTAAATTATAATCTTCAATATCACCTAAGTGCTTGATTCTTTTCAATTGACTAAAATAGTTTCATTCCCACACTTTCCCATATTGTGCTTCTAAGTCTCTGGTAAATAAACCCCAAGTATAATGATAAATAGGGGAATTCATTTTAACTACCCATTGATACCATTGATATGGTTTTATCTCAAAGTTCATTGTTTCTATGTGAATCATTTTCTTATCATCCATAATATTATGTAGTTAAAAATATTTCTCTATTTGGTTCGCCAAAGTAAAGACCTTTTTTTCATCAAACTTCTTTAATTCAATCTGGGAAAGTTGAATTTAGGACCCCCATTGTAATTAAATTCACTATTAGAGTTAAATACATTATAAAATGGCTTATTATCAACAATTTTTTCAACCATAATACTACCTTTATTTTCCCGAGTTCCTTGCATTTTGATATTTTCTTTAGAGAGTCTCTCATCTAGGGCTTGGAAGATCATGGAAGACATGGAATTTTGTAATTCCTTCATGGATTTTTGTATTTCTTCTTTAACGTCATTCTTGTTTTCATCGATCTTCTTATCCATTTTCTTTTCATAGTTCATCTCAAGTAATGGTTGAGCTCTCTGGAGGTTTAGTTGGTGAAGTAATTTTTGGAGGAGCATTTGGAGCCATGTGAGAAAATAATTATTCTCCTCGTTTTCCTCTTTATTACAAATTTTGAATCACCAAAAACAAATTTCCAATAAATATTTATGCCAATTGTAAGTTACGTACCTTTTAAGCCTTAAATTTGGAGTTTGTTCTCATGGTCGACCTTCCTTATTATGTATTTCTGAAATTACAACCCTCCTAAGTCTGAAATTTATACCTATATTACTTTGATATGTCCTCTTTTCAATGCCACAAGTGTGACCAAAATTTGATGTGCCAAGTGAATGTTATGATAAATTTCTTAAATATTGTTTCTTTTTGGATTTTCTGGGAGAGTGAACTTGTACATAATGCCACGTGTCCATTATTTACTACTCGATTTTGAAACTTGTACCAGAAAAAACAAGAATTGTCCTCTTTCCAATGTGATAGGTCTCACTGAATTTGGATCCTCTCTGAAGAAGATATGATGATTTTACCCAAAATGCTTGTTTGAGACTAGTAACAAGACTAGTAAAAAACCTTATCTTCCATAGGGTGTATCTTTGAAAGTATAATGACCCAGAATCTGAAATTTCTACCATAGATACGTCGCAATATTTTCTGAATAACCTCCAAGTTTCGATATCTAAATTTTCCCAATTTTTTTTTATAGTGAACATGCTAAGATGACTTGCTTGGAGAAGAAAAACCCTAGGGTCAATGCTCTGATACTGAATGTTATGATCCAATGCCTTAAAAATGATAAAAAGTCAATGAATTACAGTCCACTTCGAGGAAGAAACCTTTGTTTATGATATATCCACTTCATAAGACAATATGAGATGTGATGATATCCTCCTAAGACTAGATCTCCTTGGTATATATATACAGGAGACAAAGGATACAATTATAATGATAGGGTGTGATGAAGGGGTTCAAAGCCTACATACAAATATAACACAAGAAATGTAATAATTCAATAAGGGGCTTAATAAGGGGTTTTATACCTAACAAGGGGGATTTATATGGGGATTTGTCTAGGGATTAACATTATCCCTAAAGTTTCTCAAGTGTTGATCATCTTCTCTCATTAACCAATTAGTTTCATCATCCTCTTGATAATGTTCCTTGCATCCTGCTCTACTTTCTCCATGAGGAAAAAATTCCTTCTTCCAAAATTTTCTCCTTGAGGACAACTTCTCTCTCTATTTTGATTCCTAGTTGGTTCTAAACAAACTTGTGTCTCTTGGGTATTATTGGATTTATTCTTTCTTCCATTAACTTATATATTCCTTCCCTAATGCTTAGCATTCCAAGGAACTTAATTGCTTGGTTGCAATGATCTATCCTCCTCCATTCTTCGCGTTATCTCACTACCATGTGTCTAACTCTTTAAATTCTCATGTATGACCTATTGTCCCTCGAGATGTCCTAGGTTGTCAGTGGAATGATGTTGAAGCATCCCGGGAGATTAGACTCAGGGTAAGCCTTAAATCCATGCTTGTAACAATAGAAATTATGCAAAATTGTGGGCAATTTTCTCTCTCTCTCTCTCTCTCTCTCTCTCTCTCTCTCTCTCTCTCTCTCTCTCTCTCTCTCATAGAACTCTCGGCCCTGAAACAATCTCAGTTCGGATATTAAAACGTTTAGCCCCAAAAGGAATTTTTCCATGAGTGTTCCAGAAAATTGAGTTTAAAGGATGTGAGGTGATGGATTTATAAGAAACACGATATAAACATGTGAGGCATATTTAAGGTGAATTTCATAGTCTATGTAAAGAACAATTTAATGAGAAATTAAGAATTCAAAAGTTCTAACAAATATATCAGATCATTAAATTATGCATCAAAACGTAACATCTTCATACATTTAAATCCATGGAGGTACCCTTCACAAATCATTAAGCATATGAAGAAATGACCAGAAGTGGTCATACATCCGGAGGAAATCACTTCAGTATCATAAGAATACAACACATAGTTACACTTAACATGTTATGTAACTTGTTGCTTGAGATTTTATTAATGGTGATCTGATATAAGAATCCAAAAATGGGATGGTGGATTTACAAGAACACATGCACAAAAAGAAGCACAAACCAAAACATAACACAGGGGACGAATCTCTTGAAGGTTGCAACCTTAACAACCTATATGTGTGTGAGGGGATCTTGATCAAATAACTCTTCTTATAAGATACTCTTAAATTCCCCAAAGCGTCAACATGAAAAATGAGCTCCTCGTCCTACTTATAGGCTCTTAGATTGTAAGAAAACCATATGCTTAAAACAATATTGATTCTTGGAGATGAACACGACTTGTTAGGATCTTGATATTTCCTCTGGTTTCTTAAATGATTCCAACTTTCTAACTGATTTTTCCAGATTTTATGGGATAAAAAATAGATTTTTACCCCCAAAGTTGGTGCGTTGATGTTGTTAGGGGTGTGTTCTTCTTGTCCAAATGATCCTTTAAGTGAATCTATTTAGACGACTCAATTGGGTCTGCATATGCAACACGATACCTAATCAACCATTGAATGATTTGGGTCCATGGCTAGATGGAAGAACATCCAATGTCTTCCTCTCAGTGCCCAAAAATCATTCATGTAGATCATCATTGAACAACCCTTTGAATCTCTTTCCTTGAAATGTTGTGTCAACATGGTCAATTGATACAACTGCACCTTAGGGTAAATTCTCAAATTCCCTTCTGAATTCAAGATCGAGTTAATGATACATGAGAAGGACATTCCTCCCTTAGCAAAGTGTAGAACACATTCTCTCAACATATCCAACTAATATGGTTCATAATCCACTCATGAGAGGAGGGATCACACACATCATCTAAAACACCTGACATATGAGTAACTCACCTTTAGAAATCCGATTACTCGCATATTGATTTCTCATGATCCCCATGGTTTTCCCTTATAAGAGCTGGACATGTTCCTCAAGAAAACAACTTATGGGATGAAGTGATTTGTCACACCCAGTCTGATCTATTGAGATCCATGACTCGCGTGAGTGGACATGTCGAAGCAATCATTGTTTTCATATGTCTATTACAATCAATGATACGATGATGAGTGAAAGGATGTGAACGTAATGTTATCTATCTTTTTACGCGTCACATATTTTCCAACTGATTTTTCATGTTGTCAGTGAATCCTCCACTCTCCTGAGATATTCTTCCTCATTCCCTCTTTCAAAACACGCATCTTTTTCCCAATGGTTTGGTGTTTTTTGAAAATTGGGGAAAATGCAGAATATTTGGATTACGTTATGTTGATTTCGCCTTGGACCCATGGACACATGGCGACTCAATATTTGTCCACTTTCATGTTAAAGTGTCCTCTGGGATCGACTTGCATGTGGCTAGGCTTTGTATGGTGACCAGAATCCCAGTGGGCCCTCTCTGTACATGTGATGATT
>JZKD02S2052750.1:24379-36601 GCA_000966675.3 Picea glauca | reverse complement strand
AGAACCCCCAAATGGTCAATCTTGGAACCAACTACTCTCCTGTTGAAAAGTGTGCCTTTATTAGTTTTTTCATAGAATATACAAATATATTTGTATGGACATATGATAATCTAAATTTTTTTGACACTAACAACATTCAACATGTAATGCCAATGAAACCTGATACAAAACCATTTCAGTAGAAATTAAGGAAAATGCATCCAAATATGGAACCTATGGTTAAAGGTGAATTGAACATGTTATTGGATGCTAAAATTATTTTCCCTGTAATACATACACGATGGATAGCCAATGTAGTCCCTGTGAGGAATAAAAATGGAGATATTAGACTATGTGTTGATTTCGGGAATTTAAATAGAGCCTCTAAGAAAGATAATTATCTCGTTCCTCCTATGGAGCAGATTTTATAGTGTGTCTCTTGATTTGAATTGCTATCTCTCCTAGATAGTTTCTCAGGATATAACTAAGTCATGGTTTCCCATGATGATTAGCTAAAAAACACCTTTAGAACTAAATGGGGAACATATGCCTATAGAAAGATTCCACCTCGACTCATAAATGTCGGGGATACATTTTAGAGAGTTATGGACTTAGCATTCAGGGGATTGATTGATAAATCTATTGTAGTATACCTAGATGATGTCACTATATTCTCGAAGAATAGAAAATATTACGTTCATCATCTTAGGAAAATATTTGATAGATGTAGAAGATATGTTATTTCCCTTAACCTCGAGAAATCCATTTTTGTAGTAGATGAAGGAAAACTTCTAGGTTTTTGGTATCCAAATTAGGAATTATGATTGATCTAGAAAGAAGTGAGGCCATATCAAAGATTTCCTTCCCATATAATAAGAAATCTATGCAATCTTTCCTAGGAAAAATCAATTTTGTGCATAGATTTGTCCCAAATTTTTCTGAAACTGTGAAGCCTTTGCAACACATGATCAAGAAGAATGATGAATCCAAATGGGGACCTACATAAAAATAATACTTCATTAAAATTAGGGAAGAAATAGAAAAAGTTCCATCTTTAAGGATCCATGATTTTAAAGAATATTTCATATTATATACATGTGCTTCCGACACTTCATTCACAGTAGTTCTCACTCAGAAAGATGATGAAGAAAATGAATTCCCTATTGCATTCATGAGTTTAGGGCTATAAGAAGTAGAGATGAACTATCCTAAAGTACATAAGCATGCATATGATGTCTTTAAAGAAATAAATTATTTACACTTAATACCTTATCTTCCTAAATATAGAACCAAGGTAATGGTGTTGTACTTTGCAGTGAGAAATCTGCTGGTAAAAACATATTTGGTAGAGAAACAATCTCACTGGATGAATACCTTACAAGAGTATGATCTGGAGATAAATCCTACCAAAATAGTGAAAGTGTAAGGAATCTGCAAACTTGCAGCAGAGTCAAAAGAAACATTGAACGATGAGGAAGACATGTATAACCAATAATCCCTAATTGTGGATGCAATTCATTACATCCTTTCTCCTAGTGACTCTTGGTACTATGAGTTGAAATATTTCCTAACTCATGGTAGTGCCCCCATATAGTTGGAACCTAGAAAAATGAGATCTCTCAGACTGAAATCAACACAATACCATCTCATCAATGAAATTCTTTTTAGAATAAATTATGATGATGTTCTTATCAGATATCTTGAAAAACTAGATGTAGAGAAGGTCCACTATGAGCTGCATGATGGTCTTGCTTGAGGAAATTTTGGAGGGGACACCACAACAAAAAAATTCTTAGGGAAGGATATTACTAGCCTACAATGTTCAAAGATGCCCATTCATATGAAAGGAAATGTGAGATTTTTCATAAGTCAGCCGAGAGGGGAAAGAGGAAATGTTTTCCTTTACAACCTGTATCCGTTGACAATCCCTTTCAATAGTGGGGTTTAAACATCATTGGGGAAATCAATCCTAATTCCTCCCAACTCCATAAATATTTATTGAAAGCAATTGATTACTTCAAAAGGTGGACTGGAGTTGTGCCTCTGAAAATAGTAAATGAAACCCATGTGATTTCTTCCCTTAAATCCCACATCATTACCAGGCTTGGCATTCTCCAATCTCTAGTATTTGATAATGCAAAATATTTTTTATCACTAAAATCGACTTAATTTTCGCTTGAAAAGAATATAAAAATTCACTCTGATTTTGCATTTAGCACTTTGTGTATGAACTTGGCTCATGAGTGGGATTTCCCATTTCATTGGGAAATCCCACATCATAGATCCTTTAAATCCTTTACTTACTCAATTAGATTGACATCATTTTAGTGATCCTTTTTCATTTTTTAGAAATACTCAATTGATGTCAGGAATTAGTGGGTCATCCAATATGGGAGGACCTATTCCCACATCCCCTAATGTGACTGGAGGAGTCATAATGGCCATCTCCATTCACCTATGTAAAACCCTATTTCCCCCAGTTTGTACAAATAACTATACTGGCCAAGAACTATGGCAAACCCAAAAATGTGAATGTGTGATGTGAATGGACCTTGTGAAAAAGGTCGATGAATGTGAATAATATTATGAATATATATTGCAGAACTGCTGAGAGGGGATATGTTGAAAAAGAGACCATGATGGCTAGAGAAAGGTGGTGGAAGGCACTTGGAATGGTGGCATTAACTTCCACCGAAACCAACACCGTATTTGGACTTCACTGGCCTGGAGAACCAAGAGCGGCTCGCTGGCCCTGAATTAAATGGCTTGTCAAGATTGGTAGGTAAAGGGATCCTCATGAGTAATGAGGGATGGGGATGAACTTCCCATTCACAGAGTCTTCAGACTTAACCACTGCGAGAAAATTCATGCTACACGCAACCTCGCCGAACAGAGAAAAGGCAGGAAGTGTGGGCGATTAAGGGAAGATGCGAGGGAAAGAGGAAGAGGAACTCTGGAAAACACAGAGTGAGTGATAACAGAGAAGAATGAGAGTAACCTTCGTTCTCAGTCACTGGAAAACAGAGACGCAGTCTCGTAGGATTGTGGTCTCAGCTCGGGGGTGGCTAGTGGTAAATTCATTGGGAGTCGCTGAGCCTACGGTTGAATGGAAACGAGCACCCCTCTCAGTAGTTGCAATCACATCTGGTTTTATTTCTGATAAGTGTTTTACATTTTGCATCTTGAAATTTATATGCTAACATGTATGCTCACAGTTTATGCAGTTTTATGAATGGTTTGAGTATAAGACTACCTGTGTAGTGTTTTGATTTAGAAATGGTGGTTGCACGCTTATAATGGAAAGACTACGTATGGATTATGTTTTATAAATCGCTATTTATACACATATTGAATTAATTCAGACTTCAAGTCTGTTCTCGGGAAATCTATACCCTTATCCATCTCAGGTAATACCCTGGATAGATCTCCCCATAGAGACACCCTTCTTAGAAATCTCACCAAGAGCCTGGAAAAGGATTTGAAGGTGCAAGTCTTAGTAACCCTGTACGAGGAAGAATGATCCTCTTGAAATCCCGAAATAGCAGCGAACGAATACCGTGTTCACTTTGCAAGAGTCGTCAAGGAGGCATTGGATGGTCAGAATTCTCCGTGGAGAATTCGAGAAGTCCTGAGAGCCGTCAGATCTTGCAGAGGAGTAGGGGAGTTACGGTAAGCCTATTTTCAAGTTTTAAGTTTGGGAGAAATTGGACCATAGGATCTGAGTCGATAAGGACCATTGGATCACTCGCGTAATATCATTTCGTGGATTCACAAGTTGAAGGGTTAAAACCCTTGCCTCAGGATTCGCAAGGTCATGAAAGGCGAAGTCCCGAAGGGGCGAAAAGATTTGTGTGAGCCAGTTATTGGTGAAGTGCATCAGAACTCGGTATTTTGGGGTTTTGTGGGTGGAAGAACCGAAATCTTAGCATCAGGATTCGCAAGGTCCGAAACTTCAAAAAGGCGGGAAGTTCCGTTGTGGGACCCACATTGACGACGTGTCAGAATTTTGGCATTTTGGCATATCGGCGGATAGGAGGTCGAGACTTTTGTCCCGAAAGTCCTAAAGTCACGAGTTATGATAAGGAGTAGCAAGGAGTTCGAGATCTCGGCACTTCGGGTGTCGGGATACAAAGGAGGTAGCGCTTCGGGAAGTGAAGTCGCAAAGTGTCGAAGCTAGGGATGAGGGACACGTGGTAGAACCGCAAGGTGGGCCCGTGTGATAGATAGGCCGACACGTGTCACCTAGTGAAAGGAGTCAACACCCGTTGACCTCTTGCGTCTCAGGGATTTGTGAGATAATGGAACGAGAGTTCAACCCTTCGACTTGAGAAGTCACGAATAGTGAGAACGTAAGAGGGAAAGCTAACATTGCTTCTCGGGGTTTCATGAAGGGAAGGTGCCAAGGTTGGGTGCCTAGACTTAGCGAGTGGCGAAGTTCTGAGAAGGTCAGGACCGTCCATCTGAGAAGGACAGGTGGCAGAAATCGAGGGATCTTGCAAAATTATAGGTCCATAAGATGAGAGCCCAGGAGTTAGGTTCTCCAAGTCGTGAGTGGCGAAATCGTGAGGATCAAGGATAGCCGTTGGATCCAGGTCAAGGGAGGACCGTTGGATCAGGAGCTTCATCGCGTGCATCATTCCTTCGGAGGTTTGGAGGTTGAGAGAACCTCTTCTTGACATTAGAAGTCGCGAAGTACCAAGAGACGAGGCACGAGTGTGGACACGTGGCAGAACCACAAGGTGGGGCCCACGTGGTTAATAGTTGGACATGCGTCGCCTGAGAAAAAGGAGTCAACACTCCGTTGACTTCTCATGTCTCAGGGATTCGCAAGATACGAGCATGGGAGCTTGACGCTACAACTCACGAAGTGGCGAGTGGGGAGAAGTGTGAAAGGAAGGTCAACCCTCGTTGACTTCCAAGTTTGGAGGTTCACGCGGGACAACTCACTATAGAATAATATGTCAACAAATTCCTCGATTTGTTGAGGTATGTACCCTATATCAAGGCGGAAAAGGCAAAGGTGCAACATTTCATCAATGGACTACCTAAGGACTATCGGAATTTAATTGAATTTGATGAGTCAAAGACTCTAGAAGGCACTATTCAAAAGGAAACCTATTATCATGAACAGTTTGGGCATCGAGCAGAACCTCGCGAAGGATGGAAATAGAAGAATAGTCCAAGATTTTAGAAAAGAGGAATTAATCTGCAGGATTTAAGAACTATAAGAAGAACCCAAGAATGAACTTCCCAGCCCGGAGTATGCACCAGCATAATTTTCCCTCCTTGAGCGGAAATAAAACTTCTGGACCCATATCAGTGAAGACTGATAACCCAAAGAGAGAACCTTTGAAATGTTGGGGTTGTGGGGAAGAACATCTATTGAGAGACTGTCCACACCGACAATAGAATAGTCAGAGGATTTATAACATCCAAGAAGCTACTTCTGTCAATAATGTGGCCAGGAGTGAGCCACAAATTTATGCAGCTTTGGCTAATAACCAAGCCAACCACCAAGCTTCAGTAGTGGAAATAGAAGGTATGATTTCCAACCATCTAGTGTTTGTTTTAATTGACCCTGGTTCACATTTGAGTTATATAGCCCCTAAATCTGTTGATAAGTGTAAACTATAGCCACAAAAACATACCAAGCCATGGTTGGTACAGTTAGCCACTGACACCAAAAGAAGGGTAGCAGAGGTTATACCAGCCTACCAATTAATGTTGGGTAGATTCCCCACCCAAACAACCCTTAACTTATTACCCCTGGGATCATATGATTTGTTGATTGGTATGGACTGGCTAGCCACCCATAAAGCCAGATTGGACTATTACCACAAAACCTTAGAATGTGTAAGTAAAGAAGGGAAAAAGATAACCCTTCAAGGGATCCAAAAACCTGTCTCGGTGAGACAAATATCAGCTCTGCAAATGAGAAAGTATTGTCGAAATGGATGTCCCCTATATGCTATACAGGTGTTGAAAACAATTGAAGGTGACAAACCAAGCCTTGATGATCACCCTATCTTGAGAGAGTACAGAGATGTGTTTCTGGAAGAGGTACTGGGTTTACCTACGAGAATGGACATAGAATTCTCGATAGAACTTGCACCGGGAGCAGTGTCGGTGTCTAGGACACCCTACCGGATGAGCACATCCGAGTTAGTTGAACTCAAGTTGCAATTAAAATAAATGATGGATAAGGGCTATATTCAGCCCAGTCTGTCTCCATGGGGAGCACCAGTCCTGTTCATGAAAAAGAAGGACAGTACCCTTAGACTGTGTATAGATTATAGGCAACTCAATAAGGTAACCATAAAGAACAAGTACCCCTTGCCCAGGATCGATGACCTGTTCGATCAATTGGGGGGTGCGTCTATTTTCTCAAAGATTTATTTGAGGTCGAGATACCATCAAGTCCGAATCAAGGGTGAAGACATCCATAAAAATACCTTCCGAACGAGGTATGGTCACTATGAGTTTGTGGTAGTGCCATTTGGGTTGACCAATGCCCCTACCACTTTTATGTGCTTGATGAACAATGTACTCAGCAAATTCCTAGAAAAATTTGTTCTTGTTTTTATTGACGATATATTAATTTACTCCAAGAACAGAAAAGAGCATGAAGAGCATCTTAGACTTGTGCTGCAAGTGCTAATAGAACATCATCTCTATGCCAAATTCAGCAAATGTGAATTCTTCCAGAAGCAAATACATTACTTATGCCATGTTCTCTCTGAATAAGGAGTAGCAGTAGACCCTGACAAAATCAGGTCCATCATGGAATGTCCTACCCCAAAGGATGTTTCAGACATCAGATCCTTTATGGGAATAGCAAGATACTATAGGAGATTTAGAAAATGATTCTCCAAGATTGGTTGTCCAATCATTGCCCTCCAGAAGAAGGGAATAAAATTTCTGTGGACACGGAAGTGTGAAGAAAGATTTCAAACCCTGAAACATCTACTGACCCATGCACCCATGCTGAAGATAGACAATCCAGAAGTTGAATTCCTTGTGTGCATAGATTCCTATAAGGAAGGGCTCGGAGGAGTCCTTATGCAGGAAGGAAGTGTGATATGCTATGAATCTCGAAAATTGAATGAGCATGAAGTCAACTATGCGACCCATGATCTAGAGTTGGCTTCCATAGTGCATGCCTTGAAAATGTGGAGGCATTACCTCCCGGGGAGAAAATTTGTACTTATGACAGATCACTGTGGATTGCGATACCTATTTGACCAACCAAATCTCAATGCTAGACAAGCTAGGTGGATGTCCCTCCTTAGCGAGTTTGATTTCGATATCAAACACATTAAATGAAAGGAAAATAGGGTGGTCGATGCCCTTAGCAGAAGTATGAAAACAATTCACCTGGCAACGGTGAGCACTTGCAAAACAGATGTCAAAGAAAGAGTCAGGAATGCACAAAAGAAAGATCCATTTGTCCAGACTGTGACCATGTACCTACAACGAGAACCCTCCGGAGTAAAATATGAAGGCTACCAAATGACAGAAGGAGGTCTGCTCACTTACAGAAGAAAATTTTATATTCCATATTGTGACGACTTGAAGAGGTTCATACTGGATGAACTACATAAAAGACCCTACTCTGGTCATCCAAGATACCAGAAGATGATCACGGCCACTAGGAGACAATTCTATTGGCCTGGAATGAAGAAAGACATAGTCGAGTACTTGGCCAAATGCATAGAGTGCCAACAGGTTAAAGCAGAACATCGACACCCAACAAGATTATTTCAACCTTTACCAATCCCAGAATAGAAATGGGAAACCATCTCCATGGATTTCATCACCGGATTACCAACCTCAAACAAACATAATGACGCCATTATGGTTGTAGTGGATAAATTGATCAAGTTTCCTCACTTCATCCCTGTCAAGTTGAATTGCAAGGCAATAGACATCACTTAGGTATTCATGAAGGAGATATTCAGACTGCATGGTATGCCGAAAGAGATCGTGTCTAACAGAGACACAAAATTTACTTCTAACTTTTGGAAGTCACTGATGGCTGGCTTAGAGACCAAATTGTTGTTTAGCACCGCCTATCACCCTCAAACCGATGGACAAATAGAACGAGTGAACCAAATAATTGAAGACATGCTAAGAATGCATGTAATGCATCAACCTAGGAAGTGGGAAGACTACCTGCCACTAGTAGAATTCGCCTACAACAACGGCTACCAAACATCCTTAAAGATGAGTCCCTTCGAAGTCCTCTATGGTAGACTGTGTAACACTCTAGTCAGCTGGAGTAATCTCGTAAACATGATTTCTTTTGGACCTGACATGTTGAAAGAAATGGAACAACAAGTGACTCAGATAAAACAAAACCTGAAGGTCGTTCAGAACCGACAGAAAAGTTATGTCGACCAAAAGAGAACTCCAAGAGAGTTCAAAGCGGGAGATCATGTATATCTCAGAGTTAGGCCTAGGAAAAGTTCCCTGAAAATGGGAGCTTGTGCCAAGTTAGCACCTCATTATTGTGGACCCTTTGAGGTTCTAGATAGAGTGGGACCTGTAGCCTATAGGCCAACACTTCCTCCCACAGTCAGAGAACATAATGTTTTCCATGTCTCATTATTGAAGAAATATGTACATGATGCTAACCATATAATTGATTAGTCTGTGATTCAGGTGGAACTGGAGGGAGAATTTCTACCAGAACCTGAATGCATACTGGACAGAAAGGAAACCCCGCTCTAGAACCGAACCATTGCATAGGTCAAGGTGCAGTGGAGACATTTTGGCCCAGATGAGGCTACATGGGAAATGGAGGATGCCATGAGATAGGCAAATTTAATTTTGTTTACTTCTATACATGCATGTCATGTTGATAGATAAGAACATCGAGGAAAATGCTCCTTTAAGGGGGAGGGAATTGTAACACCCTGTTTCCCCCAATTTGTAAAAATAACTATACTGGCCAAGAACTGTGGCAAACCCAAAAATGTGAATGTGTGATGTGAATGGACCTTGTTAAAAAGGTCGATGAATGTGAACAATATTATCAATATATATTACAGGACTGCTGAGAGAGGATATGCTGAAAAAGAGACCATGATGGCTGGAGAAAGGTGGCGGAAGGCACCTAGAATGGTGGCATTAACTTCCACCGAAACCAACACCGTATTTGGACTTCACTGGCCTGAAGAACCAAGAGCGGCTCGCTGGCCCAGAATTAAATGACTCATCACAATTGGTAGGTAAAGGGCTCCTCATGAGTAATGAGGGATGGAGGTGAACCGCCCATCCATAGAGTCCTTAGACTTGACCGCTGCGAGGAAAGTCATGCCACACACAACCTCGCCGAATGGAGAAAAGGCAGGAAGTGTGGGCAATTAAGGGCAGACGCGAGGGAAAGAGGAAGAGGAACTCTGGAAAACACAGAGTGAGTGATAACAGAGAAGAATGAGAGTAACCTTCATTCTCGGTCACTGGCAAACAAAGACACAGTCTCGTAGCATTGTGGTCTCATATCGGGGGTGGCTAGTGGTAAATTCATTGGGAGTCGCTGAGCCTACGGTTGGATGGAAACGAGCACCCCTCTCAGTAGTTGCAATCACATCTGGTGTTATTTCTGATAAGTGTTTTACATTTTGCATCTTGAAATTTATATGCTGACATGTATGCTCATAGTCTATGTAGTTTTATGAATGGTTTGAGTATAAGACTGCTCGTGTAGTGTTTTGATTTAGAAATGGTGGTTGCACGCTTATAATGGAAAGACTACGTATGGCTTATTTTTTATAAATCGCTATTTATACACATATTGAATTAATTTAGACTTCAAGTCTATTCTCGGGAAATCTATACCCTTATCCATCTCAAGTAATATCTTGGATAGATCTCCCCATAGAGACACCCTTCTTAGAAATCTCACCAAGAACCTGGAAAAGAATTTGAAGGCACAAGTCTTAGAAACCCTATACGAGGAAGAATGATCCTCTTGAAATCCTGAAATAGCAGCGAAGGAATACCGTGTTCACTTTGCAAGAGTCATCAAGGAGGCATTAGACGGTCGAAATTATACGTGGAGAATTCGTGAAGTCCCGAGAGTCGTCAGATTTTGCGGAGGAGTAGGGGAGTTACGGTAAGCCTATTTTCAGGTTTTAAGTTCGAGAGAAATCAGACCGTAGGTCTGAGTCATCAAGGACTGTTGGATCACTCGCGTAACCTCATTTTTTGGATTCACGAGTTGAAGGGTTAAAATCCTTGCCTCAAGATTCACGAGGTCGCGAAAGGCGAAGTCCCGAAGGGGCGAAAAATATTTGTGTGAGCCAGTTATTGGTGAAGTGCATCAGAACTCTTTATTTTGGGGTTTCGTGGGTTGAAGAACAAAAAGCTTAGCATCAGGATTCGCGAAGTGGCGAAGTCCGAAACTCCAAAAAGGTGGGAAGTTCCATTGTGGGACCTGCGTTGATGACGTGTCGAAATTTTGTCATTTCGCCATATCGGCGGATAGGAGGTCGAGACTTTTGTCCTGAAAGTCCCGAAGTCGTGAGTTGCGATAAGGAGTAGTGAGGAGTTTGGGATCTCGACACTTTGGGTGTCGGGATACAAAGGAGGTAGCGCTTCGGGAAGCGAATTCACGAAGTGCCGAAGCTGGGGACGAGGGACAGATGGTAGAACCACAAGGTGGGCCCATACGATAGATAGGTGGACTCGTGTCACCTAGTGAAAGGAGTCAACACCCATTGACCTCTCGGGTCTCGGGGATTCATGAGATAAGGGAACGAGAGTTCAACCCTTCAACTTGCGAAGTCGCGAATAGCGAGAACGCGAGAGGGAAATCTAACATCGCTTCTCAGGGTTTCATGAAGGGAAGGTGCCAAGGTTGGGCGCCTAGACTTAGCGAGTGGTGAAGTCATGAGAAGGTCAGGACCGTCCATCTGAGGAGGAAAAGTGGTGGAAATTGAGGGATCTCGTAGACTCGGAGGTTCGTAAGATGAGAGCCCATGAGTTGGGTTCTCCAAGTCACAAGTGGTGAAATCGCGAGGAGAAAGGGTAGCCGTTGGATCCAGGTCAAGGGAGGACCGTTGGATCAAGAGCTTCATCATGCGCATTACGCCTTCAGAGGTTCGAAGGTTGAGAGAACCTCTTCTCGACATGAGAAGTCGCGAAGTATCGAGAGCCGAGGCATGAGTGTGGACACGTGGCAGAACCACAAGGTGGGGCCTGCGTGGTTGACAGGCAGACACACGTCAATTAGGAAAAAGGATTCAACACTCCGTTGACTTCTCGCGTCTCGGGGATTCGTGAGATATGAGCACGGGAGCTTGACGCTAAAACTCGCGAAGTGGCGAGTGGCGAGAAGTGTGAAAGGAAGGTCAACCCTCGTTGACTTCCAAGTTTGGAGGTTCGCACGGGAAGAGGACAGAGATTCAACCCTTCGACTTACAAATTCATGAGTTGTGATGGGAGCTAGTGTTTATCCTAGCCAGTGGTCACGTGCGGAGGGTGCTGACAGAAGGGAGCTATACCCATTTTGTGATCTTGGGTATCGCGAGATTGGAAAGGAGGAGTCGAGAGCTTCGACTCATGAACTCGCGAGATGGCGAGTTGCAACAAGCGCCTTTGGGGATAGGCCTTGGTCATAACATTGTGGTCACTCGGGAGTTGTGGAGCTCGCGCCTAGTGCTGTTCACACAGGGGAACTTCCGAAGGACATATGGATGAATGGAACTTCCGATGGACATATGGACATATGGATGAACTTCCGAAGGAGTTGCTTCAGCTCATAAAAGAAACTGATCGATCCTTAAGATCGGGAGGTTGCGCAAAGACCTCTGTCGAGGAAGAGGTGGTGTCTACAGCCTGTGCTAAGCCTCGTAGGGTTTTTTGGATTCTTTCCCTCGAGAAAAGGAGAAAAAAATCCACTACACTGCAGCGCGTTTGTGACACACTAGTTAGTGGGATAGATACTTCCATTTCTATACCTCATACATCAGGTGTTCCCTTTGGGGAATGCCACTCATCACATATCTTCCTTCCACTATGTTACCAATCTTTAGTATGCCCACTGTCAATCCATCAATGCCTATGTCTAGATTCATTTTTAGTTGAGGAAAATTCTTTGGTTTTACTGTTGGGAGTGGGTTCGCACCTATTTCTAGTATACCCCTAGGTAGTTCAACAATACCTAACAATGGTTTTACTTTTGGTTGGAACTTTAATCCTAGGTTTGGATTATTGAACAACATTTCTACCATCTTTGGG
>JZKD02S2052739.1:29859-40787 GCA_000966675.3 Picea glauca | reverse complement strand
GAATTGGGGACGCATCTCTCCAATGGATTTTATTAGAGTGCCCAGATCAACGATGCACATTGGATTCTGGAGCCCCCCCGCCTTTCTACCTTTAAGCGGAGGGGAGGGGGTCCGGAATCGGGGAAGCATCTCTCCGACGGCTGTGATTAGAGCGCCCGGATCAACGACGCACATTGGATTCTGGAGCCCTCTATCTTTCTATGTTTAACCAACGTGGGACCCTTTCCTGTCATGTCATCTTTTGTACCATCCTTCCCCTTGCCATCTGTTCTCCTCCTGGCCGTGTGATGAGGCTTGCTCCCTTTAGTGTCAGCCTTTCGCTACCGCACCCATCCTTAGACCCTCTTATCTTCTAACACCTCTCATCTCAACTTCACAGTGTTGACGCCATCACCTCCCTTTCCCCTTTCACGTCAAGCATGCCAGTTCCTCCACGCCTTATCCATCAGACCGTCCAACTGTTCCAGGTGGCAGTGCGAGGGGTCTTCCACGTCCCAGAGGGAAGAGTTGATCGAGGTTGTTCCCAATCCCAAGGAAGCAGTTATTATTTTTGTGAAGGTGGTTGAACATCGTCTTCTTCAATAAATAGAAGGCCAGGAAACGACCAAATGTACAAGTATACTGATAGTCCTTCCTGACGGAGATTGTGTCTGTCAAACCACTACAGGACAGTCAGGAGTCCCATTGCGTCTGTCATAAGTGCACGATCATCCACAGTCTACATGCGCAGACTGTCAGAAGACATGCAGACGCAATTTTTTTAATGCATCTTCTTGTTTCCGCTACTATTTTTTGTTTTGGCTATATGTAGGCGTTTTCGCCATTTTGTAAAGCATCGATGGTAGAGCTAAGCTCCCGATTGTAAAGTTTTAGCATAGACTCTAGTTATCTAGTTATGGATTGGTATGTAAGATTTCTTGTTTAATGACAGACAGTCTTCTCACTCTGTCTGGTTTCCATCTCATACTGAGAGAGTTAGTGATCGACTGATTCGTGCGAATGATTGCAATTATGTTATGATAAAGGATTTATTGTTGCATTGTTGTATTCTCCAATTTTCTGCATTTGAATGTAAGAAGATCTTGTGTTTAGATGTCTTCTTCTACAGTCCATTAGAAACCAGATGTTTATGATAGACCCTTGCATCTCTCTGATACAAGTCTTCCCCCTACTCACCCTTACTACAACTCACTGTCTAAAGTTATATAAGACCTCACTTTCCCATGCATTCCTAGCCTAGTTTCGGAGTTAGAACCACATCGTTCTGAGTTAACTTCCATTCGATCTCCCCATTAAACAAATCGTGACATAAACTGATGGGTGTTGGGCTCTGCTCCTGCTGCAATCTAGGAGTGACTTTCGACGCTAACAAGATGATATCCTCATACCTGTTACATAATCCCAAAACCCCCAAATCCCTAAAACAGGGATGAGATCCCACGATCTCCACTTCAAATTGAGCTCCGCCTTCGACAGCCTATCGAAGTCCCAAAAATAGGTCAAAAATGACCAAGGATCTCCAAAACTTGGTCAAGGGCCAACAATCACTCTCTTTCTCGACCAGAACAGAAGAACTCAGAAGAACTAAAAGAGAGGAACCCCTATTCCCAACCCATTACATATTTATGCATAAATTCTAGGGATTAAAACCCTATTTTGTTCATCCCAAAACCCTATTACAATACATGATAACTCAATTTGACTTGTTGTTTGGGCTGCTTTTCATTTTTTCCTTCTGCATGTTTCTTTTGGACTCTAACTATTGTTCTTCCTGATTTTCTTCATCCTACTATCTTTAGCATGTCAGGTTGTCATCCTTCCTTTTCGCCCACTTTGTTCTCTTTCTTTATTCCCTTCTTTATTCTTCTGCTTTATTCCTATGATTTATTCTTCTCACTGCGCATTATACCCATGAATGTGCCTCAAAAAGGCACTCCCAAATCTTCCTTCTTCTTCTGTGCACATCTACTATACTTAGGATTTTTCATGAATCTTATTTCCATAATGCCTATCTAATAATCAATACCATTGATACTTTCACTGCCAATGTCACCAATACATCAACCAACCTGACATTGTCACTGTCACATCAACCAACCTATCACTGTCACTCTCACATCAACCTATGACTACCACTATCACATCAACCTGTGACTACCACTATCACATCAACCTATCACTTTTGATCAACCAATCATCCAACATGTTACTATTTGTATTATTGATATACCATCATCAACCAACTATACCCAAATCCACTCATATGGACACCAAAACTATCACCAAACCATGTACATCAACCATCAACCATAACATGTACCATACATGTACTTCAACCATGTACATCAACCTGTACTATACCATGAATTAGCCATGTACCATACCAATACTTAAACCATGTACCTCATACATGTACCAAGAATATGCTTCACACCATGCACCAAAGATGTGTCTCAAACATATACCAATGCCTCAACAAGGTACCAAAGGCATGACCATCAAATCATCAACAAGTAACCAAGATGTASCTCAAACCATGTGCCTCAAGCATGTGCCAACATCCATAAACCATGTACCAAGAGATACCATCAAACATGTTCCATATCACTCRTATACCATATAGAAAATCATATGCTAAGTATCCAAGATGTGCCTCTAACAATGTATCATAGCATCACCAAGTTGTACCATKCACAATCACTACCATGACATTCCTCAAGCATGTAGCATAAATACATAAGMATAAGAATCAAAACTAACACATAAGAATACGTTTGATCTTGTAGCTGACCCGATACACAATATTACAGACTTGTAACTCTTCCTCAACTTTAGCAATAAGAGATTAACATCTTCATCAAACTTTACCTTAGTCTCAAGGGACTAGTTTTGGACTAGTCATTGTTGGACAGACACTGTGGAAATAATATTCATAAAAATACTAAGTATGGAAAAGGTGTGCAATAGAAGAAGAATAAAAAGAAGGAAGACAAGGTAGGATCGAGAGTGCACAACTGAGGCACATACATGAGTACAATGTGCAAAAATAACATACAAAGAAGAGGAATAAAGCAGAGAAGAAAACAAGAGAAGAAAGCAAGTGAAAAGGAAGGATGACAACCCAATGTGATAAAGATATAAGGACACACAAAAGCAGAAAGAACAACATTCAGAATGCAAAAGCATCATGTAGACGGGTGCTGGTAAAAGAGGTGAAAGACTATGGCTGAGAAAAGAGAGCCATGCAGTGAGCCATATTGGAGAGGACCTTGCACAATAGTCCAAATCATGGATATACCACATGAGGAGAGGAAGAGGAGTTTCAGTCCAGTCCTATAATAGAAGAGTTGTCAAGTCCTATTCAGAATGGATCATGGTTTGAATCTATGACCCGATGTGTGTCACCATAATCAGAGATAATAGTTGAAGAATTATCAAAAGCACTCATAGTACTTGTGAACATAGATGGGGTGCATAGTGTGGCAGACTTTAAAGTTATTGAGATCGTGGATGATAGTCAGCCATATCCAACACTGATGGGACTTGAATGGGCCTTTGATAATCAAGAGATCATTAATTTTAAGAGGATGGAAATGATATTTGAAGTTGTATATTCGAAAGTTAATCCACCATTGGACCCAACAAAAGGAAAGAGATACATAGAGACAACAAGAGGAAACAACATTGAAAATTTATATAACATGACTCTGTGGATGGATGATTATGTTAACTCCACTGTAGATGGTGTGCTAAGTTGGAGAAGCATCAGTTTGTGTGCATCTGATTTTGAGGAAGGTTTGAAACATTGATAATAGAGGATGCATGAAGTATCAACTAGATGATGTGCACGTGTAACCTTAGCAATGTGTTGGATTGGAACAGAACTATGTGATCCACCTAATTATGATGGATTGATTGATATAAGATTTTTTGTAAAGGCATTTGAGTTACATGTACCCCAAAAACAAATTTTGTTGGCACTAGATGTTGTCCTAAAAGTGTCCCTAGCCAGACAGTGAACTACACAGAAATAGGGAAGGGAAGACTGGTCGCAGTGTAGAAGACCAATGCAAGTGAGGTTTGGTACTGAGATAGAAAATATTGCATAGAAGTATACATGGGAGAGTGACCCAGTAGATCATGTTGAGAAGTGCAGAAACAGATGGAGTTAGACACCAAAGGAGGAATGGATACACAAATCTATGCATATACTAGATACAATTATGAAGAACTGGTATTTGGAATTGAAAATGCATAGAGAGACATCTAGCTGGGATGAGCTGACTTAAGGTTCAAGGTCACATTTTACATTTGAACATGAATCTCCATCAATAGTTGTAGTGCTACAGGTTATTTGAACTAATATCTTCTTAGAAGAAGGGCCAATGTAGGTGGTACCAATCTCCTATACGCACGGAGATGCTATGATTTTCCACGAGTTATTGGAGTGTTATAATGTTTCTAAGGAAGAACATGATGAAGAAGATCGTAGGAATGTTCAAGTACCTAAAATAGAAGGAGAATGAGAAGTAGAAGGGCCATAGCTTGAGTTTGTTGCATACACATAGCCAATAAAGACATAAAAGGTAAACATTGGGATGACAAAGAATCCAAAGTTTGCGCAGATAGGGGATTACTGGAGTGACAAGACATTAGAGAAGATTGCAGAATTATTGTGTGAATATCAAGACCTATTCCTGACTACATTTTTAGAGATGAAGGGGATAGTTGGGGACTTAGATGAGATGAAGATTCATTTGAAACCAGGTGCTAAGCCAGTGTGATAGAGGAATTATAGGCTAAATATGAAGTACAAATAGAAGGTGAAAGAAAAAATAGATAGAATGTTGGACGTTGGGATCATTGAACCCATGGTAGAATCATATTGGATAATTCCAATGGTAGCGCGGGAAAAGAAAACAAGTGGAATCGGGATTTGCATGGATCTGATGAAGTTGAATGATGCATGTTTACATGACCCATTTCCAACACCATTCGCATATGAGGTACTGAGAATGTAGGTGAGAAAGAGACTTATTCTTTCACATATGGATTCTCGGGGTACCATCAGATAAAAATTGTGTAGGAGGACCAAAATAAGACTACTTTCGAGACAGAGGGGGGAACTTATCAGTATACAGTAATTCCCTTTAGACTGAAGAATGCCCCTGCAGTTTTTTCAAGAGTCGTGGTTGTAGCATTTAAGTAATTTATTCATAAGTTCCTTGAAGTATAATTAGAGGATCACATAGAAGTACACATAACAATGTTGGATAGGTGTAGATAGTGTCAAATTTTGTTGAATTTGAAGAAGTGTATTTTTTGTGCACCGTTTTGAATTTTGTTGGGCTATGTGGTCTACAAGAAGGGATTACTAGTGTATTCAACCAATATTCTAGTGATTCTACATTTAGAACCACCTACATCAAGAAAAAAACTAAGGGAAACTCTGGGTCACATGGGATATTACAGGAAGTATGCCTAGATCACAACACCTATGGAAAATTTGTTGAAGAAGGAAGCAAAGTTTCAATGGAAAAATGATTGCCAGAGGGGTTTGGACACCTTAAATAAACAACTAGTGACCATGTCAATTTTGATCTTTCCATATTAGAAAAATTGGTTCCATGTTCATGTATATGCATTTTCCATAGCGTTGGGCGCAATACTATATCAACCAAGGGAAGGAGACATAGATCACCCATTTGTGTTTGCAATTAGGAAGTTTTCCATAGCAGATCAGAATCACACCACTACAGAATGGGAAGGATTGACAATGGTATACGCTCTACAAAAGTTCAAACATTATTTATTGGGGTCTCATTTTAAGATGTATACAAACCATTCTATGCTAAAATACTTGGTGAACAAGCCAGTGATGGGGGAAAATATGAAAATGGCTATTGTTGGTTCATGAATACAATTTTAAGGTTGTTGTGAAACTAGGGAAGTTGAATGCAGGACCATATCATCTACCACACATACTATCATGAGAAGATGCAGGGAACTTATATGACATATTACCATACGCATAACTATTTGCAGTTAAAATTGTGGATGATTACTTTGCGCACATCATGCAATTTCTAAGTACAGGAATGGCCCCGTCGGACATGACAGTTGTGCAGAAGAAACAACTGGTAGTTAAAGAAACAAACTATCATCTTATTGCAGGAAAGTTGTATAAGTTAGGTGCAAATGTAATATTGAAATGATGTGTGTTGGAAAATGAAATGCCTATGATACTCATAGAGTGCATGAAATGATTGCAAGAGAACATTACATAGGTAAAGAAACTGCACAGAAAATTTTGTGCATAGGACTTTGGTGGCCCACACTTCATAAAGACGCTAAACAACATTTTCAGGCATGCGACATTTTTCAAAGGGTGGGAAATCCCTCTTGGAGGGATAAAATCACTTTAAATCTACAAGTTACATTGAAATCATTTTATAAATGGGCCATAGACTTTATGGGTCCAATCCACCAACAAGAAATAAGATTAGGGGAAAGGTACATAATCATCGTGACAAAGTGTTGTATAAGATGGGAAGAAGAAGTACCTGTCATAGACTGCAATGGGGGGACTACTACATGATATCTATTTGAGAATGTAGTCACATGATTTGGATTTCCATGCATATTAATCAATGATCAAGGGACACACTTCCTAAATAAAACAATTGCAACATTGATGGAGGAGTTTCAAATTCATCATTAGAAGAGTACCCCGTACTATCCTCATGCCAATGGGACCATGGAATATTTCAATAAAATCCCAGAGAATGCTTTGACAAAGATATGTAACATAGGGAGATATGATTGGGATTTAAGAGTTCCTGCATTTTTATGGGCCTATAGGACTACTAGTAAAAATTTGACAGGGAAGACACCTTTCAAGTTCATCTATGGGAAAGAAGAAGTAATTCCAATGGAATTTATTATACCTAGCCTATGAATTGAAACAATTATTGATCTTTCAGAATTTTGTGCCATAGAGGAGAGATTTTCATAGTTGGTACAACTTGAGGAAGATCCGTTTGTATCAGGTTTCCAGCAGCAAGTTCATAAGGCAATAAAAAATGCATGGCATGATAGACACATTAAATGGAAAATGTTCCAAGTGGGAGACTTACTATTACTCTATGGCAGTAATTTTATGCAGCATCCATGGAAGTCTAGAATGCATTGGTTAGGACCCTATGTGATTCAACATGTGACAAGGGAAGGCGTTGCACAGTTGGAAACCTTAAATGGAGAAGTCCTTGCAGGAATGGTGAATCGAAGTTGTTTGAAGTTCTACAGAGACATTCGACCATATGAGTAGTAATATTAGTTGCGTTGAACCACATGTATCATAGTAAATGTACTATAGTAGGGAGGTTAAACACATAAAATAAAATAAAAACTACAAAAAACAAGAAAAAAAAATAAAAAGGAAGAAAAAAAAATAAATACAAAGGGAAACATGAAAAAGCATCGCGCAAAAAAAGGATGTATCGCATAGATAAAGGGAAAAACATAAAGTCATCTAAGTGCACTTTTGGCCCTTGACCACTTTTTGGTACTTGGACAGGCTGGTCGAAGGCTGAACGAAAGGTGAAGCAGAGATCGCGGGATCTTGCCCCCTTTTCGAGGCTTTTTGGGTTTAGGGTTTATGTAACGGGTGTGGGATGTCGGACCATGGGTTTTACCCATGCTTAGGCCCCTTTTGTAATGTATAAATAGATATCTAGGTGATGTAGGAAGAGGCCAAGAAGGTGCTAAGTCAGTTGTAAGCTAAGTGCAAGTGATGTAAGTAGTTGGATCTATGTGATTGAGTTAGCTTTGTGCCAAGTGTGTGTTGAGAACTTGCATAGCTAAGTGCAAGTGACTATAAGAAGTCTTTGTGCTTGAAACTAGCTTAGGGAAGGAGGATCTGGCGAGGTGCATGTAGATCTCCTGTCCTATGCGGATTTGGTTTTTGGCTCAGTGCATGTAAGAAGATTAATAGAAGACAATAAAGAAGAAGAAGAGTTGGTAGACGTAGCCCCAAACTGTGGTGAACCACGTACATCATGTGTTGTAGTTTCTTTGTGCATTATGGTCATTATGTTATTGATGTGATTTATGCTTAGTGCAGTAATATATGTTATATTCTTCTGATGTAGTATCTTAGTGCTTAGTGATCTGAATGAATGATAGATCTGGTTTATTCCTAGGTGTTAAGAGCTTGGATGTGTTAAATCTTGGTGAGTAATGCATTGTTTTGTAATTAAGATTTTCTCCTGTGATGTGGATAAGGGATAAATATTAATGAATGTTAACTGTTAAGTAATGTGATCACAGATCTGTGTCCCGGATAGGTTGTAGATTCTTGAGTCCTGCAACCACCCCTGCCTCTACCTAGAGTGAGACTTCATCTTCTTCGCTAGGAGAATAACGCACTTATTGGAAGAACAAGAGGACAATTCGAAGCTACTAAGTACCAGATACTTAGATGTCGAAGTGGAGAAAATGTAAGAAAGTTTGAAAAACCTATCCATGTAGCAGAAATGAGCACCTACCCCTGAAATAACAAGAGAGGAGGTATTCCACTCAGAACCTTTGAAATACCCTCAGCAGTGTGAAGTTACTATGCCAAGAGCGGATAAGAATAAAAATGGAAAGAGGCACCCAGTGAGTAAAATCACAGGAAAGAAGGCAAGAAATCTCAACAAAAAGAAAGAAAAGTTAGAAAAATTGCAGGAAGTCCCAGAGAAGACTTTACCGAAGAAAGATCTACAAAATTTGAACTTCGTCGGAATAGCAGAACAACGTAGATTGGCACTTCACCATGGGGAAGCAATATGACTGTTGGATGTGTCTTGACCATTAACACGATGCTCCCAAATGGCTAGAAACACAGTTATGGCTGGAAATATCGCCATTGGACCGTTGGGACTGCGCCATAACGGATGCAATTGCATTGATTGAGGCTTTTTGACCCCTTGCAGGAATCCGTTATGACAATGTCTATTTACCCCATCAAATGTTGCACCAAGAACACTTTTGCAAATAGTGATTACCCAATCCCAGAGAGAACTGATTGTTATCGTGCAATGCTTACTGTGACTTCACCACTCGTTCTGTTATCGTGAGTATTTCTTTGCCTACCTAAGATATCCGATCTCGAGCGTGTATGTCGATTGAGCGCAGTGTAGTGGAAAATTCTATGGAAGAAATTCTGATAGATATAATGGCTAAGAAGGTCATTTCTACAAGTGCACAAGCCTCATCAACTAGAGGATTTCAATCCTCTCCATCAACTGCACATCGATCTGCGCCTTCCAGAACTGCTTCAGAGAAATGGAGCAAGCATCATGATGACTTGGTGAATGTGAAGCTCATCCCATATATCCTACCCGACTATATCCCACCTCAGGCTAGCACGGTTAGTCATGACAGTGTCCCAAGGGACTTCAACTACACATTGATCATTGCATACCTCCCGAAGGGGATACACACAGTGGGATAACAGTTGGGACAGATTATGATGTTGAAGATCATTTAATTCAACTTGGGATATCACAAGAACTATGGCATGCTCACCCCATGCAAATATTTTACCAAGACAATAGGGAAGAAGTCGAAGATAATCCCCCAATCATGGACCATGGACATCGTGAGGTCCACCATCCTGAATGTGATGAAGATACCACATTTCGATAGACATCAGGAGGTAAACGCATGCATTAAACTCCTCCTGTCTTTCTACCATGGCAGATATCTATGTATTGATAGATGAATCACCATAGATCTGGCACTGATCCATCATATCACCAGATTAAGCATGCAAAGACCAGACCCACAAGAATTTTATCCAGTGAAGGCTAGAGATTAGGCCCTATCACAGCGAATCAAAGACACCTACAAAAATGTGGAGAAGGGGAAGTGGGCCTACAAGGTATCCTCCATCCAGAATGGCGCAGTGCACCTAGCCTACCAGTTGATCACTCATAAGCTAGTCAGGAAGAATAGACCCATGCAGGTCATGGGGTTCGTTGTCGACCTCATAGAAAAATGCATTGAAGGACTGCAAATGAACTGGTTGATCTACCTCGTCAACCAGCTAGATCAATATTGTCACGAAGCTCAAGATCAGGGCTCTGAGTTCCATTTTAGTTGGTTTTTTATCCTCATTTCCTTTATTGCTTGGGAGATGCCAGAAGGAGTGACCTTCCATGAAAGTGAGTTGTCTAAACCTCTAGCTGCGAAGTTCACTACGCTCTGGTATTGGAGAAACATGGAAAAAATGGCAGTCAAACACAGTGTTCCACACCTATTACCTGCTACTAAAGAGGGATATTGAGTCCTTCCCTTGCATGATGTCGAATACCCTACATAGGTTAAGGCCCCTTACAAATTTCCATGCAGATATACATTTCATTTATATCACTGCATGTGGAGACAAACATAAAGAAGAGCTCCAATCCTACTATAAGCTCACAGAGGAGGACATAGAAGAAATAACTAAGGAATGGCCTGCAAAGTTCCTTATACCAGTCAACCATGCAGAACTGTCTAACCCCGACCTCATCATAAGTCCTATAGTCACTCATGAAGATTACTATGCACCCAGTAGTAGAAGAAGGAAGAAGAAGGAAGAAGTACAGGAGCTAAACAATGCTTCAGAAGAGACTGCTTCAGATTCATCTAGAGGGGGAGGAGGTGACAAAGTAGACAAAGAAGAGAATGGAGGGAAAGAAGACAAACAAGAACAAGGCAAAGTGACACTTGTAGAAATTTCAATACACTTAATGTATTCCTGCAATTCTCCTGATCTAACTATTTCTGCTACTGTTAAATATAGAATCTCTTCTACTATTATTCTTGTGGATTAATTAAACCACGATCACAACCATGAGCACAAAGTGAAATATCAATAACACATAACACATAATTTTTTT
>JZKD02S2052728.1:12839-42526 GCA_000966675.3 Picea glauca | reverse complement strand
CTTCTGCCTTTCTTGGGCAACTTTCAAATTCTGCTTAATATTCAGCATTTGTTCTTCCATTTCCTTGAGAAATTCTAGTCCAACTACTGCTCTATCAGTTGGGTTATCCCAGCTTATTGGAGTGTTGCACTTTCTGTCATAATGTGATTCAAACGGGCTCATCTTCAGTGATGCTTGATAACCATTGTTGTAGGTGAATTCTACCAAGTGTAGGTAGTATTCCCATTTAGATGGTTTGTCCATCACATACATCCTTAGCATGTCTTCTATCACTTGGTTCACCGTGTCTGTATGCCCATTAGACTCAGGATGATAGGTTGTGCTGAACTTCAGATTCATTTTGAACCCCTTGAATAACCCTTTGTAGAATTTTGAGGTAAATTTTGAGTCTTTGTTAGACACAATTGTCCTGGCAACATCGTGCAATCATGTTATTTCCCTCATATATATATATCGGCAATGTTAGCTACCTTGTGATTAGTCTTTAATAGGATAAAATGGGAATATTTTGTAAGCTTGTCCACCACCACCATGATTGAATCATGTTGCTTTCCTATTCTTGGCAATCTTGTGATGAAATCCATTGTCACTACCTCCCACTTCCACTCAGGGATGGGTAAAGGTTGTAGAAACCCTGCTGGGTGCATGTGCTTGGCTTTAAACTTCTAACACTCCATACATATGGTGATGTATTCTGTAATCTCTTTCTCCGTACCTGGCCAAAAGTAATGGCTCTTGACTGCTACCATAGTTTTTTTATATCCAAGGTGCCCAACATAAGGCACATTATGCATTTATTTCAAAATCATAAGTTTCAATTCCGGGACATTAGGTACATAAACTTTGTTTTTGTATAGGAGTGTTCCATCAACTCCCAACTTATAATCTTCCACTTTCTGTGGAATCTTAACTTGTTGTAGCTTTGCTACCAATTTGATGTACTGCAAATCTGCATTTGTTTCTTCCAAAATTCTACCTTTAATGCAAGTTTGGTACATGCTAATGGTTGTAGCATGTAATTCATGCACTCTTTTTTTGAGTGCATTAGCCACTTTGTTATCCTTTCCTTTGATATGCTTGATATCAACATCATACTCACAAAGGAATTATAACCACCTACTCTAGCTAGCTTTCAAGGTTGGCTTATCAAACAAATACTTCATACCATTATGGTCTGTCCTCAGTTCAAACCTCTTTCCCATGAGGTAATGCCTCGATTTCTTTAGAGCGTGAACAATAGACACCAAATCCAAATCACGAGTTGCATATTTATTTTCATGCTCTTTCAATTTCCTGGACTCATATCATATTACAAATCCATTCTAGCTGAGGACTCCTCACATTCCTTCTTTGCATGCATATGTGCACACTACAAAATCATCATTTGGATCTGCAATACTCAGTATGGGAGAACTAGTTAAAAACTACTTCAATCGCTGGAATCTCTTCTCACATTCTTCATTCCACTTAAACGTCTTCTCCTTCCTTTGCAAGGAAGTGATAGGGTGATCTATCCTTGAGAACCCTGTAATGAACCTTATGTAATAGCCGTATAGACCCATAAATGATATGAATTATGTCACATTCTTAGGTGTTGAGCATTCTCTGATGGCCTCTATCTTCTCAGGATCCCTAACTATCCCATCCTTTGAAATTATATGTCCCAAGTAATGCATCTACTTTGGATAAAATGATCATTTTCTCAATTTGGCATATAGTTGGTGCTCTCTTAGCACCTACAACACCATCTTCGAATGATGTTCATGCTCTTTCTGACTTGGAATACTCCAAGATGTCATCCAAAAATACTATGACAAACCTGTCAAGATATTCCATGAATATTCCATTCATTAAATACATGAAAACAACAGGTGCATTCGACAAGCCAAATGGCACCACTTTGAATTCATAATGACCATACCTTGTTTTGAAGGCAGTCTTTCTAATGTCTTCATCTTTTATTCTTACGTAGTGATATCTTGACATGATGTCTATCTTTGAAAATATCTTAGCATCCTTCAACTGATCAAAGAGATCATCGATCCTTGGAAAAGGATACTTGTTCTTAACAGTCACTTTGTTCAACTGTCTGAAATCAATGTACAATATCAATGTCCCATATTTCTTCTTCACGAACAGGACTGGGGCTCCCCAAGGTGACACGCTTGGGCGTATATACCCCTTCTTCAAAATCTCTTGAAGCTGCAATTACAGTTCTTTCACCTCTGGAGTACTCATTATGTACGTAGTTTTTGACACTGGGGCTGCTCCAGGCATTAGGTTAATAGAGAAGTCAATGTCTCTCTTTGGGGGTAGTCTTGGTACCTCCTAGAATACATCCTCAAAATATTTTAATACTGCATGGCCTTATATCTTTGTGATGCAGCACGCACCCTCTGGAACGCCTGCTCACAGGATCTTCTCTTTCCTCGGCCCGAAGAACACTAACCAATCCTTCTCTTTCCTTTTCGGGAAATCTGCACCCATAGAACTCTTCCCGCGATCCCCTCTCTTTACTTATCAGGGAATCAGACTTCGCGATTTTGCGAGGTCAATGATCGAATGCTGACTCTTGAATTGCCGAGACCCAACACCTCAGTCAACGTTGACCTCTCCCTTACCTATCGGGACTTCTTCTATCGTGATTTTTCTACTCGCGATGTCGAACACTTTGTTTTACCGACTCCCAACTCCTGATATGTTGATTACCTGACACGCATGCGATTTGACCTTTCAACGTCCCGTCACCTCTATCGGGAATTTGGGGTTCGCGATTTCACGAATCCTGATGTAATGTTTTTGCCACTTCTCGTTGCGAAACTCTGATAGCTCGTGCCACCTATCCTCCACTCGCCGAATCCACTGTGGCACACACACTGTCCTTCGACTGTCATATCGCGTATCACTATATCGCGATTTCTGTGGCAATAATTTGGAGTTTCGATCTACGAAACCTCGATAAATGATATACATGTATATCCAATGGTCCTCGTGGCCCTGATCAACGGATCTACCCCTCCTGAGTTTTAAACCTTCAAGAATACGCCGCTGTATCTCCCCTGCAAATCCAAAAGATCTAATGACTCATGGAGATTCACGGATTCTCCTCGGAGAATACCGACTGTTCGTTCCTTCCAGATGAATTCTGCGAAATGACCAAGTGTAGCTCCACGAAACTCGTCCGCCTGCTCGCAAACCTATGACACCTCTTATGAATTTTAAGTCACAGCTTCCCTGTGCTATCCTTCCATGATATTTGAAGGCCGATCCCTCCTGATCTTTCCCATGACTTTCAAGTCCTCTCAGAAATAACTCTTGCTCGCACTCCTTGCGACAACCTTCAAACGCTTTTCAAGTGTTGAAGTCTTTTGACTATGCGCACTCCTGCAGCAGTAGTCCTTCGATACTTCACTTAGGTTCATAGCCCTCAGATTCTTACCCAGCCTGCGCACTCCTTGCACAGCTCCTGTGCCCAAATACACCTTTGGGATGAATGAGAACAAAAACTATCTCTATCTTAACCCTCTGTCAATGCACTCCTTGCGGACACTTCAACTGCACTCCTTGCAAGAATCCTCTGGCTCAAATAGAGAAACAATTGAAACTCATTCCTTCTTCCTCTTAGACTTCAATTCAAACATGAAATCATATACACAACATATAAAAGAAAATGTATAACAGGAAGCAAACATTCATGAGCATATCAACCTCAGAAAGAAATCTTGCTCGCACTCCTTGCGACAACCTTCAAACGCTTTTCAAGTGTTGAAGTCTTTTGACTATGCGCACTCCTGCAGCAGTAGTCCTTCGATACTTCACTTAGGTTCATAGCCCTCAGATTCTTACCCAGCCTGCGCACTCCTTGCACAGCTCCTGTGCCCAAATACACCTTTGGGATGAATGAGAACAAAAACTATCTCTATCTTAACCCTCTGTCAATGCACTCCTTGCGGACACTTCAACTGCACTCCTTGCAAGAATCCTCTGGCTCAAATAGAGAAACAATTGAAACTCATTCCTTCTTCCTCTTAGACTTCAATTCAAACATGAAATCATATACACAACATATAAAAGAAAATGTATAACAGGAAGCAAACATTCATGAGCATATCAACCTCATTACACAGAGAACAGACACAAAACAATGAATTTGAATCAAAGCTTCTTCTATTAATTCAAATATCTGTACATGGGTGTTCTCATACAGCTCTCTGCATGCTCTGGCTCTTCCTGTGTTTCAATCTCTAATCATGTTACAAATGCACAATGAGGGTTTCTATATCTCGTTTCCCTCTTGCGCTCTAGATACTGTCTAATCTAGAATTAATTTCTATCTAACTTCATTAACTCTCTTAAATGCCTCTACCTACTAAGTACGAGAGATAAAGGATCAAGGTCTGATTACAATATGTAAGTGCGCTTCATTAAATTATCACATTAATGTTCGTGCAATAGTTTCAATGTGTTTTCAAAACTTGTGCTAGCGCTTGTCCAACTATCCTCCACTTCCACGCTGGCTCACTTCATGTGTTGGCGATGCTCCTGCATCATACTCCCTCGCTTGAAAACTTTCATGAGCTCCTGCCCATGAGCTCCTGCACAGTCTGTCCATGCTTCTATATTTCCACTTCTGTCTCCTAGTTGGCATCTTCCACTGGATGGTTCTTCCATTTGACCAGATACTCAAAGTATTCTTTCTTCTTGGTCCTTTTGCTCACTTTCTTGTCCAGTATACACTCCATCTGTGGCTTCTCTGCAACTGGCATTTTCTTTGTCTACTGTATCATTGGCTTCTAATCACTTGTTCCTACTTCCTTAGATTTGTATGGATATAAATCTGAGACATTGAATATCAGAGAAATTCCGATCCCATCAGGTAATTCAATCTCATATGCGTTTGTCCCAAATTTCCTCAAGACCTTGCAGGGTCCGATTTTCTTCATCTTCAGCTTGTTGTATGTTCCTCTCGGGAACCTTTCTTTCCTCAATTGCACTAGAACCAGATCACCAACCTCAAACTGAAGTTGTCTTCTATGTTGATCGGCTCTGTTTTTATACTCCTGACTTGATTCCAGCAGTCGCAGCTTCACCTGACTATGAAGTTCTTTCATCGCCTCTGCAAATCCTTCTGCACTAGCACTCCTAGTTGCATTCTGTTTTGAATCCCTCAGTTCAGAAATTCCTCTTAGCTTCATGCCATAGACAACTTGAAATGGACTCTGTCCTGTACTCCTATTCACTGAGTTGTTATATGAAAACTCTGCCTACGGTAATACATTATCCCAACTACTATGGTGCTTTGTCACCAAGCTTCTCAGCAAATCTCCCAGATTCCTGTTTACAACTTCTGTCTGTCCATCAGTTTGCGGATGGTAAGATGAACTAAAAAACAAGTTAGTTCCCAGATTCTTCCATAAGGTTCTCTAGAAATTCCCTATGAACTTTGTATCTCTGTCCGAAACTATGCTCCTTGGCAACCCATGAAGTCGAATGACCTCTTTGAAAAATAGGTTCGCGATGTGAGTCGCATCGCTGGTCTTATGACATGGAATGAAGTGTGCCATCTTGGAAAATCTATCCACTACCACAAAGATTGAATCACAACCTCTTTGTGTTCTTGGCAACCCCAATACAAAATCCATGCTTATCGCATCCCACGACCTCTCTGGTATGGGCAATGGTTGATAAAATCCCTCATTCTGCTTCCTCCCCTTCGAATGCTGGCAAAATCTACATCTATCTACAAATATATTAACCTCTGATCGCATCCCTAGACAAAAGTATGATTCGCTCAGCTTTGCGAATGTTTTGTCATGACCGAAATGTCCGGCCAATCCTCCGTTGTGTTTCTCCTTCAGCAGATTCTCCCTCGTGGAGCAATTTGGGATACACAGTTGATTGCCATTAAACAACAATCCTTCGTGGATCATGTATTCGGACCACTAGCTTCTATCTATGAGAAATGGATTCTCAGCTGCTTCATACGCATCCTTGAAATCTAGATCATCAGCATACATGTCCCTGATCATCAAAACCCAATGTTTTGACCTTGAACTCCTGCAACAGCAAACATTTTCTGCTCAAAGCATCAGCAACTTTGTTAGCAGTATCAGAAATATGTTTAATAAAAAATGTGAAATTCTACATGTACTCAACCCATTTGGCATGTTTCTAATTCAACTTCTCCTGTTGAGTCACAAATTGTAATGCATGGTTATCACTATACAAAACAAACTCTTTCGGGATCAAGTAATGCCTCCATTTCTTCAATGTCTGTATGATAGCATAGAACTCCTTATCATACGTGGATTATTTCAATTTTGCCTCATTCAACTTCTCACTAAAATACGCTATTGGCCTGTCTTCTTGACTTAAGACTGCCCTGATTGCAAATTTTCTTGCATCGCATTTCACCTTAAATGTCTTTTGAAAATTAGGCAACACTAGAATTGGTTGTTCCGTAATTTTCCTCTTCAATAGATTAAAACTTTTCTCAGACTCTGTTGTCCAGTGAAAATATTTATGTCTTTTCTTCACTGTATCCATCATCATTGCGCTAATTCCACTGAAATTCCTGATGAATTTTCGGTAGAAAATAGCCAAACCATGAAAACTTCTCACCTCAAATATGTTCCTCAGTGATGGCCAATTCTTGATTACCTCCACCTTATCTGGATCCATCCTCAACGCATTTGTTGAAATAACAAACCCCAAATAAATGAGCTCTGTCTTCATGAATGAGGACTTCTTCATGTTTATCAACAACTTCTCCTGCTACAATTTATGCATCACTCTAGCCAAATGCTTAAGATGCTCCGCTACTGTTTTACTGAAAACCAGTATGTCATCCAAATACACAATGAAAAATTTCTCAATGAAATCCTTCAGGACTTCGTTCATTAACCTCATGAAGGTACTTGGTGCATTTGTTAAGACAAACGACATAACAAGCCATTCATATAAACCCTCTTTTGTCTTGAATGAAGTCTTCCATTCATCACCCTCTCTCATGTGAATCTGATGATAACCTCTTTTCAAATCAATCTTTGAAAAATACCTTGCTCCACTCAAGCAATCCATCATATCATCCATCCTTGGCAATGGAAATTTGTACCTGATGGTTATCTTGTTAATCACCCTTGAGTCAGTACACATCCTCCAGCCTTCATCTTCTTCGGACTGAGTATTGTTGGAATAGCGCATGGACTCAAGCTTTCCCTAACCAAACCCTCGTCCAATAATTCCTACACCTGCCTCTTAACTTCTTCATTATCTTGTGGTGTCAATATGTACGCGACTTTATTTGGAAAACTAGCTCCTGGTATGACATCAATATGATGACTCACACTCCTAATCGGTGGCAACGAACGAGGTAATTCATCCACTACAATGCCAGGGAACTCTTCCAGCAGTTCATGAACTTCCTCTAGCAAATCATCCACTCTTGTGCTAGTCAGAACAATCTTCGGCCTCCTGACCACAAAGAATTGTGGATCCTCCTTCTTCTTAAATTATGTAAGAAGTTCCTTCCCACTCATGAGAAGTATTGTGTTGCTTACTTCTGGCTTCACCTCCTTATCCTTTATCATAAACAACATGTGTGTCCTCCCATTCTTCTCTAGGGTGTATGTATTTATTCGCCCATCATGAATTACATTTCTGTCATATTTCCATGGTCTACCCAGCAATAGATGACAAACATCCATAGGAATGACATCACATAAGATTTTATCATTATATCCTCCTATCTTGAATTCAACCAAGCATTGTTTAGTGACAATTACCTGGTGTCCTTTTTGTAGCCACAAAACTCTATATGGGCTTGGATGATCAGTCATCTCCAGCTCCAGCTTCTCTACCATCTCGGTTGAAACGAGATTGTCCGTGCTACCACTGTCCACAATGACCTTGCACACCCTGTCCTTGGTCTTACAAGCAGTCCTAAAAATTCTAGTCCTTTGGACTAAACTTTCCACCTCTTTCTCGGGTGTCAAAAGGACTTTTAGCATCATGAGCGATCTTCTGCCTACTCCGTCTTCTGCCTCAATATCTCACCTCTGTGCTTCGGCGATGTGAGCTTCTCCAATTTCTTTCTTCTTCTCTGGACACTCATAAGACTTGTGCCCATTCTTTCCACATGTGAAGCATGTGCTTACTCCACCTCTTCCTCTTCCTCTACCTCTGGTACGAGGAAAAGTGTTGTTGTCAGCATAATCTCCTCTCTGCTCATTATGCTTCCCTCTATGTTCAACATATGGCCCTCTCTGTGAGGTTCCACCTCTCTCAACTTTTCCCTGAGGTTTCTTCCATTCCTCTTTGGGCTTCTGGTTTCTTTCCTAGGAAACTGACTTGCCTCTAGGTTGGCTCATGCCTCGGCCCATCTGACTCTGTTTTCGGCTTAGCTTCTCCTCAGCTTTCAGAGCCATCTGGTAGGCATATTCCACCATCTGGATGGTACCATGCTCATCTCATCCTAGATATCATATCTTAGGCCATTCATATACCTGGCAACTTTCTCATCATCACTCTCTCGATGACCTACTCTGATATTCATCCTATAGAATTCCTCAGTGTATTCTTTCACTGTCATCAGCTTCTGTCTCAGGTTCTGCATTCTCCTGAATAGAGTAATTTGATAGTCCCTGGGGATGAATTTCACCTTCATCTTCGCGATCATTCTATCCTAGCTCTTGATCTTCTGCTTTCCCTTGCAGCGTCTGTCATCTTGTAGTTCATCCCACCACAATGTTGCATGTCCCTTCAATCTAGTGACAGCATGTCTGACTTTCTTGTCCTCTTCGACATCTTCATAGTCAAAGTATGTGTCTAGGGATCTAATCCAGTCTAGAAGCTCCTTTGCATCCAAGTTTCCCTCGTAAACTGGAATGTCCATCGTTTCTCTTGCACCCATCCTTGCAATAGCTTTGATCAAATGCTCATTTGATGCATCTTCGGTTGCAACTTTCTCTTCTCGTTCAGCCTCAACTTCACTCTCGGAATCACTGAAATCCCCTACACTGGTTGTGCGTCTCTGCATTGTCCCCATGTCTTCGAGTCTTTCTCGGAGATCACGCATTTGTCTCTCTATGGTTGGATCTGCCATCTTCCTTCCTCTTTGTCGCGACATTTCCCTATCCCCTGGATTGGGTGATTGTCCATCTCTTCTCGACGGCATAGTGAATTCTCTTTCTCCTTCTCTGCTATAGAAAGAAAAGAACCTTTCTGTGCTCTGATACCAAACTGACGCAGCACGCACCCTCAGGCATGCCCTCTCACAAGATATTCTCTTTCCTTGGCCCAAAGAACACTAACCGGTCCTTCTATTTCCTTTTCAGGAAATATGCACCCACAAAACTCTTCCTGCGATCCCCTCTCTTTACTTATCAGGGAATTGGAATTCACGATTTCGCGAGGTCAATGATCGAATGATGACTCTCGGATCACTGAGACCCGACACCTCAGTCAACGCTAACCTTTCCCTTACCTGTCAGGACTTCTTCTATCATAATTTCGCTACTCGCAATGTCGAACACTTCGTTTTACCGACTCCTGACTCCCAATATGTTGATTACCCGACACACATGCGAGTTGACCTTTCAACGTCCCGTCACCTCTATCGTGAATTCGGGGTTCACGATTTCATGAATCCTGATGCAATGTTTTCACCACTTCTCGTTGCGAAACTCATATAAATCATGCCACCTGTCCTCCGCTCGCCGACTCCGCTGTGGCCCAAACACTGTCCTTCGACTGTTGGGATATCGCGTATCGTGATATCACGATTGCTGTGGAAATAATTTAGAGTTTCGATCTACGAAACCCTGATACATGATATACGTGTAGACCCAATGGTCCTCGTGGCCTTGATCAACGGATCTGCCCCTCCTAAGTTTTAAACCTTCGAGAATACGCCGCTGTATCTCCCCTGCACATCCACAAGATCTAATGACTCACAGAGAGTCGCAGATTCTCCTCAAAGAATACCAACCATCCATTCCATTCGGATGAATTATGCGAAATGACCAAGTGTAGCTCCACGGAACTCGTCCGCCTACTCGCAAACCTGCGACCCCTCTTACGAATTTTAAGTCGCAGCTTCCCTACACTATCCTTCCACGATATTCGAAGGCCAATCCCTCCTGAGATTTCCCACGACTTTCAAGTCCTCTCAGAAAGAACTCTTTCTCTCACTCCTTGCGACAACCTTCAAATGCTTTTCAAGTGTTGAAGTCTTTTGACTCTGTGCACTCCTACAGCNTAAGATTTTATCATTATATCCTCCTATCTTGAATTCAACCAAGCATTGTTTAGTGACAATTACCTGGTGTCCTTTTTGTAGCCACAAAACTCTATATGGGCTTGGATGATCAGTCGTCTCCAGCTCCAGCTTCTCTACCATCTCGGTTGAAACAAGATTGTCCGTGCTACCACTGTCCACAATGACCTTGCACACCTTGTCCTTGGTCTTACAAGCAGTCCTAAAAATTCTGGTCCTTTGGACTAAACTTTCCACCTCTTTCTCGGGTGTCAAAAGGACTTTTCGCATCATGAGCGATCTTCTGCTTTCTGCGTCTTCTGCCTCAATATCTCGCCTCTGTGCTTCAGTGATGTGAGCTTCTCCAATTTCTTTCTTTTTCTCTGGACACTCATAAGACTTGTGCCCATTCTTTCCACATGTGAAGCATGTGATTACTCCACCTCTTCCTCTTCCTCTACCTCTGGTATGAAGAAAAGTGTTGTTGTCAGCATAATCTCCTCTCTGCTCATTATGCTTCCCTCTATGTTGAACCTATGGCCCTCTCTGTGAGGTTCCACCTCTCTCAAATTTTCCCTGAGGTTTCTTCCATTCCTCTTTGGGCTTCTGGTTTCTTTCCTAGGCAACTGACTTGCCTCTAGGTTGGCTCCTGCCTCGGCCCATCTGACTCTGTTTTCGGCTTAGCTTCTCCTCAACTTTCAGAGCCATCTGGTAGGCATATTCCACCATCTGGATGGTTACCATGCTCATCTCATCCTAGATATCATATCTCAGGCCATTCATATACCTGGAAACTTTCTCATCATCACTCTCTCGATGACCTACTCTGATATTCATCCTATAGAATTCCTCAATGTATTCTTTCACTGTCATCAGCTTCTATCTCCGGTTCTACATTCTCCTGAACAGAGTAATTTGATAGTCCCTGGGGATGAATTTCACCTTCATATTCGCGATCATTCTATCCCAGCTCTTGATCTTCTGCTTTCCCTTGCAGCGTCTGTCATCTTGTAGTTCATCCCACCATAATGCTGCATGTACCTTCAATCTAGTGACAACATGCCTGACTTTCTTGTCCTCTTCGACATATTCATAGTCAAAGTATGTGTCTAGGGCTCTAATCCAGTCTAGAAGCTCCTTTGCATCCAAGTTTCCCTCGTAAACTGGAATGTCCATCTTTTCTCTTGCACCCATCCTTGCAATAGCTTTGATCAAATTCTCATTTGATGCATCTTCGGCTGCAACTTTCTCTTCTCGTTCAGCCTCAACTTCGCTCTCGGAATCACTGAAATCCCCTGCACTGGTTGTGCGTCTCTGCATTGTCCCCATGTATTCGAGTCTTGCTCGGAGATCACGCATTTGTCTCTCTATGGCTGGATCTTCCATCTTCCTTCCTCTTTGTCACGACATTTCCCTATCCCCTGGATTGGGTGATTGTCCATCTCTTCTCGGCGGCATAGTGAATTCTCTTTCTCCTTCTCTGCTATAGAAAGAAAAGAACCTTTCTGTGCTCTGATACCAAACTGACGCAGCACGCACCCTCAGGCATGCCCTCTCACAGGATCTTCTCTTTCCTTGGCCCAAAGAACACTAACCGGTCCTTCTATTTCCTTTTCAGGAAATATGCACCCACAGAACTCTTCCTGCGATCCCCTCTCTTTACTTATCAGGGAATTGGACTTCGCGATTTCACGAGGTCAATGATCGAATGATGACTCTCGGATCACTGAGACCCGTCACCTCAGTCAACGCTAACCTCTCCCTTACCTGTCAGGACTTCTTCTATCATGATTTCGCTACTCGAAATGTCGAACACTTCATTTTACCGACTCCTGAATCCCAATATGTCGATTACCCGACACACATGCGAGTTGACCTTTCAACGTCTCGTCACCTCTATTGTGAATTCGGGGTTCACGATTTCATGAATCCTGATGCAATTTTTTCACCACTTCTCGTTGCGAAACTCCGATAACTCATGCCACCTGTCCTCCACTTGCCAACTCCGTTGTGGCCCACACACTGTCCTTCGACTGTTGGGATATCGCGTATCGTGATATCGCAATTGCTGTGGCAATAATTTAGAGTTTCGATCTACGAAACCCCGATACATGATATACGTGTAGACCCAATGGTCCTCGTGGCCTTGATCAATGGCTCTGCCCCTCCTAAGTTTTAAACCTTCGGGAATACGCCGTTGTATCTCCCCTGCACATCCACAATATCTAATGACTCACAGAGATTCGCGGATTCTCCTCAGAGAATACCAACCATCCATTCCTTCTGGATGAATTATGCGAAATGACCAAGTGTAGCTCCATGGAACTCATCCGCCTACTCGCAAACCTGCGACCCCTCTTACGAATTTTAAGTCGCAGCTTCCCTGCGCTATCCTTCCACGATATTCGAAGGCCGATCCCTCCTGAGCTTTCCCACGACTTTCAAGTCCTCTCAGAAAGAACTCTTGCTCTCACTCCTTGCGACAACCTTCAAATGCTTTTCAAGTGTTGAAGTCTTTTGACTCTGTGCACTCCTACAGCAGTAGTCCTTTGATACTTCACTCAGGTTCGCAACCATGAGATTCTTACCCGGCCTGCGCACTCCTTGCACAGCTCTTGTGCCCAACTACACCTTTTGGATGAATGAGAACAAAAGATATCTCTATCTGAACCCTTTGTCAACACACTCCTTGCGGACACTTCAACTTCACTCCTTGCAGGAATCCTCTGGCTCAAATAGAGAAAAAATTGAAACTCATTCCTTCTTCCTCTCAGACTTCAATTCAAACATGAAATCATATACACAGCATATAAAAGAAAATGTATAACAGGAAGCAAACATTCATGATCATATCAACCTCATTACATAGAGAACAGACACAAAACCATGAATTTGAATCAAAGCTTCTTCTATTAATTCAAATATCTGTACATGGGTGTTCTCATACAACTCTCTGCATGCTTTGGCTCTTCCTGGATGTCAATCTCTAATCATGTTACAAATGCACAATGAGGGTGTCTATATCCCGTTTCCCTCTTACGCTCTAGAAACTATCTAGTCTAGAATTAATTTCTATCTAACTGCATTAACTATATTAAATACCTCTACCTACTAAGGTTGAGAGCTAAAGGCTGAAGGTTCGATTACAATATAAAAGTGCGCTTCATTAAATTATCACATTAATGTTCGCGCAACCGTTTCAAGGTGTTTTCAAAACTTGTGCTGGTGCTTGTCCAGCTGTCCTCTACTTCCGCGTTGTCTCACTTGATGTGTTGGCGATGCTCCTACATCACTTTGAAACCTTATCCTTAGGTTCCTCCTCCAAGTGGGCTGCAAATAATTGAAATCCTTTCTTGTAGCACTTCTTTAGCTGCATTGTTGATATTTCTCTAACAGTAACCTCCCTGGGAATTCCTTTGAGTGTTCTCTGATTCCCTTCCTCAAGAAGGCAAGTGAATTCCTTGTTACAACAATCTAAGATGGCATGGTGTTGGTCCAACCAATCCATCCCAATTAGACAGTCATAGGAACCTAAAGGTAAAATTTTCAATTTATCTCTCATGCTCAGTCTGTTCATGTCTACTTGATAGGACTTAACCAATTATGTAAACTTTCTCTTGGTTCCTATAGCTAGCTGCACTAACCAAAATTTTCCATGTTTGCTTCTCAACAGTTGCAAACTTTCCACCACTCTAGGATCTACATAACTATGACTATCCACTTAATCAATTAAAATAGTAAAGTCATGCTTGTTGATCATACCTTCCACTGCAATCATGTGTGAATGATATTCTTCTTATTTTTTGTCTAGGGAAGCATAGATCCTTGGTACTCTACTGCCTATGTCTTCCACTATTTCTTCCTGTTGAGCATTGTGGACGGTTATCACTTTGTCATTTTTGTGGGGGCAATATCTGTACCTATGATTTCCTTCACAACCCCAACATTCCATAGGTGGATTTCTTAGCATTTGTCCACCCACTTCAGCCTTCCTGGGCTCTCTAAAACCTTACTGACCTTGAGGAAAGTTCCTAAAAAAGGGTGGTTTAGTTCCCTTCTTCCTCTTCTCCCTCTTAAACTTCTTCTTGTCTTCCCAAGCTTTTTGCAAAGTAGGCTTTTCTTTTTGCTGATCATATAAGCATTTTTATCTCCTTATAGTTTCTTCCATAGTTTTTGGGTCATCATATCGGATCTTGTCACTGATGGAAGATGGCAGTCCACTCATATACCTTTGAATTTTGACAGTCTCGTCCTTGATGAAAGGAACATACTTCAACAATTACAAAAACCTTCATTCATATTTATCAATGGTCATACTTCCCAGCTTGATTTCGAATAAATCTTTCATCTTTCTATCATAGTATCTCTTAGTTAAGTACTTCTTTTCAAAATGTCTCTTGAACTCCCTCCAAGTAACATTCTTCTCTCTGACTTGTTGTACTTGCACAAGCTACTCCCACCATATGTATGGATTTCCTTTAAGTTGGTAAATGGAAATTCTTCCCTCTGCATGAGAAGAATAGTTCTGTAGTTGGAAATATTTCCTCATGCCCAACAACCAAGTCTCGACATATTCATATTTCTTGTGTTCTCCTTTAAAAGTAGGAAGCTTAATCTTGTTCATTTCACCCTTCATTTCATCCACTCCATATCTCCTATGTTTTCTGGTAGGATATGGGCTTGAACTATTGTGTGCCTCCTTATTGGAATGTTTCGAGGAGTGATGATGATGACTACTAACACTTCTTGATCTTGTTTTCCTATCAGGGTTATTGTGACTCCCTGTTTTTCTTGAGTCACTCTCCTTATCCAACTTCTTTTCGATTCTTTCCAAACTCTGCATCAACTTTGAGTTGATTTTTCCTTGTTGATCCTTGCCTTTCATGAGCTTTTTGTTATCTTCTTGGTGATCTTGGGCGTCTTTATGCAATCATTCAATGATTTTCATCATATTCCCTTCCTTTTCCATCTCTGTTCCATGGCCATTAGAGTTCGATTCTTCCACTCCTCAATGGACATCCAATCCTTTTACTTCATTCTTCGAACTGGAAGCATTTTGTGCCTCCTCCATTTCTGTGCACTCAGTGGAAATTTGTTGCATTCCTGACACATGTTGAACTCTGCAAACGCAACATGCACTTAACCAAAATTTGTCGGGTCATCAGTCCTTAACAATTCCCACAACATTCATAAACCAATCTGAAAGAAAAACATTCAGATTTCATTTTATTTCCGAGATTTTCTCTCCTCTGTAATATTTTTTGGTCACTAGACCCTTCGTCTCAGTCCCCAACCCATGTGATCACGGGTCATGACCAAGCGCTAAGTAAAAAGGTGCTTACTCGGGCTTTCGACTTTGAAAAAATTTAAAGAAGAACACAACAATCCCTCGAAGTTCTCAGTTACCGAACTCGCGAAGTAGAGTACATCAATAGTCCACATCTACTCATCATCCAACAGTTGAAACTCACTATGGAACCTCATGTGTTTAAGTTCTGGCAATTCGGGTCTTTGGGACTTCAGAGCTTCAGAGGATCTCGCATCAGCACATCCGAACTTTTAATCTCTGAATATTCCCAATCACCTTTGGTGACATCATTACATCACATCACTTAACGTTTTCCAATTGCGAGGGCATGCAATGGTGGTTTGGAGTAACCTGCCTTTCATCCTACAATTCTTCTGACGCTGACACGTAGCCCCTCGGTGAAACAATGGTTTGGATTGCGAGACCGCCTTGGATAATTAACTTTCATGCAACTTGGGTCCCCGCAATACCTTCTGGTCGTTGATCTGGATGTTTCATGATCAATGCCAGTCTGAGTCCTCCATCTTTTAACTACGTTACCTAACCTTGACCCCACTAACCTTGCTCATATGGAGTGCCACGTGGTGAAATACTAGTGGTTGACTCATGGCCCAATAAGATGAGTGTCACACTTAACGTTCCATATGCCATTTCAATCTTCAATGGGTTTGAAACCCACTGAAACGTGGCACACATCCCATGTTTCCACATCACCTACAACTGACATCATCATGACTCACCACTTCGGCTCTTCGGGCTTCAAAGCTTCCGACTTCGAGAGATTCAAACTCACAGCACTTGAAATCCTCCGAAGTGACTTTCCCCAAAGTCTCATATATGTTGACAAGTACCCCTCTGGAAACCAATTCCCAAGATCTACATCGGCTATTTTTCTTTCCTCTCGATCACAGAACTTCCGAAGTGTTCTCACTCCATACTTGTGTATCTTGCACCACCTGTCAACCTAGATTGGACGACTATCGATCCTTTGTGCTTAGAATCGACAACTTGGAATCTATTTCCTCCTCAATGCTCTCCTTTGCTTTCCTGGACATAGATCTAATGGTCCAGGCTCCTTCCAACAATGGATCTGATAACTGTTGTCACTCCTCCTCTTGAGCTTTTTTTCTCGAACCCCTTTCTCCTTAGAGGGTTGCTTCAACACTTAGTCATCTTTTGGATCTGTGCACTCCTTACAACAGATCTTCGTGTCCCTTCATGAGAAAACTCAATCTATTTATCCTACGATTTTTTAGTCAAAGACTCTGTCGACACACTCCTTGCACCTAGGGACACTCTGAACCTTGAATTTTGTCCCTTTAGACAATAATTCACTCTGAAATATTTGTCTCGTTAACCATTAAAATGGCCCATTCATGATAAGTCTCGAAACCATGCTCTAATACCAATTTGTAACATTCTCGACCCTCTAGAGACTGGGTAATTCTACCATGCAGAATTTACACTTTTATGATATATATGCATTTTAATGAATTTAAAACACTTAATCACGATAACACATAATTACTGCTACAATTTTAGATTCAAACAAGATTAACAGTAAATCCACATGCAACNAGAGAACAGACACAAAACCATGAATTTGAATCAAAGCTTCTTCTATTAATTCAAATATCTGTACATGGGTGTTCTCATACAACTCTCTGCATGCTTTGGCTCTTCCTGGATGTCAATCTCTAATCATGTTACAAATGCACAATGAGGGTGTCTATATCCCGTTTCCCTCTTACGCTCTAGAAACTATCTAGTCTAGAATTAATTTCTATCTAACTGCATTAACTATATTAAATACCTCTACCTACTAAGGTTGAGAGCTAAAGGCTGAAGGTTCGATTACAATATAAAAGTGCGCTTCATTAAATTATCACATTAATGTTCGCGCAACCGTTTCAAGGTGTTTTCAAAACTTGTGCTGGTGCTTGTCCAGCTGTCCTCTACTTCCGCGTTGTCTCACTTGATGTGTTGGCGATGCTCCTACATCACTTTGAAACCTTATCCTTAGGTTCCTCCTCCAAGTGGGCTGCAAATAATTGAAATCCTTTCTTGTAGCACTTCTTTAGCTGCATTGTTGATATTTCTCTAACAGTAACCTCCCTGGGAATTCCTTTGAGTGTTCTCTGATTCCCTTCCTCAAGAAGGCAAGTGAATTCCTTGTTACAACAATCTAAGATGGCATGGTGTTGGTCCAACCAATCCATCCCAATTAGACAGTCATAGGAACCTAAAGGTAAAATTTTCAATTTATCTCTCATGCTCAGTCTGTTCATGTCTACTTGATAGGACTTAACCAATTATGTAAACTTTCTCTTGGTTCCTATAGCTAGCTGCACTAACCAAAATTTTCCATGTTTGCTTCTCAACAGTTGCAAACTTTCCACCACTCTAGGATCTACATAACTATGACTATCCACTTAATCAATTAAAATAGTAAAGTCATGCTTGTTGATCATACCTTCCACTGCAATCATGTGTGAATGATATTCTTCTTATTTTTTGTCTAGGGAAGCATAGATCCTTGGTACTCTACTGCCTATGTCTTCCACTATTTCTTCCTGTTGAGCATTGTGGACGGTTATCACTTTGTCATTTTTGTGGGGGCAATATCTGTACCTATGATTTCCTTCACAACCCCAACATTCCATAGGTGGATTTCTTAGCATTTGTCCACCCACTTCAGCCTTCCTGGGCTCTCTAAAACCTTACTGACCTTGAGGAAAGTTCCTAAAAAAGGGTGGTTTAGTTCCCTTCTTCCTCTTCTCCCTCTTAAACTTCTTCTTGTCTTCCCAAGCTTTTTGCAAAGTAGGCTTTTCTTTTTGCTGATCATATAAGCATTTTTATCTCCTTATAGTTTCTTCCATAGTTTTTGGGTCATCATATCGGATCTTGTCACTGATGGAAGATGGCAGTCCACTCATATACCTTTGAATTTTGACAGTCTCGTCCTTGATGAAAGGAACATACTTCAACAATTACAAAAACCTTCATTCATATTTATCAATGGTCATACTTCCCAGCTTGATTTCGAATAAATCTTTCATCTTTCTATCATAGTATCTCTTAGTTAAGTACTTCTTTTCAAAATGTCTCTTGAACTCCCTCCAAGTAACATTCTTCTCTCTGACTTGTTGTACTTGCACAAGCTACTCCCACCATATGTATGGATTTCCTTTAAGTTGGTAAATGGAAATTCTTCCCTCTGCATGAGAAGAATAGTTCTGTAGTTGGAAATATTTCCTCATGCCCAACAACCAAGTCTCGACATATTCATATTTCTTGTGTTCTCCATCAAAAGTAAGAAGCTTAATCTTGTTCATTTCACCCTTCAGTTCATCCACTCCATATCTCCTATGTTTTCTGGTAGGATATGGGCTTGAACTATTGTGTGCCTCCTTATCTCAGTCACTAGACCCTTCGTCTCAGTCCCCAACCCATGTTATCACGGGTCATGACCAAGCGCTAATTCAAAAGGTTCTTACTCGGGCTTTCGACTTTGAAAAAATTTAAAGAAGAACACAACAATCTCTCGAAGTTCTCAGTTACCGAACTCGCAAAGTAGAGTACATCAACAGTCCACATCTACTCATCATCCAATAGTTGAAACTCACTATGGAACCTCATGTGTTTAAGTTCTGGCAATTCGGGTCTTTGGGACTTCGGAGCTTCAGAGGATCTCGCATCTGCACATCCGAACTTTTAATCTCTGAATATTCCCAATAACCTTTGGTGACATCATTACATCACATCACTTAACGTTTTCCAATTGCGAGGGCATGCAATGGTGGTTTGGAGTAACCTGCCTTTCATCCTACAATTCTTCTGACGCTGACACGTAGCCCCTCRGTGAAACMATGGTTTGGATTGCGAGACCGCCTTGGATAATTAACTTTCATGCAACTTGGGTCCCCRCAATACCTTCTGGTCRTTGATCTGGATGTTTCATGATCAATGCCAGTCTGRGTCCTCCATCTTTTAACTACGTTACCTAACCTTGACCCCACTAACCTTGCTCATATGGAGTGCCACGTGGTGAAATACTAGTGGTTGACTCATGGCCCAATAAGATGAGTGTCACACTTAACGTTCCATATGCCATTTCAATCTTCAATGGGTTTGAAACCCACTGAAACGTGGCACACATCCCATGTTTCCACATCACCTACAACTGACATCATCATGACTCACCACTTCGGCTCTTCGGGCTTCAAAGCTTCCGACTTCGAGAGATTCAAACTCACAGCACTTGAAATCCTCCGAAGTGACTTTCCCCAAAGTCTCATATATGTTGACAAGTACCCCTCTGGAAACCAATTCCCAAGATCTACATCGGCTATTTTTCTTTCCTCTCGATCACAGAACTTCCGAAGTGTTCTCACTCCATACTTGTGTATCTTGCACCACCTGTCAACCTAGATTGGACGACTATCGATCCTTTGTGCTTAGAATCGACAACTTGGAATCTATTTCCTCCTCAATGCTCTCCTTTGCTTTCCTGGACATAGATCTAATGGTCCAGGCTCCTTCCAACAATGGATCTGATAACTGTTGTCACTCCTCCTCTTGAGCTTTTTTTCTCGAACCCCTTTCTCCTTAGAGGGTTGCTTCAACACTTAGTCATCTTTTGGATCTGTGCACTCCTTACAACAGATCTTCGTGTCCCTTCATGAGAAAACTCAATCTATTTATCCTACGATTTTTTAGTCAAAGACTCTGTCGACACACTCCTTGCACCTAGGGACACTCTGAACCTTGAATTTTGTCCCTTTAGACAATAATTCACTCTGAAATATTTGTCTCGTTAACCATTAAAATGGCCCATTCATGATAAGTCTCGAAACCATGCTCTAATACCAATTTGTAACATTCTCGACCCTCTAGAGACTGGGTAATTCTACCATGCAGAATTTACACTTTTATGATATATATGCATTTTAATGAATTTAAAACACTTAATCACGATAACACATAATTACTGCTACAATTTTAGATTCAAACAAGATTAACAGTAAATCCACATGCAACAGAATACATGATAACATTCAAGCATCAAAAAACATGCATAAAATATATAATTAAGCAAAGCAATGATACTTATCTTTTAGTTGGAGTAAATCCACCAACTAGAGTAAATCCACCAACTACGTGCAGAAATTCCACGAACATCCCAGCCTTAGACTACATTGCTCATCACTCTCAGCAGTAGGTTACCCCTGAGCTGGGACTAAACTCCACTGGGCAAGGGAATTCTAGGATTGGTAAGAACAACAAGGAAGTTTCACAAAGAAACGGGAAGAATATGTTATCCCAGGAGCCACTTATGCCCACAACCCACATACCCTCATTCCCCACTCCACCCCAAGAGGATACAGCTTCACTAATACAAGTCCATCGGCTAGTACACCTCCCTTACCTTGGGCTTTAGCAACAGGATGGACCAGAAGTCTCAGAGTACTGTAGCTTCTACGAGACTCCCTTCCATGAGAAATCACTTCCCAACCAACTCTCTCACCGGGGAGAGTTTCTCACATGCCTAACACCCTGCCTCTTAAACTATTTTTCAACTAAGCAATAGCCAGGTACGGGTGACAGCAACAAAAAAAACAACAACAACAGGGAAAAATGGGTATGGACACCCAAAAAGGAAATAACCTAACGCTAATTCACAACACGGCTCAGGCGACTACAATTGTGTCTGCTTCACACGAAGTAACACATGATGGCTTCATGGTTTCTGGTTTCATAGATGCATGAGGATATGTAGAGGTCAGACGACGGAGGTCTCGGGTTCATGTGTAGGATGGGAGAATGGCAGTATGACCCCCCAACATGAGTTGACGCTTCAACTTTAACTCCATGCTCCTAGGTCGACACTTGTCTTCCTGGAGATGCATGCGCTCCATTTATCCTACGTCCCACTTTCCAAGAACATTGGATAAAAAAAACATATCATGTTCATCTTAGTCTTCAGGAAATAATNGTCCTCCATCTTTTAACTACGTTACCTAACCTTGACCCCACTAACCTTGCTCATATGGAGTGCCACGTGGTGAAATACTAGTGGTTGACTCATGGCCCAATAAGATGAGTGTCACACTTAACGTTCCATATGCCATTTCAATCTTCAATGGGTTTGAAACCCACTGAAACGTGGCACACATCCCATGTTTCCACATCACCTACAACTGACATCATCATGACTCACCACTTCGGCTCTTCGGGCTTCAAAGCTTCCGACTTCGAGAGATTCAAACTCACAGCACTTGAAATCCTCCGAAGTGACTTTCCCCAAAGTCTCATATATGTTGACAAGTACCCCTCTGGAAACCAATTCCCAAGATCTACATCGGCTATTTTTCTTTCCTCTCGATCACAGAACTTCCGAAGTGTTCTCACTCCATACTTGTGTATCTTGCACCACCTGTCAACCTAGATTGGACGACTATCGATCCTTTGTGCTTAGAATCGACAACTTGGAATCTATTTCCTCCTCAATGCTCTCCTTTGCTTTCCTGGACATAGATCTAATGGTCCAGGCTCCTTCCAACAATGGATCTGATAACTGTTGTCACTCCTCCTCTTGAGCTTTTTTTCTCGAACCCCTTTCTCCTTAGAGGGTTGCTTCAACACTTAGTCATCTTTTGGATCTGTGCACTCCTTACAACAGATCTTCGTGTCCCTTCATGAGAAAACTCAATCTATTTATCCTACGATTTTTTAGTCAAAGACTCTGTCGACACACTCCTTGCACCTAGGGACACTCTGAACCTTGAATTTTGTCCCTTTAGACAATAATTCACTCTGAAATATTTGTCTCGTTAACCATTAAAATGGCCCATTCATGATAAGTCTCGAAACCATGCTCTAATACCAATTTGTAACATTCTCGACCCTCTAGAGACTGGGTAATTCTACCATGCAGAATTTACACTTTTATGATATATATGCATTTTAATGAATTTAAAACACTTAATCACGATAACACATAATTACTGCTACAATTTTAGATTCAAACAAGATTAACAGTAAATCCACATGCAACGGAATACATGATAACATTCAAGCATCAAAAAACATGCATAAAATATATAATTAAGCAAAGCAATGATACTTATCTTTTAGTTGGAGTAAATCCACCAACTGGAGTAAATCCACCAACTGTGTGCAGAAATTCCACGAACATCCCAGCCTTAGACTACATTTCTCATCACTCTCAGCAGTAGGTTACCCCTGAGCTGGGACTAAACTCCACCGGGCAAGGGAATTCTAGGATTGGCAAGAACAACAAGGAAGTTTCACAAAGAAACGGGAATAATATGTTATCCCAGGAGCCACTTATGCCCACAACCCACATACCCTCATTCCCCACTCCACCCCAAGAGGATACAACTTCACTAATACAAGTCCATCGGCTAGTACACCTCCCTTACCTTGGGCTTTAGCAATAGGATGGACCAGAAGTCTCAGAGTACTGTAGCTTCTACGGGACTCCCTTCCATGAGAAATCACTTCCCAACCAACTCTCTCACCGGGGAGAGTTTCTCACACGCCTAACACCCTACCTCTTCAACTAGTTTTCAACTAAGAAATAGCCAGGTACGGGTGACAGCAACAAAAAAAACAACAACAACAGGGAAAAATGGGTATGGACACCCAAAAAGGAAACAACCTAACGCTAATTCACAACACGGCTCAGGCGACTACAATTGTGTTCTCTTCACAAGAAGCAACACATGATGGCTTCATGGTTTCTAGTTTCATAGATGCATGAGGATATGTAGAGGCCAAACGATGGAGGTCCCGGGTTAATGTGTAGGATGGGAGAATGGCAGTATGACCCCCCAACATGAGTTGACGCTTCAACTTTAACTCCATGCTCCCAGGTCGACACTTGTCTTCCTGGAGATGCATGCGCTCCATTTATCCTACGTCCCACTTTCCAAGAACATTGGATAACAAAAACATATCATGTTCATCTTAGTCTTCAGGAAATAATATTAAAATATTATTCCTCTAGAGGTAATCCCCCTAGATTATCCCCTAGGCCCAAATACTTAGCCCCCTCCTTCCTTAGCCTACCTAGTGGAGCTTAGTCCCCCATAACTCTTCTTTGTGGTCGGTCTACACCCAACAATGTTTATATTTATTTATTAATGATCTGCATAATTACATATACAAAAATCAGGCTCATTGGCCTTGGCATTTGGATCACTAGCCTAATAACACATAAGTCTTTCAGCTTATAACCACTTGGCTCACCAGCATATAAGAAAAATTACAATTCAGAAGGGGCTTAGCCTTGGGGTATTACATGTATCCTCTAGATGGGGTTCAACTTATTTAATTATTTTCTGGTGACCTTCTTGAATATTTTCTTCTTTCTCCTTTTGAAGCTATGATGTCACCCTATTTTTCAAATTCTCATGCCCTTCTTTGATTCTGGATTTCATTTTTTATTTTACCTCATCCGTATTTAGGGATTCCTAAACCTTCTTTCAAATTTTCTCTTCAAGTATTTTGGTAGACTCTTCATCCAAGATCCTTATTTATTCTTTATTTTGACAAATTTTCTTTTCTTCTTTCAATATCTTAACCTCATCCAACATTTTTTTATTATGCCTTTGTAATATACATATCTCTTCATGTTTGTTTTTCAAATGTTCCTTTGATTGAACTTTTCCCCACTTTACTTTCCTATTTTTTTCTTTCTTTAAGTTATTAACCTCCTTAATGAGTGATTCATTGAGGGATCATATCTTATATGGATCCTCACCCTTGTTATTAATCTCCTCTGATTCTTTTAATTCAACTTGAATTCTATACATTTCCTCCATATTTGTATCCTTCATCCATTTATTTGAAAAGAGATTTTCATTTTTTTCCCATGTGAAGTGCCATATAGCATCTTGATCAATACTCATCCACCACTTCCAAGATTCACCAAAAAATTATTTTATTTCCCTTAAAGGAATCATAACATATTATTCTACCAACCTCAACCAATCCATAGGATTTATTTCATATTTATCTTCATCTCCTGTAAATGTAGGTATTTCCAATCATTCTTAATTGAGGTCTAACTCCAACCCTTAACTTACAACCTTAATTTATTAAGTATAATGATATAAAATAGTTATAATCCTTGTTACTATATAATATTATAGGTTTCCTCTTTCCAATGGATTTTAAATAATCTCAATCAGACATTCCAATCAAACGTATGCTAGTTTTAAGTGAACTTACCTTTGAAACCCTGATTTGGACTCTGTCCTCTAAGCTGACCTTCCTTGTGATGTATCTCTACAATTTCTACCCTTTTGAGTCTTAAATTGAGACCTATAGTACTCTGAAATGTCTTATTTTAAATTCCACAAGTCTAAACAAAATTGGATGTGTCAAATGAAAGTTATGGTAACTTTCTCAAACCTTGTTGATTTTTGGCCTTTCCAAGAGAGATAACGTTTACAACATGCCACACACCTAATATTTGATATATGATTTTGAAACTTTCTCCCAACATACTGTGGACCATATTTTTTCCAATTCAACTTTTCTCATGGAATTTGGATATTCTATGAAGACTTTATTCATGTTTTACCTGAAACACTTGTTTGATACTAGTTATAAGACTAGTCAAAAACCCTATCCTCCATAGAGTGTATCTAAAAAATTACAACGACCCAAAAGATGAAATTTTTATTACAATTACTATGCTAGGTCTTCTCAATATCCTCCATCTTTTTCTTTCTGAAGTGGATCTGAGAAAAAATTATAGATAACATTCAAAAATGATTGTATTAAGGAAGCAAAACCCTAGGATCTGTTCTCTAATACCAAATGTAATGAACCAAATTCTTAAATTATCATAATAAACCATAAGTACACACCATGTAAAGAATGTGAGCATGGATCACAACTCAAATATATATAAGTTAGAAAATAAATTCTTAAATAATAGGGGAACCCCCTCCAAATAACCAAATACCTTTATACGTCACCATTCACATCTATCCAATAATGAATACATGATCTCTTATGTATAGCTATTCATACTTGCAAATGAGGCCCCTTTACTACTAGTCTCACCCTATTACATTTATATTTACACATTACATGTACATTTAGTCCCATATATGCCACCCCTTGGGGTCATATAATATACATCAAGCCATATATATTCCCCCCTTGATTCATAACACACTTAACCTAAATCTTCTAAAATATTATATTTTTGAGATTAAGTATTAGGGTTATGCACATACTTTCAGAATAAACCCTTTGTAGGGTGAGTCATCATATCAATAGGTGGCATCTATTTGTAGAGGGCTATTTGGATGTGATGTAGATCTCTATTTTTTAGGTTTTCTAGTATTAATAGCATCATAATTATAAGATTATGCTTTAATATTAACATCCATATCACACATATAAATTGTTTCATTTGATGTATTATCCTTGTATGAAGGGAAACCCCAATTTTCCCTTTGTGGAGGTGCATGGTTACCACAAACCATTTACAATTGTTGTGGAGGAAAAGTATTGGTAAGCACAATGGGTTGATGATCTTCCTATCCATCCATGCATCATTGAACATCCTCCATTTTGTGGCGAGTGTGCATAAGGTGATCTCATTTAAAAATCATGAAAAGGAATTTCAAATTACTCTTCTATTTTTTACACCCAACATCACTATTTGTATCATTAGATGTTGTATCTTCCTATCCATAATTATAAATTTTTTTTTAACCTTCATGCTTTTGTTTTCCTTTCAAGTTCATAGATTGAACCATGTGGACTCAATTGTATGGACAAAAGATGGGGTAGGTTGAGAATACTACAAAGTCATAAATGGATTATAATGTATGGATAATTCTCCCATTTGACTCGCCATCTAATTAACTAAGGCATTTCCAATAGAGATAATAACACCATTCGCATGTGGTCCTACCAATGGATTCTCGGTATCAATAGTAAATGGTGAAGAATTCAAAATAATATCATATAGCATATGAGAGTGGGAGTAAATCAAGTCCAGTTGTTGGGTCTTGATAAATATATATTTCTCTTTTTGTGACTACTCATTGATAGCATACATGCTTAGAAATACTAAGAAATAATGACTTCACAAAACCAATTGGCTAATAAACAATTTTGTATCTTAGATCTTATCAATCAACATTTCCTTCATCACTCATGAATATGATTAGAAATGTGGGTGCAAGTGTTTTGTCTTAACAATTTAAAAATCTTGGTTCTAATCTTATAACAAATAACAATTGGAAGTGCAATAAAAATTCCATTTCCAATGATGAAAAAGTATTATGGGATGAATGAGGCAACTTAAGGTACCAGTTTGAAAAAATGCCTATGAGAGTTCTATGTAAAATATGAAAAAAACTACTACCATCCATCATGTTCAAAGAAAAAAATAAGTGAAAATCATTACATGGTTCAATTGGTCTTCTGCAGACTTGCCTTCAAATATTAGAATATTCAGTGGCAATTTCATTGGAATAGTAAGCTACATCCGATCATTAAAAATTGGGTTATTTTTAAGGAAAAATATTGGGTAAATTTATAGAATCACAAATGAGTTGCAATAATATATTTAGGGTTTCTATAAAATGTACTCAGCATCCCACTATAAACCACATTTCTACCCATAATATTTCCCCTAATGTTATTTTTGTTTGTAGTAATAGGACCTTGGCTCATTTGATACTCAACACTTGTGTTAAAACTTCCACCAAAAGGAAATTTCATATTAATCATTGTGACACATCCAAAATGAATCCCAACACTAGGATGAAATGTGATTTTTATAGGAAATCTATATCTGTGAACATTTTTTCTCCCAAAGATAAATCTAGAACTAGTGCCCCCTATCAATTTTTATAGAACTAGGAAAACCTAAGGAATATATTTTTTATCTTACAAATGTCACACCCAAAGAAATGTTTCCACCTCCCTGGGAGTTGTTAACAAAAAGGATAATACCAGAGTTGTTAACAAAAAGGATAATACCAAAATGGTGTAACCATGGGAACATTAGAGACCCAAATAGGAACACTTGAGCTAGTGGGACTCACACCCCTTTTTCTAAATGAACCAACAATATTTTTCATTCTAAGGAGAGGATTAAAAAAAAATAAAAAAATTGGATATCTAGGTGGGAATTCACCCACCTGTACTAGAGTAGCTTCCAAAGGATTAATCCCGAGAGGTTTGAATTGATTAGATGAGAATTGTAAATGAAATATATATTTGGTGCATAATATTCCTAGCTAGGAGAAGAGTGACTCACTTCAAGGTACATAACTTGATAGTCTAACACTTCAACCAAATATTCTTCAACATATATATTTCGTAATAGGTTTTTTTGTAATGTGGCTATTCAACAAAATCGACACTTCATTCTCATAATCCATTGAATAGTTATCTAGACTCAATATTTCATTCCTTATAGAAGGTGGTTCCATAATATCATGACGAATCCTTTGATTCGTTTAGTATTTACAAAATGAATAGTCATATACCTAAGAACTAAATGAATAAATGTAAAGTTCCAACAATAAATGTCCTAAGGAAAAATGTGTGTGACACTAATCAACATTCCATTATAAAACCCCTAAAGGTAAGCTACAAGAAAACACACCCTTTCAAAAATAAAAAAAATTCAAAGGTGATCAAATCCATGAACCTTCATTAGTGAAGAGCCAAAAATAGATCCTTTTGTAAATCAATCTTGGGGTAGGGAGACAGAACGGATGAATCCAAGAATCCCACCCTCACTTTTTGGAAATATAGGAATTCAAAATTGGATTATGTGGATCCTAAATGAAGGATTTCATCCCTTGATCAAGGTTTGAAACCTTGATTTAGGGCTTAAAACTTTGATGGAGAGTTTTCAATCAAAAAGCAAACTATTTATGTCAAAATTATCTAGATTGAAGATTTTAAAATATTTTTTTCAAGGGAGTTAAAATCCCTCGTTCAATGTATTTTTGCACCCTTGATTAAGGTACAAAACTCAATCAAAGTCTTGAAATTCAATAAGAATTCCCATTTCTATAAATTTTCATGGATCTATAACTTCGTATAGGTGTAATCTGTTTGTTATGACCCTAGTGAGGCATACATGGGGTTAAATGTATATGATATATGTTAAGAACCAAACATCAATATACCATAGAAAAACCTCAAGAAAAGTACTCAACGCCTTGAAAAAGAGATAATTTCAGATAATAAGCCTCTTCGAGGGGGCAACCTCCTNTTGGGATATGACTATGAGATAATTTATAAGAAGGGAAAGGAAAATGTGGTATAATATTCTCTCTCTCATATGTATGAAGAGGAAGGGTCCCTATTTTCACTCTCCTTCATAGTAGCAGACTAGTTGAAGGAATTCCATAAAGAATGGTTAACATATCCCAATATCACTAGCCTAATCCAACAAATTCAAACAGAACCCCATGCATAATATGGATACACTTGGGAAAATGAATAGCTTCACTATAAAGGGAATATTTATTTGAAAAATTAGTTATCATTTAAATCAAAGGAGTTATATGAACTACATTCCTATCCTATAACATGTCATTTAGGGTTTCATAAGACATATGAAATGATAAAACATTTATTTTTCTAGTAAGGCATGAAGAAAGACATCCATACCTTTGTGGAAAAGTGTGTCATTTTCTAATGACATAAGGGAGAGACAATGAAACCACTGGGTGAATTCCAACCTCTAACCATAGGACTTGATTGTGGGGTTACCCAAAACTAGAAATAAATTTGTAATCATGATTTTGGTTTATCATCTTTCCAAATATGATCATTTGTGTTCTCTATAACACCCCTTAAAGGCGTTTATATATTCTCTAGTATTCACGGATAATATACTTAAACTCCATGGTCTGATAGACTTGATTGTGATGTAACATAACCCCACATTCACTAGCAAATGATCACAATAAATGTTTTGTCTCTAAGGCACTCAATTGAATATCAACACCACATATCACCCCCAAAATCATGGTCAAACTAAATCTATCAACAAGTGATTGAAAGTGTATTTATGGTTTCTTACATTATAGAGACAATCCTAAT
>JZKD02S2052728.1:0-12829 GCA_000966675.3 Picea glauca | reverse complement strand
ACTAAACAATGCTTGGTTGAATTCAAGATAGGAGGATATAATGATAAAATCTTATGTGATGTCATTCCTATGGATGTTTGTCATCTATTGCTGGGTAGACCATGGAAATATGACAGAAATGTAATTCATGATGGGCGAATAAATACATACACCCTAGAGAAGAATGGGAGGACACACATGTTGTTTATGATAAAGGATAAGGAGGTGAAGCCAGAAGTAAGCAACACAATACTTCTCATGAGTGGGAAGGAACTTCTTACATAATTTAAGAAGAAGGAGGATCCACAATTCTTTGTGGTCAGGAGGCCGAAGATTGTTCTGACTAGCACAAGAGTGGATGATTTGCTAGAGGAAGTTCATGAACTGCTGGAAGAGTTCCCTGGCATTGTAGTGGATGAATTACCTCGTTCGTTGCCACCGATTAGGAGTGTGAGTCATCATATTGATGTCATACCAGGAGCTAGTTTTCCAAATAAAGTCGCGTACATATTGACACCACAAGATAATGAAGAAGTTAAGAGGCAGGTGTAGGAATTATTGGACGAGGGTTTGGTTAGGGAAAGCTTGAGTCCATGCGCTATTCCAACAATACTCAGTCCGAAGAAGATGAAGGCTGGAGGATGTGTACTGACTCAAGGGTGATTAACAAGATAACCATCAGGTACAAATTTCCATTGCCAAGGATGGATGATATGATGGATTGCTTGAGTGGAGCAAGGTATTTTTCAAAGATTGATTTGAAAAGAGGTTATCATCAGATTCACATGAGAGAGGGTGATGAATGGAAGACTTCATTCAAGACAAAAGAGGGTTTATATGAATGGCTTGTTATGTCGTTTGTCTTAACAAATGCACCAAGTACCTTCATGAGGTTAATGAACGAAGTCCTGAAGGATTTCATTGAGAAATTTTTCATTGTGTATTTGGATGACATACTGGTTTTCAGTAAAACAGTAGCGGAGCATCTTAAGCATTTGGCTAGAGTGATGCATAAATTGTAGCAGGAGAAGTTGTTGATAAACATGAAGAAGTCCTCATTCATGAAGACAGAGCTCATTTATTTGGGGTTTGTTATTTCAACAAATGCGTTGAGGATGGATCCAGATAAGGTGGAGGTAATCAAGAATTGGCCATCACTGAGGAACATATTTGAGGTGAGAAGTTTTCATGGTTTGGCTATTTTCTACCGAAAATTCATCAGGAATTTCAGTGGAATTAGCGCAATGATGATGGATACAGTGAAGAAAAGACATAAATATTTTCACTGGACAACAGAGTCTGAGAAAAGTTTTAATCTATTGAAGAGGAAAATTACGGAACAACCAATTCTAGTGTTGCCTAATTTTCAAAAGACATTTAAGGTGAAATGCGATGCAAGAAAATTTGCAATCAGGGCAGTCTTAAGTCAAGAAGACAGGCCAATAGCGTATTTTAGTGAGAAGTTGAATGAGGCAAAATTGAAATAATCCACGTATGATAAGGAGTTCTATGCTATCATACAGACATTGAAGAAATGGAGGCATTACTTGATCCCGAAAGAGTTTGTTTTGTATAGTGATAACCATGCATTACAATTTGTGACTCAACAGGAGAAGTTGAATTAGAAACATGCCAAATGGGTTGAGTACATGTAGAATTTCACATTTTTTATTAAACATATTTCTGATACTGCTAACAAAGTTGCTGATGCTTTGAGCAGAAAATGTTTGCTGTTGCAGGAGTTCAAGGTCAAAACATTGGGTTTTGATGATCAGGGACATGTATGCTGATGATCTAGATTTCAAGGATGCGTATGAAGCAGCTGAGAATCCATTTCTCATAGATAGAAGCTAGTGGTCCGAATACATGATCCACGAAGGATTGTTGTTTAATGGCAATCAACTGTGTATCCCAAATTGCTCCACGAGGGAGAATCTGCTGAAGGAGAAACACAACGGAGGATTGGCCGGACATTTCGGTCATGACAAAACATTCGCAAAGCTGAGCGAATCATACTTTTGTCTAGGGATGCGATCAGAGGTTAATATATTTGTAGATAGATGTAGATTTTGCCAGCATTCGAAGGGGAGGAAGCAGAATGAGGGATTTTATCAACCATTGCCCATACCAGAGAGGTCGTGGGATGCGATAAGCATGGATTTTGTATTGGGGTTGCCAAGAACACAAAGAGGTTGTGATTCAATCTTTGTGGTAGTGGATAGATTTTCCAAGATGGCACACTTCATTCCATGTCATAAGACCAACGATGTGACTCACATCGCGAACCTATTTTTCAAAGAGGTCATTCGACTTCATGGGTTGCCAAGGAGCATAGTTTCGGAAAGAGATACAAAGTTCATAGGGAATTTCTAGAGAACCTTATGGAAGAATCTGGGAACTAACTTGTTTTTTAGTTCATCTTACCATCCGCAGACGGATGGATAGACAGAAGTTGTAAACATGAGTCTGGGAGATTTGTTGAGAAGCTTGGTGACAGAGAACCATAGTAGTTGGGATAATGTATTACCGTAGGCAGAGTTTTCATATAACGACTCAGCGAATAGGAGTACAGGACAGAGTCCATTTCAAGTTGTCTATGGCATGAAGCTGAGAGGAATTTCTGAACTGAGGGATTCAAAACAGAATGCAACTAGGAGTACTAGTGCAGAAGGATTTGCAGAGGCGATGAAAGAACTTCACAGTCAGGTGAAGCTGCGACTGCTGGAATCAAGTCAGGAGTATAAACGCAGAGCCGATCAACATAGAAGACAACTTCAGTTTGATGTTGGTGATCTGGTTCTGGTGCAATTGAGGAAAGAAAGGTTCCCGAACATACAACAAGCTGAAGATGAAGAAAATCGGACCCTGCAAGGTCTTGAGGAAATTTGGGACAAACGCATATGAGATTGAATTACCCGATGGGATCGAAATTTCTTCGATATTCAATGTCTCAGATTTATATCCATACAAATCTAAGGAAGTAGGAACAAGTGATGAGCAGCCAATGATACAGTAGACAAAGAAAATGCCAGTTGTAGAGAAGCCACAGATGGAGTGTATATTGGACAAGAAAGTGAGAAAAAGGACCAGGCAGAAAGAATACTTTGAGTATCTGGTCAAATGGAAGAACCATCCAGTGGAAGATGCCAACTGGGAGACAGAAGTGGAAATATAGAAGCATGGACAGACCTTGCAGGAGATCATGGGCAGGATCCCATGAAATTTTTTAAGCGAGGGAGTATGATGCAGGAGCATCGCCAACACATGAAGTGAGCCAGCGTGGAAGCGGAGGATAGTTGGAGAAGTGCTAGCACAAGTTTTGAAAACACCTTGAAACTGTTGCACGAACATTAATGTGATAATTTAATGAAGCGCACTTACATATTGTAATCGGACCTTGATCCTTTATCTCTCGTACTTAGTAGGTAGAGGCATTTAAGAGAGTTAATGCAGTTAGATAGAAATTAATTCTAGATTAGACAGTATCTAGAGCGCAAGAGGGAAACGAGATATAGAAACGCTCATTGTGCATTTGTAACATGATTAGAGATTGAAACACAGGAAGATCCAGAGCATGCAGAGAGCTGTATGAGAACACCCATGTACAGATATTTGAATTAATAGAAGAAGCTTTGATTCAAATTCATGGTTTTGTGTATGTTCTCTGTGTAATGAGGTTGATATGCTCATGAATGTTTGCTTCCTGTTATACATTTTCTTTTATATGCTGTGTATATGATTTCATGTTTGAATTGAAGTCTAAGAGGAAGAAGGAATGAGTTTCAATTGTTTCTCTATTTGAGCCAGAGGATTCTTGCAAGGAGTGCAGTTGAAGTGTCCGCAAGGAGTGCATTGACAGAGGGTTAAGATAGAGATAGTTTTTGTTCTCATTCATCCCAAAGGTGTATTTGGGCACAGGAGTTGTGCAAGGAGTGCGCAGGCCGGGTAAGAATCTCAGGGCTATGAACTTGAGTGAAGTATCGAAGGACTACTGCTGTAGGAGTGCGCAGAGTCAAAAGACTTCAACACTTGAAAAGCGTTTGAAGGTTGTCGCAAGGAGTGTGAGCAAGAGTTATTTCTGAGAGGACTTGAAAGTCATGGGAAAGATCAGGAGGGATCGACCTTCAAATATCATGGAATGATAGCGCAGGGAAGCTGTGACCTAAAATTCATAAGAGGTGTCACAGGTTTGCGAGCAGGCGGATGAGTTTCATGGAGCTACACTTGGTCATTTCGCAGAATTCATCCGGAAGGAATGAACGGTCGGTATTCTCCGAGGAGAATCCATGAATCTCCATGATTCGTTAGATCTTGTGGATTTGCAGGGGAGATACAGTGGTGTATTCTTGAAGGTTTAAAACTCAGGAGGGGTAGAGCCATTGATCAGGGCCACGAGGACCATTGGATATACATGTATATCATTTATCAAGGTTTCGTAGATCGAAACTCCAAATTATTGCCACAGAAATCGCGATATCGCGATGCGCGATATGACAGTCGAAGGACAGTGTGTGTGCCACAGTGGATTCGGCGAGTGGAGGACAGGTGGCACAAGCTATCAGAGTTTCGCAGCGAGAAGTGGAAAAAACATTGCATCAGGATTCGTGAAATCGCGAACCCCAAATTCTCGATAGAGGTGCCGGGACGTTGAATGGTCAACTCGCATGGGTGTCAGGTAATCAACATATCAGGAGTTGGGAGTCGGTAAAACAAAGTGTTCGACATCGCGAGTAGCAAAATCACGATAGAAGAAGTCCCGATAGGTAAGGGAGAGGTCAACGTTGACTGAGGTGTTGGGTCTCAGCAATTCAAGAGTCAGCATTCGATCATTGACCTCGCAAAATCGCGAAGTCTGATTCCCTGATAAGTAAAGAGAGGGGATCACGGGAAGAGTTCTGTGGGTGCAGATTTCCCGAAAAGGAAAGAGAAGGACCGGTTAGTGTTCTTCGGGCCGAGGAAAGAGAAGATCCTATGAGCTGGCGTTCCAGAGGGTGCGTGCTGCATCACAAAGATATAAGGCCATGCAGTATTAAAATATTTTGAGGATGTATTCTAGGAGGTACCAAGACTACCCCCAAAGAGAGACATTGACTTCTCTATTAACCTAATGCCTGGAGCAGCCCCAGTGTCAAAAACTACGTACATAATGAGTACTCCAGAGGTGAAAGAACTGTAATTGCAGCTTCAAGAGATTTTGAAGAAGGGGTATATACGCCCAAGCGTGTCACCTTGGGGAGCCCCAGTCCTGTTCGTGAAGAAGAAATATGGGACATTGATATTGTACATTGATTTCAGACAGTTGAACAAAGTGACTGTTAAGAACAAGTATCCTTTTCCAAGGATCGATGATCTCTTTGATCAGTTGAAGGATGCTAAGATATTTTCAAAGATAGACATCATGTCAAGATATCACTACGTAAGAATAAAAGATGAAGACATTAGAAAGACTGCCTTCAAAACAAGGTATGGTCATTATGAATTCAAAGTGGTGCCATTTGGCTTGTCGAATGCACCTGTTGTTTTCATGTATTTAATGAATGGAATATTCATGGAATATCTTGACAGGTTTGTCATAGTATTTTTGGATGACATCTTGGAGTATTCCAAGTCAGAAAGAGCATGAACATCATTCGAAGATGGTGTTGTAGGTGCTAAGAGAGCACCAACTATATGCCAAATTGAGAAAATGATCATTTTATCCAAAGTAGATGCATTACTTGGGACATATAATTTCAAAGGATGGGATAGTTAGGGATCCTGAGAAGATAGAGGCCATCAGAGAATGCTCAACACCTAAGAATGTGACATAATTCATATCATTTATGGGTCTATACGGCTATTACATAAGGTTCATTACAGGGTTCTCAAGGATAGATCACCCTATCACTTCCTTGCAAAGGAAGGAGAAGACGTTTAAGTGGAATGAAGAATGTGAGAAGAGATTCCAGCGATTGAAGTAGTTTTTAACTAGTTCTCCCATACTGAGTATTGCAGATCCAAATGATGATTTTGTAGTGTGCACATATGCATGCAAAGAAGGAATGTGAGGAGTCCTCAGCTAGAATGGATTTGTAATATGATATGAGTCCAGGAAATTGAAAGAGCATGAAAATAAATATGCAACTCGTGATTTGGATTTGGTGTCTATTGTTCACGCTCTAAAGAAATCGAGGCATTACCTCATGGGAAAGAGGTTTGAACTGAGGACAGACCATAATGGTATGAAGTATTTGTTTGATAAGCCAACCTTGAAAGCTAGCTAGAGTAGGTGGTTATAATTCCTTTGTGAGTATGATGTTGATATCAAGCATATCAAAGGAAAGGATAACAAAGTGGCTAATGCACTCAAAAAAAGAGTGCATGAATTACATGCTACAACCATTAGCATGTACCAAACTTGCATTAAAGGTAGAATTTTGGAAGAAACAAATGCAGATTTGCAGTACATCAAATTGGTAGCAAAGCTACAACAAGTTAAGATTCCACAGAAAGTGGAAGATTATAAGTTGGGAGTTGATGGAACACTCCTATACAAAAACAAAGTTTATGTACCTAATGTCCCGGAATTGAAACTTATGATTTTGAAATAAATGCATAATGTGCCTTATGTTGGGCACCTTGGATATAAAAAAACTATGGTAGCAGTCAAGAGCCATTACTTTTGGCCAGGTACGGAGAAAGAGATTACAGAATACATCACCATATGTATGGAGTGTTAGAAGTTTAAAGCCAAGCACATGCACCCAGCAGGGTTTCTACAACCTTTACCCATCCCTGAGTGGAAGTGGGAGGTAGTGACAATGGATTTCATCACAAGATTGCCAAGAATAGGAAAGCAACATGATTCAATCATGGTGGTGGTGGACAAGCTTACAAAATATTCCCATTTTATCCTATTAAAGACTAATCACAAGGTAGCTAACATTGCCGATATATATATATGAGGGAAATAACATGATTGCACGATGTTGCCAGGACAATTGTGTCTAACAAAGACTCAAAATTTACCTCAAAATTCTACAAAGGGTTATTCAAGGGGTTCAAAATGAATCTGAAGTTCAGCACAACCTATCATCCTGAGTCTAATGGGCATACAGACACGGTGAACCAAGTGATAGAAGACATGCTAAGGATGTATGTGATGGACAAACCATCTAAATGGGAATACTACCTACACTTGGTAGAATTCACCTACAACAATGGTTATCAAGCATCACTGAAGATGAGCCCGTTTGAATCACATTATGACAGAAAGTGCAACACTCCAATAAGCTGGGATAACCCAACTGATAGAGCAGTAGTTGGACTAGAATTTCTCAAGGAAATGGAAGAACAAATGCTGAATATTAAGCAGAATTTGAAAGTTGCCCAAGAAAGGCAGAAGCGTTATGTTGATAAAAACATGACCCACAAGGATTTTAAAGTGGGTGATCATTTTTTCTTGAAAGTGAAAGCCAACAGAAGTTCCCTGAAGCTGGGAAACTGTTCAAAGTTGGCAGCCATATTTTTTGTACCGTTTGAAATCCTAGAAAGGATTGGACCACTTGCATATATGCTTGCATTTCTTGCATCCATGACTGTACATAATGTGTTTCATATTTCATTTCTTAAGAAATATATACCTGATTCTAATCATCTAATTGATTTGAATGTTATTCAAGTGGAGCAAGAAGGTGTCTTGCAGATGCATCTAGTGCATATACTGGACTGAAAAAGAAAGAAGCTCCAGAATCGAGCCATAGGGATTGTAAAAATCTAGTGGACCTGGTATGATCCTGAGAGCGCAACATGGGAGCATGAAGATGCTATGTGGGCAGAGTACCTACATCTTTTTGAAGATTTTGGAAATCTTGTTGTTGTTTTGTAAATAAGTTGGACCAAGGATAGTGAAAAAATAATGGGAGGGGATTGTAATACCCCAAGGCCTAGCCCCCTCTGAATTGTAATATTTCTTATAGGCTAGTGAGACAAGTGGTTATAAGATGAAAGACTTATGTGTTTATTAGGCCTAGTGAGCCACATGCCAAGGCCAATGAGCCTTATTTTTGTATATGTAATTATGCAGATCATTAATAAGAAATATAAACACTACTTCATGTAGACCAACCATGGCGAAGAGTTATGGGGGTCTAAGCTCCACTAGGTAGGGTAAGGAAGGAGGGGGTACGTTTTTGGGTCTAGGGGCTAAGCTACGGAGATTACCTCCAGAGGAATAATATTTTAATATTATTTATTGAACACTAAGGTGAACCTGATATGTTTTTTTTATCATAAGTTCCTCGAAAGTGGGATGTAGGCTAAATGGAGCACATGCAGCTCTAGGAAGACAAGTGTCGACATGGGAACATGTAGTTAAAGTTGAAACGTAAAATTGTGTTGGGGGGTCATCCTTCCGTTCTCCCATCCTACACATGAACCCGAGACCTCTGTCATATGACCTCTACATACCCTCACGCATCTCTTAAACCAGAAAATGTGAAGCCATCCTGTGCTACTTCTTGTGAAGCAGACACAATTGTAGTCACCCGATCCGTGTTGTGACTTAGCGTTAGGATACTGCCATTTTGGGTGTCCATACACATTTTTCCCTATTTTTGTTGTTATTGTCACTCGTACCTAGTTGTTTTTGAGTCAAAGATTTTTTGAAGAGGAAGGTTGTCAGGCCTGTGAGCAACTCTCCCAGGTGAGAGATTTTGCTGGGAAGTGAGTTCTCCTGGAAGGGAGTCCCATAGAAGCTACAATACTCTGAGACTTATGGTCCAGCCTGTTGTTGAAGCCCAAGGTAAAGGAGGTGTACTAGACAAAGGACTTATATTAGTGAAGGTGTATCCTCCTGGGGTGGAGCAGGTGTGTGGGGAATGAGGGTCTGTGGGTTGTGGAGGTAAGTGGCTCTTGGGATAAAAGATCCTTCTTGTTGCTTTGTGCAACTTCCTTGTTCTCCTTACCAAGCCTAGAATTACCTTACCTAGTGGAGTTTATTCCCAGCTCGGGGGTGACCTACTACTGAGAGTGATGAGCAACACATTCAAAGGCAAGGAGGTTCGTGGAAGGTCTACACACAGTTGGTGGATTTACTCCAGCTAAAAGATAAGTGTCATTGTTGTGCTTAATTATGTATTTTATGCATGTTTTGTGATGCTTGAATGTTATCATGTATTCCGTTGCATGTGGATTTAATCTTGTTTGAAATTGAACTTGTAGCAGTAATTATTTGTTATCATGATTAAGTGTTTTAAATTCATTAAACTGCATATATATCATATAAGTGTATATTCTGCATGGTAGCATTACCCAGTCTCTGGAGGGTCGGGAATGTTACAATACATTTCAAGTTGAACTCCATGAAACTTGTGGAATTGAAAATAAGACATTTCAGAGTACTACAAGTCTCAATTTAAGACTCAAAAGGGCCGAAATTTTAGAGATACATCACAAGGAAGGTCATCTTAGAGGACAAAGTCCAAATCAGGGTTTCAAAGGTATGTTCACTTAAAACTATCATAACTTTTGATTGGGATGTCTGATTGAGTTGATTCAAAAGCCAATGGAAAGAGGAAACCTATAATATTATATAGGAACAAAGATTATAACTATTTGAGATCATTATAATTGATATATTGAGGTTGTAAGTTAAGGGTTGGTGTTAGACCTCAATTAAGAATTAATGGAAATACCTAAATTTACAGGAGATGAAGATAAAGATGAAATAACTCCTATGGAATGGTAGAGGTTGGTAAAATAGTAGGATATGATTCCTTCAAGGGAAATATTATTTTTTTTGGTGAATCTTGGAAGTGGTGGATGAGTATTGATCAAGATACTATATGGCACTTCACATGGGAAAAAATTGAAAAACTATTCTCAAATAAATGGATTAAGGATACAAACATGGAGGAAATGCATATAATTCAAAATGAATTAAGAGAAGCAAATGAAGAGATTAAGAAGAAGGGTGAGGAGCTACCTAAGATATGATACCTCAATGAATCACTCATTAAGGAGGTTAATAACTTAAAAAGAAAGAAAAAACTATCAAAGGAAAGTGGGGAAAGATCAGTCAAGGGAAGATTTGAAAAACAAACATGAAGAGATATGTAGATTATGAAGCCATAATAAAAAACTATTGGATGAGGTTAATATATTGAAAGAAGAAAATAAAAGTGGTCAAAATAAAGAATAAAGAAGGATCTTGGATGTAGAATGTACCAAAAGACTTGAAGAGAAAATTTGCAAGAAGAAATTTAGAAATCTAAATACGGATGAGATAAAATTAGAAATGCAATCTAGAATTGAAGAAGGGCGTCAAAATTTGAAAAATGGGGTGACATTGCAGCTTCAAAAGGAGATAGAAGACAAGATTCAAGAACATCCCCAGAAAATACTTGAAGAAGTTGAACTCCATATAGAGGATATACATGCCAAATATGATAAAATTATCTCCAAGTCTAGAACAATCAAAGAAAAAACAAGGAAGATAGAGGATTCCATTTTCTTTGAAAATAATTTAGTTGAAATGCACATGTCAAGTGAAGAAAATCCATCAAAAGTGGAACCATATCGACACCCTCATTACAAGGAAACATTTCAAGGAAGACAAGAAGGTTGATATCAACATTATGAAGGAATAAGATGGAATACTTGTCAATATTCAATGAACAAGGCATCATAAAACCACTCTTCAACAAAATATCATCAGAGACCAACAACCACTACAAATTGGAAAAGATACAACAAAAATACATGGAATCAAAGGAAAGAAAATTAGGAAACAAATAGACACCAAGGATTAAGACCAAAAAGAATTGATTTTGGATGGATAGATCATAAATAATGGAATTAAGAAAGAAGGAACACAAGAAAATAATATTAATTGGTTTCATCACATGTGAATCCTTTAATTGACAAAGTGTTTTGAAGGAAGGTACTATGTTATTCAGCAAAGGGGGCATATATATGGCTAAATGTTCATGTAATGTGTAAATATATATGTAATAGGGTTAGCTTAGTAGTAAAGGGGCCTCATGTGCAAGTGTGAATATATATATCTATATATCTATATCTATATCTATATCTATCTATCTATCTATCTATCTATATATCTATCTATATATATATATATCATGTATTCATTATTGGATAGATGTGAATGGTGATGTATAAAGGTATTTTGTTATTTGGAGGGGGTTCCCCTATTATTTAAGGAGTTATTGAGTAACTTATCTATATTGGAGTTGTTCTTCATGCTCACATTTCGTACATGGTGTGTACTTTTGGTTTATTCTGATAATTTAATCATTTGTTTCATTACAAATTGTCATGCACCATGTCTACACTAGAAGTCGTTCAGAGTTTCCCTCTACAAAAAAATTCATTGTTGAATGTTATTGGTGGGATTTATCCTTCAGATGCTTGATTATTGATAATTGATCACGATTAGTGTTAGGATATAATTCCTCATTATGTTTCATTCAAGATTGAAATATCTACATATGGAAAGAACATTTTCATATCTATAATCAATAAGGAATCTTATAATTGTGCCATTTTCTTGTCATGTTGGAAATAATTAGGTTCTCCTGAGCTTGTTCCTTCCATAATTGTATTAATTGAATTTGATTGTTTATGTATTAAACCACATGGAATTATCCCTTCCATTCCATTTCAATTAGGGAATAAAAATATATGAATTAAGTTAGAACTAGTGGATGCTTCTCTTTATTGTAATCTTTGCGTGTGATGGAGCTAGTTGTATTCAATGGCTACAATCATGTTATACATTTTTTGAGCAATTATATTTCCTCATCAAGGGAACATTGTCACCATTAACTGTTTGTCCTACTGTATGCCAAATTCCAGTTTGAATACTAGTATGAATGTTCCATTCATGGGTGATTGTGATGTAAGAGAATCCTACCTCCAAAATCTAGCTCATTTTGGTGAGGCCTATGGGGTATTTGATTTACTAGAGGAGTTGGTTCCTTAATTTAATATTTGTAATATTCCTATGTTTTAATGATTTCTAGAGGAGAATCATAGGATATGTTTGATTAATGAGAATGGAAATTTATTTGTAAAAGTTATCAAATGTATGAGAACATGTCTATTTTTAGTTTTCCAGGGATATCATGAATATTTTCATGGATCTAGAGATTTGAGTTTCTTAAAAGTGATCCTAGAGTATGTAACATCCCGCTCTGGCTCACCAAGAAAACTTATTATTTGAGGACACTTGCTCGCAAGTGATCTGGACCTTTTTGATGTTAGACCATTTATACTTGATTAAGATGCGATTGACAAACGACATGATGTGTTACTATTTGATGTAGACAGGTGCTATTGACTCAACTTTATTGAGTGTGTAGGGTTTTGGACCTTGAGGATGCAGAGGCATCGATGGAACCCCTTGTACTCCGGATTGAGTCAGGGAGTGTGCTTTTGGGTTGATTTATTTACTGTGATATTTCATTTGATTCGATGATACGATGTTGACATTTCTGACATGATTGTTGATGATGCAAGCTGACGATAGCTTGCCGACCAGACTCACATATGAAGTAAAGGGGCCACACACAATTTCCAGAGAGGTTGAGGGAGAGGGGTGGACAACAGCCCTGCCACCACCTACTAGCACTCCCACCGTGGATCGAACTGTAGGTTAACAATTACCTAGTTCGAGAGGATCCACGATGCCATGAGGGAAAACTGCGACAGTCGCTCACGATGATTCTAAGGGGTGCGCAATAAGGTGGGGGCCTTATTCCTTATAACCCTTAGTCTCCCACAAGTTCACCTGGCGGAGTGTTGACTCCAGGGGTTATAGATGTCTACCAATCAGTCTAGTTGGCGAGTG
>JZKD02S2052727.1:12886-33907 GCA_000966675.3 Picea glauca | reverse complement strand
TTACTTGATTTAGGAGGTTTTTGAAGAGTTTTTTCAGCATGGCTTAGGCAAGGAAAGGCAATGAGTAGGCCTGATGCCAGGTAAGCAGGGATAGTGCAATTTAGGGTTATAACAATAAGTATTAGAAGTATTTTAGGAAGACATTGCAGAGCAATCTCGAGAAGTTCAGAAGAGATAATGCAGAGGATTGTTGGCAAGTTTAACAGAAAAAGTGAGCTTGTCATTGATGGCAGGATCAGAGTGTGCATCGATGGAAAAATAGGAACAAAGTAAGATCAGGAGGAATTAGCGCAGAGTCGCACGCAGTGTGTAGGTGTGCACTAGGGACAAGGTTAACTCATTTCCAAAGCTCAAGAGAGACAGTGTACTCAGGATCTCAGGAGGATCAAAGGTCGAGGCCTTTGACACTTAGAAATTATTCTAAGTAAGATAGAACTCCCGATGATCATCATATATGAATCTAGATAGGAGGAGCACAAAGATGGAGGACAGATCTCTGGCATTAGATCGGAGTGATCAGACAGATCTCTTAGCCGTTAGATCAAGGTTTGATCTAGATCGTTGATCCGACTCCATATTGGAGCTTCGCCTATTGCGACTTGGAGTGATGAGAATCTCCATCTAAGGATAAGTGAGATGCGAGATCATGAAAAGATCAGGACCGTCAGATCTCCAAGAACGAGGACCGTTGATCTAAGATCCATCTCTGAGTCTCACTTATAACGACTTGGAGTGACGAGAATCTCCATCTAAGGATCAACGAGATGTGAGATCATGAAAATATTAGGACCGTTAGATCACTAAGAACGAGGACCGTTGATCTGAGCTCCATCTTGGAGTCTCTCCTATCACGACTTGGAGTGACGAGAATCTCCATCTAAGGATCAGAGAGATGCGAGATCATGAACAGATCAAGACCATCAGATCACCAAGAATGAGGACTGTTGATCTGAGCTCCATCTCCGAGTCTCACTTATCGCGACTTGGAGTGATGAGAATCTCCATCTAAGGATAAATGAGATGCGAGATCATGAAAATATCAGGACCGTCAAATCACCAAGAATGAGAACCGTTGATCTGAGCTCCATCTCAGAGTCTCGCCTATTGCGACTTGGAGTGATGAGAATCTCCATCTAAGGAATAGCGAGATGCAAGATCGTGAAAATATCAGGACTGTCGGATCACCAAGAATGTGGACCGTTGATCTGAGTTCCATCTCAGAGATTCACCTATCACGACTTGGAGTGACGAGAACCTCCATATTAGGAACAGTGATATGTGAAATCGTGATTTAATCATAGCCATCAGATCAAGGTGTGATCTGGACTGTTGATTCGACTCCATTTCATAGTTTCAGGGATCACAACTTGGAGAGTCGAGATGTCTCATCTCCAGATTCACAAAATGAAAAATTTTGAAAGCGCTTTATGCATAAGCACGCGGTCTCATCCGATGTTCACACCATCGAAGAGCTGAAGAGAAGAGTATGTGCAGACAAGCTTCTTTTCTAGGTTTTGGGGATCGTGACTTGGAGAGTCAAGATGCCTCATCTCCAAATTCACAAAATGCGAAATCATGAAAAGTACGTTATGAAAAAGTGCTTGGTCATATCCATGGTCATATAAAGGAAGGAGCCAGCACATAAAAACTATGTTTTGGAGTTTTGGAACTCATGACATGGAGACTCAAGATGTCTCATCACTGAATCTCTTAATTATGAAAGTGTGAAATGAGTAAATAACGCAACAACTCATCAGAGTTAATCCAACAATGGAGGTGAACATGAGCACGATCAGAGGGCTAGTGTTGCACATCACAGTGTAACTGCCAGAAACCACTAATGGTTTCTACCAGAGGACTCGAAGACACTTCGAGGTGATTGAAAGAGGAGATGAAGAGTCTTTGGGAATCTTCAAGAGGGATGAAGATGCTCGTGGAAGTGATTGACAGTTGGATAAGAATTGAATCCTGTAACTGGAACAGAGAAGGTGAGCTTGACTATCACAGAGAATAAGAAGAGTCTCAATGGCCAGAGAGGCTGAGGAATCTCAGCATAACATACAGTGATGCTGAACGAGTGGAAAAATGGCCAAAGAAGCTGAAGAGTCACGATGATGATCAGACAGAGCACTCGGTTTGTGGAGGATATTGGTGCGGTGTGAGTATGTAGAGGTATTGTGTTCATTGCATGCACAAGGTGCACAAAATATATAAATACACAGTACAGAGAAGAGATGTGGTTCTTGTTGCTATTGGTGTAGTTGTGATTGTCTTTGTTGAAGGTGATTCATGTATGAAGAAGGAGTGGAGTGCAGCAACTGAATTGAATAGAAGAGGAACTGTGTAGTGAATGGACATGGAACACAGAGCATAAAAGGCAGAAGGACATACAACGAAAGTCATTTGTGCAAGAAGGCAATGAGGCAAACAGAGCAACGAAATGCATCAGAACAATGATGAGTCTGGTAAGCCATTGTTGAACATTATATCACTGTAATGAGTNTTTAAACTTGTACACAGATCATGACCCTTCATAAGCTTACTTTTAACCTTCTACCCAAATCCAAAACCCCTTTTCTCAGGCAAACATGAGAAGAATCAACTAACCTTTTTCTCGATGGTTGAAATAGATCCTCCTTTGAGCTTTTATTCCCTTGCTGCTACTGCTCCTTCCACAAAGCTTCTTGCAATCAAGACAAAACTACACATGTGTGCTACTGATATACTAGAGGGTTAGAGATAAAACATAAATCAAATAACATAGATGAGATTCATGTGTTTGGGACGGGAAAAGCATCTTTTTCATTAATCTCAATATGAATCAACTTACAATGATTTTAGAGACCGACCACCATTCCTCGATCCTGATCCTGGGTTCCTCCTCTTATTTTGTCCTCCAACTGCTATTGCATGAATTCCTCCTAAAGCTTGAGGCAAGGCTAAAGGGTTGGGACAAAATGGACTTGGCAATTTGGCAGAGTTTCTTTGCTATGATTTTTCCTCCTCTTGAATAGTACCCCTACCCCTCCTTTTATAGGCTAGAAGGAGCTAGGGTTTTAGGCGAACTCTTGGCCATGCATGGCTGGGAGTTCTAGTTAACTGACAAAAATCTCTTCATCCCGGTGGAAAATTTCCTGATTTTTTGCTTTGTTAGGTAAACACGGGTTGTAGTGGGCCAGCCAGCGTTCACATGCGTGCTGCAGAAGGCTTGCCAGCGTCCCAACGTGCCTAGTGCTAGGTTAGGGCATGGGTTACTTGATTTAGGAGGTTTTTGAAGAGTTTGTTCAGCATGGCTTAGGCAAGGAAAGGCAATGAGTAGGCCTGATGCCAGGTAAGCAGGGATAGTGCAATTTAGGGTTATAGCAATAAGTATTAGAAGTATTTTAGGAAGACATTGCAGAGCAATCTCGAGAAGTTCAGAAGAGATAATGCAGAGGATTGTTGGCAAGTTTAATAGGGAAAGTGAGCTTGTCATTGATGGCAGGATCAGAGTGCGCATTGATGGAAAAATAGGAACAAAGTAAGATCAGGAGGAATTAGTGCAGAGTCGCACGCAGTGTGTAGGTGTGCACTAGGGACGAGGTTAACTCATTGCCAAAGCTCAAGAGAGACAGTGTACTCAGGATCTCAGGAGGATTAAAGGTCGAGGCCTTTGACACTTAGAAATTATTCTAAGTAAGATAGAACTCCCGATGATCATCATATATGAATCTGGACAGGAGAAGCACAAAGATGGAGGACAGATCTCTGGCATTAGATCGGAGTGATCGGACAAATCTCTTAGTCGTTAGATCAAGGTTTGATCTAGATCGTTGATCCGACTCCATATTGGAGCTTCGCCTATTGTGACTTGGAGTGATGAGAATCTCCATATAAGGATAAGTGAGATGCGAGATCATGAAAAGATCAGGACCGTCAGATCTCCAAGATTGAGGACCGTTGATCTAAGCTCTATCTCTGAGTCTCACTTATCACGACTTGGAGTGACGAGAATCTCCATCTAAGGATCAATGAGATGCGAGATCATGAAAATATTAGGACCGTTAGATCACTAAGAATGAGGACCGTTGATCTGAGCTCCATCTTGGAGTCTCTCCTATCATGACTTGGAGTGACGAGAATCTCCATCTAAGGATCAGAGAGATGCGAGATCACGAACAAATTAGGACCATCAGATCACTAAGAACGAGGACTGTTGATCTGAGCTCCATCTCCGAGTCTCACTTATCGCGACTTGGAGTGATGAGAATCTCCATCTAAGGATAAATGAGATGTGAGATCATGAAAATATCAGGACCGTCAAATCACCAAGAATGAGGACCGTTGATCTGAGCTCCATTTCAGAGTCTCACCTATTGCGACTTGGAGTGATGAGAATCTCCATCTAAGGAATAGCGATATGTGAGATCGTGAAAATATCAGGACTGTCAGATCACCAAGAATGTGGACCGTTGATGTGAGTTCCATCTCAGAGATTCACCTATCACGACTTGGAGTGACGAGAACCTCCATATTAGGAATAGTGATATGTGAAATCGTGATTTAATCATAGCCATCAGATCAAGGTGTGATCTGGACTGTTGATTCAACTCCATTTCATAGTTTTGGGGATCGCAACTTGGAGAGTCGAGATGTCTCATCTCCAGATTCACAAAATGAAAATTTTTGAAAGCGCTTTATGCATAAGCACGTGGTCTCATCCGGTGTTCACACCATCGAAGAGCTGAAGAGAAGAGTATGTGCAGACAAGCTTCTTTTCAAGGTTTTGGGGATCGTGACTTGGAGAGTCAAGATGCCTCATCTCCAAATTCACAAAATGCAAAATTGTGAAAAGTACGTTATGAAAAAGTGCTTGGTCATAGCCATGGTCATATAAAGGAAGGAGCCAACACATAAAAACTATGTTTTGGAGTTTTGGAACTCGTGACATGGAGACTCAAGATGTCTCATCACTGAATCTCTGAATTATGAAATTGTGAAATGAGTAAATAACGCAACAACTCATCAGAGTTAATCCAAAAATGGAGGTGAACATGAGCACGATCAGAGGGCTAGTGTTGCACATCACAGTGTAACTGCCAGAAACCACTAATGGTTTCTACCAGAGGACTCGAAGACACTTCGAGGTGATTGACAAAGGAGATGAATATTCTTTGGGAATCTTCAAGAGGGATGAAGATGCTCATGGAAGCGATTGACAGTTGGATAAGAATTGAAGCCTGTAACTGGAACAGAGAAGGTGAGCTCGACTGTCACAGAGAATACGAAGAGTCTCAATGGCCAGAGAGGCTGAGGAATCTCAGCATAACATACAGTGATGCTGAACGAGTGGAAAAATGGCCAAAGAAGCTGAAGAGTCACGATGATGATCAGACAGAGCACTCGAGTTGTGGAGGATATTGGTGTGGTGTGAGTATGTAGAGGTATTGTGTGCATTGCATGCACAAGGTGCACAAAATCTATAAATACACAGTACAGAGAAGAGATGTGGTTCTTGTTGCTATTGGTGTAGTTGTGATTGTCTTTGTTGAAGGTGATTTATGTATGAAGAAGGAGTGGAGTGCAGCAACTGAATTGAATAGAAGAGGAACTGTGTAGTGAATGGACATGGCACACAGAGCATAAAAGGCAGAAGGAAATACAACGAAAGTCATTTGTGCAAGAAGGCAATGAGGCAAACAGAGCAACGAAATGCATCAGAACAATGATGAGTCTGGTAAGCCATTGTTGAACATTATATCACTGTAATGAGTTTCAGTAGCAAATATTAATAAAACAGGGTGGTAGGGAGGTGCTAGGGAGGACTTGTGTCCTCAGAGGTTCAAGTGGGTGATTTAACATAGGGATTTGGTGCTTCCTTCTAGTTGGTGCTAGAGAAACTAGGGAGTTGGTGCTTCCTTCTAGTGGGTGCTAGAGAAAAACAGAGAGTTGGTGCTCTCAGCAAGTTGCAACTTGCAAAACAAAGGTTGTAGCCTCACAATGAGTTGGTGCTCATATGTATGATAATTTAAAGAATGTAAATAATACTTGTCATATAAATAAGAAGAGGTTTTTACTGATGCTCATATATGTGTCTCCGCATGCTGATATATGTGTCCTTGCATGCTGAGAAATATCTGTCTCTGTGTTTCTCATATATGTGACTGATGTTGAATGTGTCATTTTTTATTTCCCTGCATTATTGTGATTATCGTTGAGTGCCTTGAAAATATTTTAAAAGAAGCATAATTGTTTAAGCACGGTAACAAGTGATTCACCCCCCCCTCCCACCCCCCCTCTCAGTTGTCCAACACTTTACACTGCAAGACCCTAGTTTTATTTTCTTCATCTTAGCCATTTTTTCTTCATAATTGAGTTAAAGAGGGAGGAAACTATACTAAGGCCTAGGGTTACCTACACTTTATTATCTAGTTTCCCCTAGGGTTTGATAGTTGGAGCCTTGGGTTACCAACACTCCAACTATTAATCTCTCTTGTCTTTGACTCTCCTACTATCGTCATTTTCCTTCAACATTTGTTTCCATATCATTGACTCTATTTTCCATAAAATCACTAGTCTAAGACTTCTTATTCAGTGATTGATCAAAACAACCATCAAAGCCTACACTCTAAGCTTTTCACTAACTACTTCTAACACTAGAATAGCCTAACCTAATAACATTATTGTTCTTGTTACTAAAGTAAGATACAACCATACAATGCATCATTAAACTCTTCTAAGATAAATTGAAAAGGTTGATTAATGCATTGCCTTGTTTTCTTCTAATAAATGTTAGTGTTATGATGTTAATGGTTGATTATTCTTAGTCGTTTGAAGCTATTTCAAGGAACGTATGGTGGAGTATTGTTTTATGAATATTGATTTTATAATTTTTTGTTTACTTCATCATTATCAACCCATTTATTTTATTGAGAAAGTATGTGGCTTTATGAAGTGGTAAACAACAAGTTGTACTTGCAATATATATAGTTTCTTGTTTCTTTGTTCCTGGCAGGTACAACTTGATATATTATCACTTCATTGGTTATAAAATCAGGACTTTCTTATCAGTGGTGACTTATGAGAGGGGACCTTTTAATATCCTTATTGAATTTGCCTTATCAAACCCCTAGGTCACCAGGGATGTCTCCCTTGGGCCTAATACCCTAAAGAGAGAGATGAATCATATTAAGGTGACAGTGATAGGATAACCTCAAGTTACACCAATTTGTTTTTCATTTACCTTTCCTTCTATCAAAGTACTTATTGTGTGATAACATTTTGGCGCCATTGTCGGGGAACAATGAGTCATTTCTCCTCAAGAAGACACTTTTTTGGTAAGAGTTTCCTCAAAAATACTTTATTTTACAAGATTACATGGTGACTCGACTTAGGGTGATCCCCTCATCCCTTTGATAGTTTAAAGAAAATTATTTGGCGACTCCACTAACCTTTTTCCTAGGTGCCACCTTACTCTCAATTCTGTGATATTTCAAAGTAATGGGATCATGGCATCCTAGGAACAAGTGTATCCTACTATTGATTTCAAAATTCTTCAATGATACTATTGGAAGATTGGTCGTTGTCATTGATCTCAACCCTATTCATGGGTTTTGCAGTGAAAGATTGATGAAGGTATTTTGACATGAAGGACAATGTACATGTAGATACAACACCCATGGATGGATAGTATCCATCATGTTGTTTCCGATGGTATCTGGCATGTCACCTGGATCCTCATGGTTGAGGACAAATGAATTTTTGAAGATGACAAAGTGAATTGAGGAAGGAAGTACATGTAGGCCCTGAAGATAATTAAAGAAATTAATTACAAAATAAGAAAATGTTAGTTCATCCCTAATGTTAAAAGGAAGTGACACAAATGGTATAAATACATATAATTATACATTCATTTGAAAAACAAGTTGAATTTCAGAGGAAATCATAAGTAAAGAAGGTCAGATTTCAAGGGAGGATGAAGTCTTTTGGCGATGTGTACTAAGGTATGTTATTTTCAGGTCATCTTACCATTTTCGCTATAACATTTTTTCCAGAATGATTCATATGGTGAAATTGATATGGTATTGAGAAGACATATCTAGGTACCTATGGTAAAAGTTTCATCTCTTGATTCGCTACAATTATGGAGATACACTCTGTGGAAGATAGGGTTTTTGACCAGTCCTGAAGCTAGTCAATAAACATGTGTTCCAGGTAAAATAGTCATAACTTCTTCATATAGAATCCAAATGAAGTGGGATGAATTGAATTGGAAACAATACGGAATTTAGTTTCTTTTGTGCGATTTTCAAAATCAGATGTTAAATATTGAGCGTGGGGCATTCTGTAAAACTTCAGTCTCCTGAATAAACCAAAATTGAACAAGGTCTACCATTCTTTCTATAACTTCTTTTTGGGGAGGATTCAAGGAGTGAAACTTGGAGAAGTTTCATAGAATAAATTGAGTAATATTATCTATAGTATCATAGTACTCCAATAATTGAATAATTTCATAAATTGAAGAAGTCTTGGGAAGCATTATCTGGTTCTATGTGGTGGTTGGTTGATGGTGATGATTTAATGTAAAGCTTTATTATCTCTCATATATTGTTGGGTGGAAGGAAGGGGCAATGATGGAGAGTTAAAATATTTCTTGATATTGGAGGATTGTATCTTCCTCTTGGAGTTTTATCCCTCCCTTTACATTTGGAAGCTGTAGCTACCTTTGGAAGTCATTACTTCCCCTGAACAATAACTATTGATTATTTCTCATATATTGTGCATGGTGTATTGTGGCTTATTGGTGTAAATCGTATACTATTGTTCATTTATCATTGGATATAATTGAATGGTTTAAGTATAAGTTGAAAAATGTTTTAAATTGTACTTGATACTGATTCATCCCCTGTTATCACCAGAATTTTGTTCGCAAATGGTTACAGGAATCCAACATCTTCAAGACACATATTAGTTCACCCATTGACCAAAAATGCATTTCCAAAAGGTCCAAAACTATACAATCGGCAATAAAATAAACATGTGATGGGACTACACAAGGAGCATGCGCACATGCGCCATTCAAAAATGCAGGAAAAAGCACACATGCGCACGATGCACGACTGTGGACGCAAAAAAACGTGCATCCCTCAAATTGATGCATTTATGATATTTTTTGGCCTCCCACCCATTTCTAGTTCAGCTTCCAAGTCGATTTGACACCCAAATATTGGCTGAATCCGAATAGGTGGTTGATCAAAGACCTAAGGGTGCCCTAAATGGCCCCTTGTTCACACTAAAAGTTGGTTGAATAATGCCTCATAGTTATGCTATAAAAGGAAGCCATGGGTGCACTACATTTTTAAGGAATTCATTTGTATTGTTATGTTGCTGATATTCTCTTGGAGGATCCTCTTTCCTCATCAAGAGTATGCTAGCACCATTTCACTTAGCCATTCATATCACCTCTAGAATGAATGTGCTTTGGATTCTCTTCACCTTTTCATGCTAGTTCCTCATTTGTAAGAAGAGCTCAATATTTNAGTTGGTGCTCATATGTATGATAATTTAAAGAATGTAAATAATACTTGTCATATAAATAAGAAGAGGTTTTTACTGATGCTCATATATGTGTCTCCGCATGCTGATATATGTGTCCTTGCATGCTGAGAAATATCTGTCTCTGTGTTTCTCATATATGTGACTGATGTTGAATGTGTCATTTTTTATTTCCCTGCATTATTGTGATTATCGTTGAGTGCCTTGAAAATATTTTAAAAGAAGCATAATTGTTTAAGCACGGTAACAAGTGATTCACCCCCCCCTCCCACCCCCCCTCTCAGTTGTCCAACACTTTACACTGCAAGACCCTAGTTTTATTTTCTTCATCTTAGCCATTTTTTCTTCATAATTGAGTTAAAGAGGGAGGAAACTATACTAAGGCCTAGGGTTACCTACACTTTATTATCTAGTTTCCCCTAGGGTTTGATAGTTGGAGCCTTGGGTTACCAACACTCCAACTATTAATCTCTCTTGTCTTTGACTCTCCTACTATCGTCATTTTCCTTCAACATTTGTTTCCATATCATTGACTCTATTTTCCATAAAATCACTAGTCTAAGACTTCTTATTCAGTGATTGATCAAAACAACCATCAAAGCCTACACTCTAAGCTTTTCACTAACTACTTCTAACACTAGAATAGCCTAACCTAATAACATTATTGTTCTTGTTACTAAAGTAAGATACAACCATACAATGCATCATTAAACTCTTCTAAGATAAATTGAAAAGGTTGATTAATGCATTGCCTTGTTTTCTTCTAATAAATGTTAGTGTTATGATGTTAATGGTTGATTATTCTTAGTCGTTTGAAGCTATTTCAAGGAACGTATGGTGGAGTATTGTTTTATGAATATTGATTTTATAATTTTTTGTTTACTTCATCATTATCAACCCATTTATTTTATTGAGAAAGTATGTGGCTTTATGAAGTGGTAAACAACAAGTTGTACTTGCAATATATATAGTTTCTTGTTTCTTTGTTCCTGGCAGGTACAACTTGATATATTATCACTTCATTGGTTATAAAATCAGGACTTTCTTATCAGTGGTGACTTATGAGAGGGGACCTTTTAATATCCTTATTGAATTTGCCTTATCAAACCCCTAGGTCACCAGGGATGTCTCCCTTGGGCCTAATACCCTAAAGAGAGAGATGAATCATATTAAGGTGACAGTGATAGGATAACCTCAAGTTACACCAATTTGTTTTTCATTTACCTTTCCTTCTATCAAAGTACTTATTGTGTGATAACATTTTGGCACCATTGTCGGGGAACAATGATTCATTTCTCCTCAAGAAGACACTTTTTTGGTAAGCGTTTCCTCAAAAATACTTTATTTTACAAGCTTACATGGTGACTCGACTTAGGGTGATCCCCTCATCCCTTTGATAGTTTAAAGAAAATTATCTGGCGACTCCACTAACCTTTTTCCTAGGTGCCACCTTACTCTCAATTCTGTGATATTTCAAAGTCATGGGATCATGGCATCCTAGGAACAAGTGTATCCTACTATTGATTTCAAAAGTCTTCAAGGATACTATTGGAAGATTGGTTGTTGTCATTGATCTCAACCCTATTCATGGGTTTTGCAGTGAAAGATTGATGAAGGTATTTTGACATGAAGGACAATGTACATGTAGATACAACACCCATGGATGGATAGTATACATCATGTTGTTTCCGATGGTATCTGGCATGTCACCTGGATCTTCATGGTTGAGGACAAATGAATTTTTGAAGATGACAAAGTGAATTGAGGAAGGAAGTACATGTAGGCCCTGAAGATAATTAAAGAAAATAATTACAAAATAAGAAAATGTTAGGTCATCTCTAATGTTAAAAGGAAGTGACACAAATGGTATAAATACATATAATTATACATTCATTTGAAAAACAAGTTGAATTTCAAAGGAAATCATAAGTAAATAAGGTCGGATTTCAAGGGAGGATGAAGTCTTTTGGTGATGTGTACTAAGGTATGTTATTTTCAGGTCATCTTACCATTTTCGCTATAACATTTTTTTCCAGAATGATTCAGATGGTGAAATTGATATGGTATTGAGAAGACATATCTAGGTACCTATGGTAAAAGTTTCATCTCTTGATTCGCTACAATTATGGAGATACACTCTGTGGAAGATAGGGTTTTTGACCAGTCCTGAAGCTAGTCAATAAACAGGTGTTCCAGGTAAAATAGTCATAACTTCTTCATATAGAATCCAAATGAAGTGGGATGAATTGAATTGAAAACAATACGGAATTTAGTTTCTTTTTTGCGATTTTCAAAATCAGATGTTAAATATTGAGTGTGGGGCATTCTGTAAAACTTCGGTCTCCTGAATAAACCAAAATTGAACAAGGTCTACCATTCTCTCTATAACTTCTTTTTGGGGAGGATTCAAGGAGTGAAACTTGGAGAAGTTTCATAGAATAAATTGAGTAATATTATATATAGTATCATAGTACTCCAATAATTGAATAATTTCATAAATTGAAGAAGTCTTGGGAAGCATTATCTGGTTCTATGTGATGGTTGGTTGATGGTGTGATTTAATGTAAAGCTTTATTATCTCTCATATATTGTTGGGTGGAAGGAAGGGGCAATGATGGAGAGTTAAAATATCTCTTGATATTGGAGGATTGTATCTTCCTCTTGGATTTTTATCCCTCCCTTTTCATTTGGAAGCTGTAGCTACCTTTGGAAGTCATTACTTCCCCTGAACAATAACTATTGATTATTTCTCATATATTGTGCATGGTGTATTGTGGCTTATTGGTGTAAATCGTATACTATTGTTCATTTATCATTGGATATAATTGAATGGTTTAAGTATAAGTTGAAAAATGTTTTAAATTGTACTTGATACTGATTCATCCCCTGTTATCACCAGAATTTTGTTCGCAAATGGTTACAGGAATCCAACATCTTCAAGACACATATTAGTTCACCCATTGACCAAAAATGCATTTCCAAAAGGTCCAAAACTATACAATCGGCAATAAAATAAACATGTGATGGGACTACACAAGGAGCATGCGCACATGCGCCATTCAAAAATGCAGGAAAAAGCACACATGCGCACGATGCACGACTGTGGACGCAAAAAAACGTGCATCCCTCAAATTGATGCATTTATGATATTTTTTGGCCTCCCACCCATTTCTAGTTCAGCTTCCAAGTCGATTTGACACCCAAATATTGGCTGAATCCGAATAGGTGGTTGATCAAAGACCTAAGGGTGCCCTAAATGGCCCCTTGTTCACACTAAAAGTTGGTTGAATAATGCCTCATAGTTATGCTATAAAAGGAAGCCATGGGTGCACTACATTTTTAAGGAATTCATTTGTATTGTTATGTTGCTGATATTCTCTTGGAGGATCCTCTTTCCTCATCAAGAGTATGCTAGCACCATTTCACTTAGCCATTCATATCACCTCTAGAATGAATGTGCTTTGGATTCTCTTCACCTTTTCATGCTAGTTCCTCATTTGTAAGAAGAGCTCAATATTTGGGGGTCCAAGAGCCCTCCCTTGGAGGAAGAGGGGACCCAAAGTCTCCCTTTCTCTTCAGTGTTTTCTTTCCACTAATACAATCCTATCCATTGGTGGCATGAGTCTTGTTTGTTCCTTGTTCTTATGTTCTTATGCAACATAGTTTAGATGTTTTTATCATTCTTAGTTTAATTATTTGTTTATCTTTTATGATTTATCTTTCTAACCCTTTCCTTTACTGTTGTCTTGCCTAGCTACCCAACTGGTCTTGTAAGAATCTCTATTTTGCCCATTTAGGGGACAAAAGAGGTGCAATAGATTGGTGGCTCCACTGGGGAAAGGTATCAATTTCCTCCCCCATTTGGGTAATTTTAGCTCTTCCTTTTGTTTATTTAACTTGTAGGAACCATAACAAGCCCAAGCCGACCTACAGAAAGCCAAATTCAAAGCTGAGCTGAGAGAATTTCATCTAGAAATTTATTCACGACTGTGTGACAGATGTGCGCAGGTTTAGTGGCCCACAGTTGTGCATCGTGCACACGTGTGCCAAACCCATAGTATTTCTCAGCACTCTCTGTGTACCCGCACCCATAAAAAAATTTCAGTTCACACATTGGCACTCAGAGAGCCTCTGTCTACTCTGAGACCTGTGCATCTGCTCAGAAAATTACACATTGTAAGGTTTTTTGTGATCTGTGGAGGGCCCATAGCCTTCTTAAAATTGATTTCATGCATGTTTGAATATGCACCACACTTACATACCCTCTCCATATAAAGGGGTTAGTCAAACACATAGGCATTTAGGGGGTTAAAATCATAACTTTTCCTCTTTTTGTTTCGTCGTTTTGCCACATGGATGACTTGCTTTGACTAAAGTTAAGTTGGAATCATTCTACATCACATATAAAACTTGCATTGGGACTAGAAATTAGATATCAATCATTGAGTATGCTCTTCTCTTGCACCCTAAAGCAATCTTCAGAATTAGAAAGAGGTTGAAGGAAAATTTCACCTCCCTTAAAAAAGACAAAATCTTTAGGAGAGGACAACAACCCTCTCGAGACTCCTCTTAGTTTATTTTCTCAAACACATCTTAAAGATTGTAATGGGCCCACACATGCCCACATGCTACAAATATAGGATAGTGTTGAAGTTTACTTTCTTAGATTAAATCACTAGGGAAGTTTTAAGGTTTTGTAACCGGCCCATACATGCCCACATGTCCACAATCTAGGATAGTTTCAAAGATTTCTTAGATTAAATCACATTAGAGAGTTATATGAATAGTAAGGACCCACATGTCCAGATGCTAGTTTCCCAGAGACTTTAAAATTCTGCAAGGTTGTACCAATGACATTTAGTTAATTAGGTAATCAAGACTTGTAAGGACCAAGCTAAGTCCACATGCAGCAAGGTGACACCTAAATTATTAAAAATATTGGCACACTTTCACTTGATTCACATACAAAGTCACTACTCACTCAGTTTCATCTCGAAATGTGGAGGTTAAAGTAAGTTTCCTCCAAAGGGATTCCAAAACACCCCACCCTTTTCTTGATGAAACTCTCCACTCCCACTTAATTTCAATGATATTGGTTCACACCCCCAATCTCTCAAACAACCACACCTAAACTTTTTCTAAAAAAATTCACTAAGTTTTCTTCCACAGGAGGTGCCAAAAGAAATTTTTTAGTCTAGGTAGGATTTCAGGGATAGGCATCCAAATAAATCCCCGTTATCTGGTTCTCACATCTTCAAACAATAGAATTTGTCAAATAGGGAACTTTAAATCCTCCACNCATTTGGAAGCTGTAGCTACCTTTGGAAGTCATTACTTCCCCTGAACAATAACTATTGATTATTTCTCATATATTGTGCATGGTGTATTGTGGCTTATTGGTGTAAATCGTATACTATTGTTCATTTATCATTGGATATAATTGAATGGTTTAAGTATAAGTTGAAAAATGTTTTAAATTGTACTTGATACTGATTCATCCCCTGTTATCACCAGAATTTTGTTCGCAAATGGTTACAGGAATCCAACATCTTCAAGACACATATTAGTTCACCCATTGACCAAAAATGCATTTCCAAAAGGTCCAAAACTATACAATCGGCAATAAAATAAACATGTGATGGGACTACACAAGGAGCATGCGCACATGCGCCATTCAAAAATGCAGGAAAAAGCACACATGCGCACGATGCACGACTGTGGACGCAAAAAAACGTGCATCCCTCAAATTGATGCATTTATGATATTTTTTGGCCTCCCACCCATTTCTAGTTCAGCTTCCAAGTCGATTTGACACCCAAATATTGGCTGAATCCGAATAGGTGGTTGATCAAAGACCTAAGGGTGCCCTAAATGGCCCCTTGTTCACACTAAAAGTTGGTTGAATAATGCCTCATAGTTATGCTATAAAAGGAAGCCATGGGTGCACTACATTTTTAAGGAATTCATTTGTATTGTTATGTTGCTGATATTCTCTTGGAGGATCCTCTTTCCTCATCAAGAGTATGCTAGCACCATTTCACTTAGCCATTCATATCACCTCTAGAATGAATGTGCTTTGGATTCTCTTCACCTTTTCATGCTAGTTCCTCATTTGTAAGAAGAGCTCAATATTTTGGGGTCCAAGAGCCCTCCCTTGGAGGAAGAGGGGACCCAAAGTCTCCCTTTCTCTTCAGTGTTTTCTTTCCACTAATACAATCCTATCCATTGGTGGCATGAGTCTTGTTTTTTCCTTGTTCTTATGTTCTTATGCAACATAGTTTAGATGTTTTTATCATTCTTAGTTTAATTATTTGTTTATCTTTTATGATTTATCTTTCTAACCCTTTCCTTTACTATTGTCTTGCCTAGCTACCCAACTGGTCTTGTAAGAATCTCTATTTTTCCCATTTAGGGGACAAAAGAGGTGCAATAGATTGGTGGATCCACTGGGGAAAGGTATCAATTTCCTCCCCCATTTGGGTAATTTTAGCTCTTCCTTTTGTTTATTTAACTTGTAGGAACCATAACAAGCCCAAGACAACCTACAAAAAGCCAAATTCAAAGCTGAGTTGAGAGAATTTCATCTAGAAATTTATTTACGACCGTGTGACAGATGTGCGCAGGTTTAGTGGCCCACAGTTGTGCATCGTGCGCACGTGTGCCAAACCCATAGTATTTCTCATCACTCTCTGGGTACCCGCACCCATAAGGAATTTGCAGTTCACACATTGGCACTCAGAGAGCCTCTGTCTACTCTGAGACCTGTGCATCTGCTCAGAAAATTACACATTGGAAGGTTTTTTGTGATCTGTGGAGGGCCCATAGCCTTCTTAAAATTGATTTCATGCATGTTGGAATATGCACCACACTTACATACCCTCTCCATATAAAGGGGTTAGTCAAACACATAGGCATTTAGGGGGTTAAAATCATAACTTTTCCTCTTTTTGTTTCGTCGTTTTGCCACATGGATGACTTGCTTTGACTAAAGTTAAGTTGGAATCATTCTACATCACATATAAAACTTGCATTGGGACTAGAAATTAGATATCAATCATTGAGTATGCTCTTCTCTTGCACCCTAAAGCAATCTTCAGAATTAGAAAGAGGTTGAAGGAAAATTTCACCTCCCTTAAAAAAGACAAAATCTTTAGGAGAGGACAACAACCCTCTCGAGACTCCTCTTAGTTTATTTTCTCAAACACATCTTAAAGATTGTAATGGGCCCACACATGCCCACATGCTACAAATATAGGATAGTGTTGAAGTTTACTTTCTTAGATTAAATCACTAGGGAAGTTTTAAGGTTTTGTAACCGGCCCATACATGCCCACATGTCCACAATCTAGGATAGTTTCAAAGATTTCTTAGATTAAATCACATTAGAGAGTTATATGAATAGTAAGGACCCACATGTCCAGATGCTAGTTTCCCAGAGACTTTAAAATTCTGCAAGGTTGTACCAATGACATTTAGTTAATTAGGTAATCAAGACTTGTAAGGACCAAGCTAAGTCCACATGCAGCAAGGTGACACCTAAATTATTAAAAATATTGGCACACTTTCACTTGATTCACATACAAAGTCACTACTCACTCAGTTTCATCTCGAAATGTGGAGGTTAAAGTAAGTTTCCTCCAAAGGGATTCCAAAACACCCCACCCTTTTCTTGATGAAACTCTCCACTCCCACTTAATTTCAATGATATTGGTTCACACCCCCAATCTCTCAAACAACCACACCTAAACTTTTTCTAAAAAAATTCACTAAGTTTTCTTCCACAGGAGGTGCCAAAAGAAATTTTTTAGTCTAGGTAGGATTTCAGGGATAGGCATCCAAATAAATCCCCGTTATCTGGTTCTCACATCTTCAAACAATAGAATTTGTCAAATAGGGAACTTTAAATCCTCCACGTCAAGTGTTCTTAACATCATAAGGTAGGGAGATACCGGCGAAGGGTTGAAGGCTGAGGTTCGGTTGTTTTGTGTGTCCCCCCTTGAGGCACCCACCTCTAGGATGAGATCCAGCCCGTGAATCATTTTTTAGGCCAAAAATCTAAATGTCGCACTTTGACCGAGGTACCTAGTGACCAAATTTTAGGACATCTACCCAGGTGGCAATTCTGGGCTGCAATTACACCTTGATCAGATTTTGTGTGGGTATTAGGAAATATCACCAGTTCTTTCGAGATATGCACACTCTACCCCTCATTATAATAATTACTTCATCCTTCACTAGTACCTCTTCGGGTGGCTTCAAACCCCGTTGTTGAGTGCTATTGGAATGTCTAGTGTTATTTGAGAGGAAGGATGTTATGTCTTTTAGGACATGGACATTTGTTTTATTTGTTCTCCCATGTGAAAACAATCCACCTACCCACATGTATGTTTCTTTATCAATTGATTTATGTATGATGTTCTTGTGATTACATACAATTGTGAGACATATTGTGAAGGTACAAGTTATGCAAAGTTTCTTGTTCATTAATTGCTCTCATCACCATTTTCACACATCCACCTTGCTAGTGGGACATCATAGGGAACCCACAGAACCCCCATTGTTCCATATGCTTGCTAAATATCCCTCCCATTCTAGGGGGAGTTCCTATTCTTGCCAACTCATCAACCATACTTCCCCACACCCCTGTGAGTGATACTATCTTGGGATCAACTTTGCTTGGTTCCACCCTGCTTGGGTCCACTTCCGAAGGTAAAACACCCCCACACTCTCCATTCCACAAAAGCAGGGGTTCAACTTCTTCTCAAGGGGGAAGTACAAACCCACCTAGTCCCACTCAAGGGCCAGGTATGCAAAACACTCACACTATGGCTGGAAATAATCCTTCACCACCACCCCAGATTCCATACTTAACTTCCCTCAACATACTGTATATGAATAAACTCACCAATGACCCTATATTGCACAACCTCACATGGCCAACAATGCCTACCAAACTTCCTTCGGACATCCCCAAGTTTGAAGGAAAACTAGGAGACAATCTCGCCAACCATATCATGACCTTTCACTTCTGGTTCTCTTCAAACAAAATCATGAATGATTCCATCTGATTAAGGTTATTTCAACATACACTCACTGGCCCATTAGCTAAGTGGTATGTAGAAGAAAAATCTAGGTCCCACATGACTTTTGAATCCTTGAGCAAAGCATTCTTGGCCTTCTTTAAACTACCAATTCGTCATGACAATGGTCTCAAACTACTCTTAGAATTTAAACAAACCTCCACCATGCACATTCTCTGACCACATTCACGAATGGAGTCGGCGATGTAGTCTCTTCAAAGCTGAAGATACTCCACAAAAATGTCTCAATTGGTTCCTCAAATAACTTGTTTCCCTCCTTGCCAAATATGTGGCCACCACCTTACCCCAGTATGAAGAAGAATCCATTAGCGAGGCCCAACAGTTCAAACTCATTTACTCATAGTCAAGGTACTTGTATACAGTACTACCTGACTCCCTGAGACCCATGCCATTCGGCTAGGACAAACCTGGGACATCTCACTCAATGAATGGTTTGATTGGCACCACTACACACCACAATTCACATCCCCAACAACCACCAATGTATGGAACCCCTCAATATCCACCTGCATATGGTGGACCCCCTTATTATAATCCCCTCCCTTATCCACAACCATACCCCTTCACCTTTCCGCCACCCACTAGTGGACCGCCACCAATATCCATAATATGCACCGTAACTCAACCTAATTTCAGTACCCCCTTCACCTATGCTTACACTCTATGAACTAGTGAAACCACCATGCCTTCCTATGCATCCTACAGATCATTACCACATCATAATCCATACTTTCCATTTCCTGATCCCCCCCAGCCTATTCCTTCACCACAAGGACAAACACATGTTGGGGTTAACTTTTTTCAACATATCTCATTCAACAATACCAAAATTTTGAACAACTGAATATGGCTAATCCATTCCATCAGTTGAAAAATGCCAACAAGAAAGGGAAAAATTGAAATAATAATAATCTCGGACCAGGAGGAAACCAGAACCAACCCTATCCAAACCAACCCACAGGGGGCAACCAGAACCAAGGGAACTAGAACCCTCAAGGGGGAAATAGCAACAAACACCAAGAAAAGAAACACAACAATATTTGAACAAACTTCCCTTGTGCCCTTTGCAGTGAGTATGGCCACTATACTCACCATTACCCCCAAATCCCAGACTTCAAGTGGATGAAAGAATCCGGTAATGGACCACATCCATCGGCCCCACCTGCCCCCCAGTAGGCCCCACAATAATAGGTGCAGCACCCACCCCTGACTGTGTTGCAAAAACCCACACCATATCAAGGGGTGATGAACACCCAACAAGAGATGCACCCTGCCCCACCAAAGGCAGGACCATATCACAACCCAGGCACTTAGGTAGATTGAACTATCCTCCTCACTTGTGAGGAAGAGGTCCTTCAACAAAAGTGAAATCATCAATATAGCGCACCCTCTGACCCGACTCCCACTACCTTAGAGGCCACCCCAGTCATAACTAGCCCACCTTTGATAATTCCACGCCCTAATACTGAGACACCTCTTCGAATCTCTTGCATCCCATTGTGAAGGAATGTCCATAACCCTCAAGATAGGGAAACCCACAATTATAGTCTGGTCAATGACTTGGTCCAATCCCCCGCCGCCATGTTAGTCTTAGAATTTCTTGAAACTTGTCCTACTCAATGGAAGTCATTACTTTCCTCTCTAGGGGAATTCAACCCTACCGATACTGGACTCATCACATTTGATCTTGATAGTGGAGAACTCCCTCTCCCCACTCTTGTCGCTTTTCAAATACCGATTAAAATATGGAACATCATCGTTCACCACTGCATCATTGACGAAGGTGCATCCACATGCATCATGTCCAAAATCGTTTGGCATAAACTTGGCTCTCCAGAGATAATACCAACCTCTATTACTCTGAGTTCTTACAACGAAAAACCCTTGTCTCCTAAGGAGATCTTCCAAAATGTCCCCGTTGAACTTGGGGGAAAAACCATCCTTATAGACATTGAGGTTATCAATGCCCCACTCGACTATAATATTTTATTTGGTCGTAGCTACATTTATGACATGAAGGTAGTTGCCTCTTCTGTGTTCTAAACCATGATGTTTCCCCATAATGGAAATATCATTACCATTGATCAGGTATCACATTATGAGACTAACCCTTCATCCAACATCGACAATATCCTCTCGTTTGTCCACACTAATCCAGACGCCTATCCACTCATCGAGATGGGCCCCAAAATTTTTAAGGATCCATCCTTTCTAGGGACATACCATGGAGCACTACCGCTCATCCATCCCTCAGCAAAAGTATGTGTCATTTCCACCAAAGGAATGACAACTGAAGATATTTTCCCTCCCACGGAGGCCTTTTTTTCCCCTGACGTTCCACTAGTCACAGAATACCTCCCACATGAATCTCCTATAACTTTTTCAT